>BMAU01020227.1:0-83420 GCA_019973935.1 Trichonephila clavipes | reverse complement strand
AATTCTACAGAAAAGGGTTCTGATAGCTAGCCTCAAAATTTACAAATCAAGTGTAGTTAGATGAACTTGAAACTCTGCTGCCAGATCATATCCAGCAGACTGTAAAACACCCTTCTGAACAAATGTTTTTTGGGGGGAGGTGGGGTTCACAACTAATGGCACTGTAAGCTTAATTCTTCTTAAAGACATGGTGAATTATGCCAAATATATAGAAATAATACGCAGTAGAATTGTTTTATCAATCGAAACTTTTCAAGGAACATTCCAGCGTGATTTGGTACTGCTTCTTGTCACAATTCGATATTTGTCCCGATTTTTATGCAAGAAAATAAAATAAAAGTGCTTAATTGGCCTGGTAATTCACCAGACCAAAATCCTATTGAGAATTTATTACATATTCTCTAGAATCGTTTAGCTAAGACAAGTTGCACGACAACGGAACAAATGATAAAAAGTGCTATACAAGTGTGATTCCACGATGATGAAGTTAAGAAAATGTGCGCTACATTAGTGGAGTCAATACCAAGACAAATAAAAGAGGTCATTTCTGCTACAGGAGGACATACTCCGTATTAATATAGAAATTTTTCTGTCTACTTAAGGTATATAATGATTAAAAACTAAGATCTTAGATGAAATCGTTTTGTACCATTTAATTCGAACAGTATAGTATATGGCCATTATAATGTAAGGAACGGCGTTGCTTGTGCGAATATAAAAAATTTTAGCTTAAAATAAATACAACAGAAAGTAATATTAACGTATTGCACATCCAAATATAAATTATTTGCAATATTTTTAAGCGTTCATTACACAAAATTTGTAGCAATGTGTTACTTTTACTGAGCAGAAATCGGCTTAGGAAGGTGTTTTACAAAAATCGACGCACAAGAGAGTTAGGGGATATCATAAATATAAAAATAAAATCTTTTTTTTATCAGCTATTAGATCTACAGACTTAAAATGTAACAAATAAGGTTGTTTCATGCTCCTGAGATATGCAAAAAGCTTTTTTTTATTTAATTTGCAGTTCATGTAAAATTATTCCTTAAAATCTTCTTTATCCTTCAATCTGTATCGTTTAATTTTTCAATTCACCCGTGTGAAGAACGGGTATACCAGCTAGTATAGTATATATATTTAGTTCATTGAATATCTCTGGCAATAACTTGATTATTGTTCATTGATTCGTCATAATTTCAGCCAGCATTTTTGAAGCTCCTGAACTACAGTACCGTTTTTAAATCCCACTATGAGATAAAAACTATAAAATCTATCAACTTTTGTTTAATTTCTTTGAACTTACATTTCTAGTAAATATGAAATCAATTTTAACTTAATTTTATAAACAAAAAGAAGCTGAGATTTAAATGTACATAAAAGAAATTGAAGTTAATAATAAAAAACAAATGCAAATTTTTATAATACTGTAACATCTATTTTTTTTAAGTTTCCAAAATCTCAATGATACTTTTATCTTTACAATTCAAGTTAATTCAATCTCCCAAGTAGAGTTTATTAAAACGTATACTTTTTAGTACTGTCAGGGATTGCAAAAAATGTCTGGGATTTTGAGAATTTATGACTGGAGAGAATTTTCTTAAAATTTAGACCTATGTTTCGCAGCGAGTTTTCAAACTTTTCTTACGGCTGTGCATATTTAATACTGAAGTTTTATAATTGAAGGGTAGTTTTATCACAGCAACCGAAACATTTCAGACATATTCAGAACTAACTTTTCTGTTTCGTAAAGCAAAAGCCGCAAAATTATACCAGCTCCTGCGAAAGAATTGCTATGCTTTCAAAAAGAAAATAATGATATTCAGGAACAAAAATTCATCTCAAGCGTAAACAGTTTCTATAATATCCAATACTTACAGTTGAAGAGAAGCAGTTTTGATAAAGTTAGGAAGTTTCAAAGGATAAATTTTAGAGCTATATAAATTTGCCAGGTTTGATTTAGAAGAGAGTTCAAAAGTTGTAAGCAAAATTATAAATGTTTCCATAAGCATTGATGAAGTATTTGATGGATGTACACTATTATACCACATAATTAAAACCCAATGAGTTGGCTCAGCTTCCCGTTTCTGAAAAAGTACCAGCCATTTTTGAAGAGACTTTGATGTTTTTGCCTGGAAACATCTGCCCATTTGAGGGAGTTTTTTTTAAAAATTTATTAGAACATTTAGTTTGCTGAAAGTAGTACAATCTCATTATATCTATTATTTAACATCTGCTAAATGTTAAAATTAATTCAGAACTTTCTTATTGTGAATTTTATGATGTTGTTAAAAAAACAATTTCTGTGAAAATGCCTAGTGACTAGTGAAAAATACACCTGAATAAAGTTTATTATTTCAGTAAACTGTTCAGATGACATAAACTGTGTTTAATAATTTCAAAAATATGTCCTGGGTTAGAGCCCCTAAAATGCGTTAAGTCCATGCGTTTAGTCCAACATTAAAGAAACACTTAGGAAACTATTAGAGATAAATCAATATTAGTTACAAAATAATAAATTAAGTCGAAGAATAATACTGTGCTATTTTGATAATCCATATAAGAAAATTTTGCTACAGCATGACAAAGTTATGACAAATTAGTTCGTGAGCATTTGTTTCCAAATTGCTTTAATCAAAGTTTTAAACATTTTTACAGGTATTTTACTTACTGATTCTTCCTATTTGATATTTTTTAAAAAATATTAAAAAATATTTTTTTCTTCTCATATAAAAATGCTTTTTGTATATGTGTTACATTTTTATATATTAAGGGGTGTTGGAAAGCTAAAATCTTACTTTTTTGATAATTTGAGATTTTTTTACATTTTCAAATTGTATAGATTTTAACCTTTCTAAAAATACCTTACTTGAACCTCTGGGGTATTTAGAAGCCCTTAAAATGTATTTTTAAATATTCGTTGTATTTGAGCCACGCCCATTTTAATGGCGAAAATTGTAAACAAATTACTTTGTTTTTGCTTAAAAGTGTAACGATTGAAATAAACCAAAACATGTATCTTTTATTTTAAATTGAGTCTTTTATTTTATTATTTCCCAGCCGATTAGAAGTCTCACTGTATACATTAAAATCAATTTATCTCAAAATGTAAATTTTCATGTGCGATGTACCTTTTCTGAGAAACTACTGTTCACAGGTATATAAATTTTTTATGAATTATTTATAATGATGTCTAATATATACTAAAATGAGCTTTTTTTAAAACACTCAAAAATTTAATTTTTACAAATTTTTTAAGTAAAAAAAGGGTCAAATTTCGCAATGTTTGATAAAATATTTCATAATTTCTTAAAAAATTCAAAATTAGCTAAAAGCTCATTTTAGTATAATAAGAGAGGCGCACTTTATTAGTATGAAAAATTTCAAGCATGTACATAAAACAGATTTTGAGAAAAGGTTCATCGAAAACAGCCAATTTAACATTGTCAGTATAGAGAGAGAGAGAGGTATCCAAATCCCCTTAAAGACACACATTTTCTTTTTATCTTCTAAGTTCTTAACTTTCTTTATTTTTTAATTAAAATAGAATATGAAATAAATTTTTTCCCCGAATTTAAAAAGGAAGGTTCAGTACTAGATAATGGATGCTACATCCTATATTTTTTGCATTATTTGCTAATGATTCAGTATCCCATAAATATGTCAGAAATTATTGTCATTTATTTATGTATGGATTTTAAATTATTTCCTTAGAAATGCTTCTAGTTTTAATGTTTACTTTCAAGATAATACACAGAAAAATTCATAACTGTTTGCTGTAAATAATAGGAATTATCTCGAATACTGTACCTTTATAATATACAGAATGGACGAAATTGTGGACACTTCTGAAAATTGTTATGTTTTTTAAGTTTGTATGCTTATAGAAAAAAGTCTTGTCCGAATGAGGTACCCATGAAATAAAAAAGGAACTAATTGAGGATATAATTGTTTCCTGACATCTTGCAATAACAAAGGAACAGCTTAAAACTATTTTCAGCTCTATGAGACATGGATGTGAAGCTGTAATAAAAAATAAAGGCTACCCCACTAAGCACTGATAACTCACTGTTATTATTAGTATTTAAAGTATATCAATAATTATTGCAGCATAACTTTTTATGCGTTGCAAATATTTGAACTTTTTTTGCATTGAATTTAGTATTTAATTCTCTTTAAAATGATATAAAAGACTTTGCATTTTGTCAAACGTAAGATTTTCTATAAGCATACAAACTTAAAAACATAAGTAGTTTCAAAAGTATCCAAGTTTTTTGGCCACCACTGTACGTTTGAAAAACGATTTAACTTAAAATTTACTGTATAAAGCTATGTTATTTTCCTATGAATTTGAACTAGATTAAATTTGAATTTTTTGTTTAGTGGAAAACGATTTAACTTAAAAATTACTGCATAAGGTTATGTTGTTTTTCTAAAAATTTGAGCTAGATTAAATTTGAATTTTCTTTTTTAGTTGAAAACTATTTAACTTAAAATTTACTGTACAAAGTTATGCTGTTTTTCTAAAAATTTGAACTAGATTAAATTTAAATTTTCTTTTTAGTGGAAAACGATTTAACTTAAAATTTACTGTATAAAGATATGTTGTTTTTCTAAAAATTTAAACTAGATTAAATCTGAATTTTTCTTTTGGAGTAAATGAGAGAAAAATAATGTTTCACTATAAAGCAATATGAGGACTATTGGTGACGGATCTCTTAATTTTTAGCTGGAAGTCCTTTCTCCAAACTACCACACTACGGCAACCAGAGAACTTTGCGCTCGACAAATTTAACGAGAGTCAACCACTCTACACGGATTGTTTTCCGCGGCAACAGGACTCGAAACCGCTACACCCCAGCTACGAGCTTGTAACCATATCCATTAGGTTACCGCGGTTTGTTCTTTTAAGGGAACCAGGACATGCTCGAAAGAGTAAAATGCCAAAATTAAGACCCTTGTTTATGAGACATATATCATTTAAAATTTCAATAGAGCTTAGATTTTTATGTCTATAATAAAGATAATTTAATTATTCTGTAGAACTACAAAAATAACTTTTTACTCCAAAAATTTTTTTTACTACTTAATTTAAGTAATACATAATTTTTGAGAACTCGTAATATATACTTATGTTTAGGTACCATTTTTTTAAAAAGTATCCTTTTTTTTATGCAAAATATTTTTTACACATATATAAAACAATACATAAAATACAGTGAAACCCTTTTTTAGTAAAATTTTAGTATAGTTTCTTTAAAAAAATTATGAAACTTTGAAATTTGAAAATTTTTTATTTTTCTGCTTTTTTATGCATAAAACAATTTTTAAAAATTAGGCACTATTTTAATAGAAAAAAAATTAGGTTCACTATATGCATAGGCACCTTGTATAGAAGTATAAAAAATCAGGAATCATACAGTGCAATAGTTTTTTTTAAAAATGTACCTAAATGCAAAAAATATGCTTTTTGAGAAAAGTGAAAAACTAAAAAAAAAAACAATATTTTCACATATTATACACTTAATTAGTATTTCCTTGTCTATTTTTATATGACTAATAATAATCCTTAACCATTTTCTAGAGTTATAAAAGTAATTTTAAATTCATATGTTTTTCTTCCCTTTGTTTTAGTTAACATGAACATAATTTTCGAGATCTTGTAATACATATTTTCATGTATAGGTACCATTTCTTACAAAAATATTTCTTTGAATATACAAAAAATTTACAAATATATATAAAACTAACATATTAAACATAATGAATCTGTTTTTTAACTAATTATATTTATATAATTGCATAATTTCTTAAAAAATAATCATAAAACCTTAAAATTATGAAAATCTTAATTTTCTTTTTTTTACATATAAAATCAATTTTCAAAAAATTAGACACATACTAAAAGATATTTTGTTCACTGTATGCACATGTATCCTCTTTAGATATATAAAAGGTTTCAAACAATATGCTACAATAGTTTTTTTTTTTTAAAGTGTACCTAAATTTAAAAATATTAAACATTCGAGAAAAATATAATAAAACTTAACAAAAATTTCTCCTTACATTATAGATTTAATTAATATTTCCCTGCTTGGTATTCATTTTCTTCATCTAAATTCTGTTTATCCATTTTCCTTTTTAAAGACCTTCTTTTATTTCTGGCTTCCAATGACACTTTATTTACTATACGTTCAGCCTCAAAATTCGTTTGTTATCAATTATAAAGTAAGGCACGTTCCGTGTTGTATCCTGGTTTAATGCCCAGAGCTTCAAAGACTTTTATCCTACTTACATATCCATCGTTAAAACAAATTACAGCATCCATAACTCCAAATTTCAAAGTTTCAATGCCAACAAAAACTGTTTTAGGAATTCGCTCCCAAATACATTTGTTAAAAACTTTCATTGGGATTTTGTGTTCTTCCATGAAGGCACTTTTTCAATAAGTCCTTCTCTGTGAGATCCCGAAACACTTTTTTCACTTTCAATAAAATTGACTCTTGGTAAAGAATGCTTGTGAATATAAAATTCCCGTAACAATGCTACGGTTATAACCGCACCAGCTATCCTCACCAAGAGGACACAAAGCGTGTTGAGGATTATCCTCAGTACTTAGTTTATGAAAATAAACAGCCCATATGGCTCTTTTCATGTCCTCCACAGATGACAAATTTTTACGGATTGCTAGCCCATAATAATGTTGGATTGAGTCCACTTCTTTAAGCGTTAGCCGTCCACGTCCCGAAATATTTTTCCCATCTGATAGCTTAATGCCTTTGCTCATTTTTAGAATGTTTCTCAGCCTTGTGCCCATACGCTTTTGCACATGGCCAACACATTCCTAATTTTTCAACTTCTGTGTCGCCATATACTTTTGCTTTTTTATAGTAAGAAATCCTTTTGAGTCCCCATCACCAAGATACTGCGTATAACATGCTTTTCGTGATGTTTCAGATCGCTGAAATATACTTAATACCCCCGACATTCCATTCCCCACTGAATCCTTCGTAATTTTTGTAGCACAATTTTCACATGATTTTTTTTTACCCTTACATGAAGAACAATATTTTGTGAGAGCTTCAAAGTCGATAACCTTTCCGTTCTCAACAGACGTAGCACATACAACTCCGTTCAATGAAGAATAGCCTCTTTTATGCCATGTGCCATCCACAGCCACAGCTATATTTGAATTATTATCATTCGCTATGACTGCTTCGTGAACAGCTGCATTCATCGAGTCTTCACTAATTGTTTTTAAAACATTTAAAAACAAAGAATTATGGCGTTCAAACTTTGCAGGTGATGGAGGCAAATTCATAAGCCCACAGAATATTCGAGCAGCAGCTCCACCTTTTCCAATAGCTCTCATTCCATATGTCAATCTTAGGTTAACATCATAACATTTATTTGATATTTTTGATGACATTGTGCTCGTCGATTCTCAAACGTTGTGATAAATTATTTCCAAACTCACAGCTAAACCTCTACGACTTTTTAAATCTTCTCTCAGCTCAATTTTCTCTAAAGAACAGCAATATTTACAACATAAGAGATTTTTCATAAGGGAAGATAATAAATCCAGTTCAACGATTATGTTTACATTTTGAGAATCTTGTTCTTTTAGTAAATCCGGTATTTTAATTTTTCTCCAAGAAGCACTTTCCACGGAATTCAAAAGCAATTCTTCAGTCGATTTAGACTTTTTATGTTGATTGCTACTATACTTCCTTCTGCCAAATTTTTTTATTCTTGGCATAATTACTCGTTTAAAATAAGTTAAGATACTTTTAAAATCTTATGAATATTAATAATTATAAGTAAAAAATAAATATTTCTTACGAAAATTAATGTAAAATTAAGTAGTTATATGCCACAAGAAACTTCGGAATAGACGAACTCGGTTCAAAACATTGCCATAAACCGAAATTTAAAGTAAGAAATTTTGTCACACAGCTTGGAACAATAGCTCACGCACAAGCGTGGCTAAAAAGTAGCGGGGTTAACATTCAAAAAAAAAAAAAAAAGGTTAATATAGATAAAACACAGGGAAACTACATATTTAAAGTTCAAAGGGGCGTGTCAAAAGGGGTGGTCATTTATTTACATTTTTATTTTTCATATTTTAGGGCTATTTTATCAGCAAACATATAAGTATTATACATTTTTAGATTCAGAAAAATAAGCACTATTTTTTAGAACTAAAATTGAAAAATCGATTATTTGAAAGTATATGATGTCCCTGTTCCCTTAAAAATAACACATCTTTCAGAATTTCAAAAAATTTTGACACATTCACTTAGTGTTATTACTTAAATTTCCTTAATAAACCAAATAATTATTGGTAAACAATAAATGACATTCAATAAATATACAAATAGATTCTTTCACATTGCAAAACTTTATTTTCACATATCGTATTTTCTGCTGTTTCACTTAAAAATGCAACGTAAAATTTATAAAAAAATAAAAGAAAGAGCTTGGCAATGAATTCATCTATTAGTAACTCATTTTTCCCGAGTTTATCACATTTAAATGCAAGTACCTTTTAAGCTTCATAATGTTCAGCGTTTCACTTTCTTCTAATTTAGGAATAAACCTGTGCACTGCTCGACTAATTAAGATTCCAGAGAAAACAATTTTTTTAAAGGGATTTTATATCATTTACTTTATGTCAAAGCTCAAAAAAATGTTTTGGATATAATTATGTTTACATAACAAGAAAGTTTGTAAGATTTCTCTTCAAAAAGAAGGTAAAATACCGTTTCTTTTTTAAGTTAATGAGAATTCTTGTAAGTAGAAGACGTAGCATTTTCAAAAATACCGAGTTTCTGAAATCTAATGATGCAAAATGCATTTTTCATATCTAGTAATAATTTAAGGATGAAGGAAAAGTCATAAATTTTTAGTTCAGATCATTATTTTTGCTTGAGAATTTTAGGAATTTTTATGCACTTATTAAATTTTTAAATCTGGATTAAGTATTATACTTAGTTATTGGATTTTTTGTTTGATATCATTGAATAAAGAATATTTCAGGAATAACTGTAATTATTTATATACTAAAACTGATATGGCCATTAAAATTGCAACACAGGAGAGAGGAATGATACAAATTTCAAGTCCATATGAAAGGAAGATGAGGGGAGAAGCAAATGATCATCATTTAAGCGCAATTGAGCGATGCAAGTAGGACAGATGTTATCTCAAATTATGTACTAAAAGAAAGTCAGGTAATGTTTTTCTGGTTCGGAAAACGCATTTGAATGTTGCTTGTTTGTGAGAGGATCGTGTTATG
Source organism: Trichonephila clavipes (assembly GCA_019973935.1). Classification (NCBI taxonomy): domain Eukaryota; kingdom Metazoa; phylum Arthropoda; class Arachnida; order Araneae; family Nephilidae; genus Trichonephila; species Trichonephila clavipes. Next base: position 74,122 of record BMAU01020227.1, on the reverse strand, counting down.
CCTCGTGTAAGAAGCAGAAAATGTATCCAGAACGTGCCGGAATTCAATACTTGCTTGATCGCTTACTATCTAAATAGACACGAGACCGATTTTATCTTTCTAATCATATTCCTACTTGCATTGATTGGAATAAAAAGACTGTCATGCGAATGTGGAATCAATGAGTTCAGAAGGGTCATACTGAACGTCCTACAAAACCTCAACGGTCTCCCGCCTCTAACGTCTGAAGGGAAGAATTGTTGTTTGATTGTACAGACACATAATGGCATTATCCGATGCATTGTTCTCTTTAGATTAGTCCACAACATGAATCTCTCTCCAGAGCTAACTGCTACTCGCTTACAGAAGGGAGCACATCGTTTTTCTGTCTAAGTAAAGTGCTCTTTTGCTACACGAAAACGAGTAATCCATGGTCACATACAAGGTACCGCTTTGCATAGAGTCCTTGATTGTGAAGATGTCAGCTCACCGTCGTCTCTGTTGCTACGCAATGATCTGAAGCGAGAGGAGGTACAGTTCGTCTTTACTCTTTTGAGCCGAAAAAGACCTAAAGTGATATAATAGCTTTTGAGAGACTTGAAATAAATTGTCTTGATGCTGAATTTTCGGATTCAAACCTACCCTCTATGCTATGACGCTATTAAACGCATAAAGACACATATAACATCATCAGTATATATCTCATTTTTGATTGATTCATCTGCCTACTTTCTTGACGAAGATTGGAAGTGGATCTTGATTGTGTGATACTTCTTCTACCTTCTCCTTAAAATGATCAAAAATACTTCGTATCAACATGGAAAGATTTACAAACCAGAAAAATTTCTACCCAAATTGAGAAAGGAGGAAATGTGTTTTCTTTTCTGACTGCAGTATGAATTTCATTTAAAAAAAAAATGTACTGTGACATTTAATGTGTTCCTGAGGCAGTCGGTTTCTCACACTGTGTAAAATTTCTTTCAAGTAGTAATGCTTTAAGGGGAGGGGAATTACAATTGAATCCTAAGAGCAACCCAAATATCCTGTAATGGGTAAAGGTCTGAATATCTAGCTGACCAGTCTGGGGAGCGGTAGTTCTTATTTTCCAAGAATTTGTTGGTCAAATTACCCGTAAGTGATCATGTTTTGTCACCTTCAAAAATGGTATAAGGGCCAATTTCATCAATGGAATGACAAGAGCAAATGCTTGTGATTCCCATCATCAGTAGACTATTTTTCGAAGAAATTGGCGTGCTGAAATGGATGATTCCTTCTCTTATATTTCACTCGTTTAATATAATAACAATTAATTATGTCCTTAATTTCAAATTATTTTAATTTTAAGACTTAAAATAATATATATAAAATATATATATATATATATATATATATACAAGAAAGAGAGAGGGGGCGACATTTTCCATTTTTGTTCGGGGTGGCAAAGCTGCTAGGGCCCTGTTGATTGATGCGTGAAATTCCCCTTTGAAGTAATATGATGGATTATCGACGACGGATCTCATAGCTTTGAACCATAATCGTGAGAGGGGACAAAACTTGAGCCCCGGTTCCCCATTCTCCAAACTCAATAATCCCGTCACCGTAAGTTTTTGAGTGATATACAGCAACAGCAAAAAAATGGCCATTTTTAGTAACTTTCGTAATTTTCCTCGCGATTGGGTAAAATTACATCATTGTTAACAGCTGAAAAAGAACTAAATTATAGTGTATAGATAATTCAATTAATTAATGTACAGTTGGACCCTAGTTTAACGAGTTCATCGGAAATGAATACTTTGTTCGTTAATTCGGGTTATTCGTTTTATCAGGGTCCAAACAAAATACGAATTTTTGAACTTACCTTTTGGAAATTCTGTTTCAATTAACCACGCAAAAAATATCCATAGTTAGAAATTGCTTGCATTTTATTCAAGAGAGCTAAAAATACTATTAGTGAAATATTACGCACCAGTTAAGTGGAAATTTTAAAATACTGACTAATAGGTGTTTGAAAATTTTTTTGATGTTCGACTTGTAAAGACCCCCCTGGACACCAAGATTAGTTTGAGGCAAAGAATCACTAAGAGCCATTTTGTAGAATAATAACTCGTATTTATTATATCAAGTCTAAAAAAACTCTAATAACATATAATATTTCTATGTTACGTCAAGCAAAAGGGATTTACCTTTAATATTAAATTAAATTACGAATTATGAAATTAATCAATAATTATGCTCAAGATCAAATACGGTCTACCGAAATAGGAGGTCCGAGAAATACACGTACTCGAATTATTAGCTTTCATTAACTTTAACTAATTTTATTAAACTAACGCTTATTTTAAGCGTACATAAATTATATTTACCGCTGGTATATCAGCTTTCTAGTTCTTCCGTAGAATAGCAGCAATAAGTCTTCACTAACGTAATCTCCTGGGATCCTCTAAATTTGAGGTTACTGTTGCTGGCTCAATAGCCTTCCTCCTTGCTAGCTTACAACGCTCGACTTAAATACCCCATCTACTTTTCATATCCCGTTCATCTTTTGGAGTTGATTGGAAATATATACGCAAATTTATAATCCTCAAAAAGACGCCTAAGAATATTAGTGGAAAGGTTCCGTACAGATTTGTCACAGACTCTATGCAGAGAAGAAAGTATTGCATCATTTGCATCCTGTTGTATAAGAGAGAGGTATGTTTTCTCCGTTTCCAAATATTGTAAAACGTAAGAAAATGCAACAGTTTTGATAGAAGTTTCATTATCGATTTTTTCATTTGAATCACTATTCGTTGGCTTCAACAAATCAAGAATTTTCTTAACTTGACAAATAGACAGTCCGTCATCAAATGTATCACAATCGTAAAAATATCCCTTGTGTTAAAATAAGAAAGAAATATCCTCTCCTTTTCAAGACTCAATCGATGGGTTACACTCAACTGTAAAGTCTAATAATGGTCTTGCCGTTGAAATTTTCTGCTCCCAAGAGAAGTCTTTTTCTGTTCCAGACAAAAAGTCATTTGAAAAAAAAATACAATTTTATCTAATATTAGTTAATAAAAAATATTTTCCAACTGCTGAAATGATTCGTTAAATCAGGATCCAAATGTAGTTACACAATTTCTAAAATAGAATTCTTTCCATTGTGAAATCTACATTTGAAAATTAGTCTATTTTGTAATACTATAATAAAAAGTTGTAAATTAAATTGAAAGAATTTTTTCATTTCTAAAAATAGTTAAATCAAAATATTTCCTTTAATTAAAAATAATTTTTTTCCCGAAACCACAAAATCTCCCATTGTAGCACAGAAAATGATACGTTCTTATGTGTTATGCTTAGAATTTCTACCCAGCAAAGATAATTATTATTTGTAACTGTCTGTATGAAACCAAACTTAAACAATAAGGCTAAAATTTTAAGTAATGTAGAAATTCAAAAATATCGCAAAACAAGTAAAAGAAATTTGGAAAAATTTATGCTAGAAAATTATCAAAATTTTTCCTTAAAATGAAAATTAGATACTTCTGTATAGTATTAATTTTTTTAAAATTTTGTATTAATTTTTTAACCATTTTTTAAAAAAATTATAAACATCTCTCCTTGCCTTTTTGGCAGCAAGCAGTATTTTTTTAATAAAGTCTCTGAGTGCTCTAGATTTTAAACATGATATATTCACAATATACAAGATAATTAGGAACAATCCCGATGATTTATTTACCCCTCCCCTCCCCCTGTTCTTTTTCATATTTTTACTGGTAGTTTTATATGAATAAAAATTAATTTTTTCACATATAATTTTTTTTTCATTTCGTGACTAAGAGGAGAGTTTCCTACTTTTCCTTCTCATATAACCAGATTTGGTGCTCTGTTGTTTAAACAAATAATTTATCCCACTTAACACAGCAATTTTAGTAAAGAATTAAACGAAAAAATAACACCAAGTAGCTGTTATATTTGCTAGTTGATTTGCATGCATAAATGTGCTATAAGAATAATATAACAAGGTATAAGTATAAGTAACAAGGTATATAACAAGGTATAACTTAATATATTCAGAATTTAAGTAATTGTTTGTGTTAAATGTTTGTATAAAATGAATGCTATTTAATAGCGGTTTTTAATATAATATATTAAGAATTTCCCAAATTTTACTTTGATAGTTAAGAACTAAAAGTGATATTCATATACATAAATATACATACATATTAATATCAATTTAAATTATTTAATAAACGTCTCAGGAGCAAAACATTTTCCAATTATTGTTATAATTATCGGAAAATGATAACAATCCCTCTTCATCTAGATTTTGTAGAGAACTCTCATATCCCTAGAAAATATCCCGAAACCTTCTTTTTAATTCATTAGATTATACAAAATGAATTCATTAAAAATTCGATTCAAATTTAATCATTTGTGATAATTGTTTCTAGGAGACTATAGATACATCTTTTATTATTCATTACATCTCTAATCCATTATTTCTTTTTCTTTCTTGATACTGTATCGTATAAAATTAATGTCTACTGTATAGAGACAAAATGCCCGTGGATTTAATCTCCAGCAGAACCTTATGTACCATAAGGGATAAGGATCAAAATTTTCTGTTTATGTATGCTCTGTAATTTTTCCTCAGATCAGTTTTGTCCTAATCGAAATCGTATTCCCTTGAGACGAAAAAACATTTGCTCACATTCTTTGAAAGGTTTCCTCTTTTCTACAATCCTTAAATGATTAAATTTAATCCTACTAATTTGAAAAACGTGCATCATCTTCAATAATTTTAATATTATTTCAGCTGTGTTTTGCAATGGTAAGATTAATCCAAAATGCATAAGTTTCTGTTTCTATTAAAATCCATAACGTAGCACCATGGCAACAAAACTCGTTCATTCCGTGCCATCTTTATCGATGAGGATTTCCCAATAAACCTTTAAACCATCTGAAGTAGATATACTTAGAACACATAAAGGAATGGAGTTCTTGATTATTGGCGTTCAAACACCGGCATTCAACTAAAGCGGATGCTACCGTTTTTTGTTCGCCAAATAAAAGTTTCGAAACAAAATTTCCGCAATGGAGGGTTCAAATAAATATTTTGCCAATAGTTCTGTTGTTTTTCCACTTTATGTTTCATTGCTTCCGGCACTTAGTAGATATTTGTTTGCTGTTGCTTCCTTTGAACGCCGGATTCTAATTTGATTACATCAGTTCTTATATTGAGACTCGCTTCGTTCCTAATTTAAAATCTCTATCTTGAAATAATTTACTTTCTCCCTTAGTTGTGATTGGATTTTTTAAAGCTCTTAAGCACGAATGTTAAATTCGAGAGTTAGAACACGGCTAAATAAGCTTGTTTTAAACTTATACGGACCCCAAAAAATTCTTTTTGAAGTAAAAAATTTTTTAAAAAAAAAATTTAAAAAGGTTCAAAAAGACCAATACACAATTGAAGATCTTTTACTGACATTTTTCTGCTATTTTTTTAACGGGAGAGTTTTATTTACTGTGATTACTTTCGAGGATTTCTACTAGGATCTGAAGTAAATGTTAATTATTCTGAACTGGAAAATTATTACTATTCATAAGCGTAAATAACTATTGCGAGGATAAACATTCCAAACATGGAAATAATATATATCTAAAATAATTTTACTATATATTCATACAAAACTAGCTATATCTGTAAAATTCAGAGATTTAAACTTCATGGAATCTCATTCTGAATCAGCCACTGACAAATGTTATGACTCGCTATTAGTAATTAAGTATATTTCAAAATTCTCAGAATTTAAATACGAAAGTTTGATAGGAAGGTTTATTAAATACCAAATATTGACTGCGCTGCAAATGATATGCATTGTGACCCACACGAGTGCATTCGATGTATTTACTATAACACAAAAATAATTCTTGCAGAACAAAACAAAAAACGGGTAAATATGTATTATTGTAATCTTAATCTTAGTTCAACCATTATACAGAGTATCCGGGCTAAAAGTATCCGAAAGTAATGGATTATTATTACAGAACTACCAATCAGAATGTAATAAACTGTTCATCTATGGATTGGAAAACTTTCCGAAATTTTTGGGGTCTAGTCCGATCAGCCGCACGTTTGTGTATTATTCTGCAATCGTAGACGATAAACTTTTTACACTGACTTCATTAGTAAATATGGGGATGCCACAGTAAAAGGTGCCGTGCGTACTTTGGTTAACGGAATTTAAATCAGTCACGCGTGTACAGCGTCGTGTTCAAACAGAATGGAATAAGTGTCATTACTGGCTTGCCTAATAGATTTGTCAGAACTCCTACAAAATGAATCAGGCACACAATCAACAGTGTATTCTATCACGAGAACTTAAGGATACTTGTCAGTTTGAGATACCAAATTTCTCGTTTCCTTTCAAGTTCCTTACCATTGGTGAATAGATTTTGATGTAGGAGGATCGACATTCCATTGTTCAAACACGCCTCTGTACATGCGTGACTGATTTATATTCCTTTATCCAAAGTACACACTGCACTTTTTACTGTGGCATCCACATCTTTACTAATAAAGTCAGTGTAAAAAGTTTATCGTCTGCTATTGTCGAATAATGCTCACCCGTGTGGCTGATCAGACTAGACCCCAAAAAATCTCGAAAACTTTTAATCCATGAACAGTTTATTACATTCTGATGGGTAGTTCCGTAATAATAAGCCATTACTTTTCTATACTTTTAGCCCGGACACTCTGTATTCCTCGATTCAATTGAGATGGGTTAGAAACTACCTGAATTCTTTATCGGCTTGGAAAACTAGACAATAGGTTATACTAAATTAAGGTATCCAACTACGCTCGGAACCGTGATTTTGCAAAAGCGTATAAATGGATAATATTTATGATATTTAGTGTCACTTAGATTAAAAAATGTATATAAAATTGTTTTAAAAATAGTATTACAATAAAAAATTATTTAAGTACAATATTTTGACTAAAAAGGAACATAGAATAACCAATTTTCAAAATATTCTCCTTTTGTGAAAAATGCTTCTATTATGATAATATTTCGCCTGTATATAACTCAGACCTCTGTACAGAGGCTCAACTAGAACTTGTGAAATATATAACTTAGAAGTGGGTTTATCCATGTTTTACGACAACAGAGGGGAGACATTTTAAGAAAAAAAACACCGATAATTATTTCAATTGGTTTTAACTCTAAAAATAATGTGAATTTTTCAAAAATCATAGTTGAGCCTCTGTACATAGGTCTGAGCTATATACAGGCAAAATATTGTTATAATAGAAGCATTTTTCACAAAAGGATAACATCTTGAAAAAGGTTATTCTAAGTTAATTTTTTGCCAAAATATTGTATTAAAATAATTTTTTTGTCAAAATGTCCTTAAAAAAATTTTATACATGTATTCTCTAATCTAAGGAACACCAAATATCACGGAAATTATCCATTTACGTGCTTCTTTAAAATCACGGTTTCGAAAGTAGTCGGATGCCTTAAATTAAACTAAATAGGTTATACGCAAAATTTATTTGATTATACGTGTCCTAAATACTTCCTGAAGCTTAGCAAGGTGTAAATGCTATATTTTTATTACACTTTTGTTTGGACATCTCCACCTACAAAAGAAGGTAATTTTCCCCTGTCCGAACCATGATCCGAACTAAAATTTTATCTTCAACCGGACAATCCTTGCCTTCCAGATTTGAAATTAAGGTGTTGCGAGGGTTTTTTTCATAATTTTATGTGATTTATAACATATCTGAGCTAGATTAGATAATCTTTCCGTGAATATTTCATTCTAATTAACGGTACTCTATTAAAGGAAATTAAAATAGTTACTGCCACATTCTGATCAATTTTCTTAAAAATTAAGTGCTTACTACTTCCCATCTTTAAATGCAATCTAGTATAAAAGCACAGTTACTCAGTTTTGAAGTTCAATATAACAGTTTTTTTTTACTGTTAAATATTTTTGCTACATACAAGAGTTGAAACATTTATTGGTAGATGTATACATCTAAATAGACACCATTTAAATTAAACAGTAGTCTATATAATGAATAACTTACTGCATGATTGCAATTATATGGCTTAACAATTTATTATAACAACAAATGTATCTACAAACTAGAGCCATTTAAATATTTTAAATCTGTAATAATAGCTTCTAAAAGTTACATTTGCAGAAAAACATTCCAAAAACTGCAAGAAAGAAATGCATAAATAGGATAAAGTATTACAAATTTATTAAAACCTAAGGAAACTTAAGCAAAATTTTGTCTACTGGGAAAAATGGAATATATATTCATATATGCTTATCTTTCTGATTTTAACAAACCTACAACACGTTGTTAAAAATTTATTAATGAATTCCCTGATTGTAGAGAGAAATATTTATTCATGGACAGAAAAGCATTCGACTTGGAAACGAATTGGGAGGTAAATTAATTAAAGTACTTAATGTTCTCGCTGAATATTAAAGATTTCGCTGCGTACTTCAGAGAAAACTAATCATTTTGGTACTATGTATTGAATAGAGAATGCATCATCCACATCAGAATATGAAACATCTTGCTATATAAATGTTTTGGGGGCTGCACTCAAACGAAAGGACAGGCTTCGTATTTGTTAGAGGAAAATAAAGATTACAATTCTCAGAAGAGTAAATTAAATAAGTTATAATGGATGAAGAGAAAATCAAATTAAGGAAGGGAATGAATTGAATTCTCGAGCAAGTAATTCGAAAAGAAAATTCTTGATTCGGAAAATTCAAAAACATGTTTTCTCTATAAATGAGAAATAGTATCGCCTCTGGAATCTACATTTATTTAAGCTTCTGAAATGGAAAGTAATTATTTCGCTAATGAATTCTCAGAATATATTTGTTTAAAAGACGGAAATTAAGTATGGCCTTTTGTATAAAATGTATCCAGGGCTCTCAACATTGCTATGTTGAAATAAAGCTCAATTTTAAGAACTGGCTGATAGTATATGTGTATCAATAAAATATTATTACAAAAAAATAATATATTTATGAATTTATTGGTTATTGTTTAGAAATAATAAAGTTGCTGCTTTAATAATTTAAAAAAAAAAGAAATATTTTTTACTAGACAAAATAATTTACAATCTTTTTTTCAAGATAAATATTTGTTTATCCATCATAAAATCAAATTTGATTTTATTGTGAAAATAACGTTTTTTTTAAAGTTCAGTTTAATGTGTATAGTTTAAATTTTTTTAAATAATGTTTCATTGGTTATATATTTTGTTTCTTAAAGAAAACTATTTTTTGACTAATTTTGCTACTCTTAAATATTTTCACACTTCTTGGTATTTGTTTCAAAACGCATTGTTTCTTTTTCCACTATCCATGCTAATTTATTTAGTTGTACAGGATCAAAGATTATTTGTTCTTTCAGTGAAATCAAGATTTATTTTTAAATAATAAAAAATAAATTGAATCAACCAAAAACTTAACATAAGCAAAAACATTGGTAGTTATAATACTGAGATATTTAGATGTACTTTTATCTATATATTAAAAAATATACAATTTTCTTCTATTTTTTTATTACTGGCGTATTTTTATCAACAAAATTAATAATTTTTGTATTTTATCAATTAATACTATATATATATGTATATATGTGAATATTTAGGAAGAACGTTCATGTGATGCTCTCTTTTTTAAAAAAGAACATTTCTATTGTAAACATATTCCATTGAAGGAATCTAATAAAACTTTATCGTATGAAGTATTTTTTTATATTTAAAACACTAGAAGATTTTAGATATAAAATTAATGATACAATGTAGCATTGCCCTTCCGTAATCCGATAAATGAAATAAAAGCTTCTTTTGGATAACAATCCTAAGATAAATTTTCTATTATTAAAAGAGCTTGGATCAAGCTGTGACCTCTAAAGTTTGTTTATTTCAGAATTTGCAGTTTTTTAAATTTTTTTATTGAGATTTTCTAAAACTGTATAGCTTTTTTTTGTAATTTACAATTAATTTGAAGTGCAAAAATTTACAGTCGATAAAATGTGGATTTAAAAATACCAAGCCTCCTCCATTCTCAACTATTGCAAAAAATTAATTCATTCCATCCCAAAATGTCATATTGCAAGTTAAAAATGCCCTAAGTCAAATCAAATAATTTTATGTGTGTACACTGACGGAAAAACCCCAACATCTAGAAAGACTTGTGTTAGATAAACGAAATTTGGTTAGGTGCAGTGGTCAAGGGATGGTACTGCCTCAAAAAGATCAGGTTCCTGGCGGATATGTGGCACTTCTGAGAGGGACGATAGCAGTATTCGGCGTACGGCTGTGGCGCATCGTATTGCTTCTGCGGCCGAAATTCACACAGTAATTGGTACCACAGTAACACAACGAACTGTTAGAAAACGGTTTCTTCAAGGACAACTTCAAGCCAGGCGCCCTGTAGGGTGTATTCCTCTGACTCCAAGTCAATGGCTTTTGCGACGCCTGCGGTGTCAAGCGAGAGCTTATTGGAGGATGGAGTGAAAATCTATTGTGTTTTCTGATGAAAGAAGATTCTGTCCTGGTGCCAGTGATGGACGTGTGCTGGTCATAAGGATGCCAGAGAAACGCCTGCATCGAAGTTGGCTGTGGCCTAGACACACTGGACCCACATGTAGAGTCATGGTCTGGAGTGCAATATCCTATGACAACCGGAAGACTCGCGTGGTTATCCCAAACGCACTGACTGCAAATTTGTGCGTCAGTATTCAATCATTCATGTATTCAATCTAAATGTCGTTCACGAGCAGCATTCAAGGGTTAGTTTTCCAACAGGAAAACGCTCGCTATTACACCTCTGATTTAACGCAACATGCTCTACAGAATGTCGAAATGTTATCTTGGCCTACGAGATCCCCAGATCTGTCTGCAATTGTATGGGACGACAACTCCAGAATCCTTCACAGCCAGCATTGACCTTCTCAGTATTGACGCAACTAGTACAATAAGCATGGAACTTCATACCACAGAGGGACATTTGGCACCTGTGTGACACAATGCATGCACGCTTGCATTCAAAATTCTGAAGGTTACACCGGCTATTATTGTAACAGCATTTCACATTTGGAATACATTTTCTTGAGCTTAAACTAACCTGTGATTTTGGAAAATTTAATCAATTAAACACGTTAACTAGACAGTTACACTGTGCAAATTTCATTACTTACCAAATTCATTTCTTGATGTCGGGATTTTTTTTCTTCAGTGTATATATGGATTTTTTCTAATTTCCAATTAATTGTACAAAAAACAACATGAAATATAATGAATAAAGAAAAATAAAAGGAAGAACAATAAATGACACACAAAAAAGAGTCTATGGACCCATTTGGTCTCTAGCTTCCCTGTAGCTTTCCGATAAAATCTTGGAGCATAGCGTAGGGTAGCGCAAAAAAGTGAGTACAGTCCATGCGTTCAGGAAAATTACAGTCAATTTTAAAATTTTAAAAAGGCCAGATAAAATGTCTAGTCTGGCTGTAGTTTGACCATCCCTGTTCTACATTATGTTATATGTATTTATTGTTTGTGCCTTTAAAAATAATAATTTAATTTATATCTCCCTGTTTGATAAATCAATAAGTTGACGATAAGTTCACTTTTTCCTGTATCATTTTAAATACTTTTAAAAGATGTGCATTGATAATTATACTAAACAATTTTGTTTAAGCTCGCCCATATTTAATTTACAATAAATAAATAAAATAAAATAAAATAAAATAAATATAAATGTAGAAAAAAAATAAACATGTTTATTGAAAGTGTATTTGAATGCTGTTAAAATTAAAATGATTTTATTATTTTCACAAAACTACTTCTCATTTTCTGAGAACCAGTTCAAATTTCCGAAAAGTTGTTATTCCAAATTGTTTACTTTTATCTTACCCATTATGCTGGTTTCCTTGTTTTTATATTTGTATTTTTTATCCAATAAAAACTCAATTTAAAAGAAACAAGTGACTAGACAAGTATAACGTGTGCTCAAACGAAAACCTAACAATGTTTTTAATAAGACAAAGAAACAAAAAAAAATGCCAGCAGAGTTCCTTTTTTAACAGAAAAATTATTTTTGAAAAGTTCATTTTACATATTATATTTTAATTTTAATTAAAAAAAAGAATAATAGTTTCCTTTGCATGCTTATTTTTTTTTGTTGAATTACTGCAACTCTTAGCATTTATTAAAAAGCTAAGAGGAGCAAGGGGAAAAATCATATATTTTTACATATAAATTTTTTTAAATGTAGTAATTATTTATTTCTTTTTAATAAAAACGATTGAAACTCTTGGTTCTTTAGCTTTAATAGAACTACTTTTTATCTTTTATAAAATTTTATTGCTTATTACTAAGATAAACAACAATATTTATTAGTAATTAGAGTTTTTACTACATTTTTTTAAAATTTTTGTCGAGAAAATGGAATAATGTCTGGTTTTCTTTTAAAGATTAAATGTAGAAAAATTACTTCTCACGATCAATTAATTTCCTTATTGTCTGTACCCGTACAAGATTTAATTTTTATTCTGAAGACATGTTATTTCATGTGTTTTGTAAACACGTATCTGGTAATTCCATTTCAAAATAACTATAACTTAATAACTCAACCATAACTTCAATGGGTTTTTTAGTTTTATTTAAAAATGAATGTGCTTTATATGTTAACATTTATTTTTAAAAATTGTATTCAAGTTAAGAACTATATTTATAAATAAATAATTAATATTCTGTTAGAAAAAAGAAAATTACTCTTTTATCAATAAAAAGAAAAATTTTCTTTCTTAAAAAAATATTCAAAATCATTTTTATTGGTTTTTATTTTCAAACTATGTTTTTGATAAATGCTTCACATACACTTCTACTTCTTATTTCCTTTCTTATTGATTGAAGGTATATATATTTAGAAGCATATCACATTAATGATTATTTTTAAAAAATTTTCACTCTTTTTTCCTTTGGAAAAAGCAATGGAAAAAATATCTTTTCTTAAACAATTTTCTAGTTTTAATCAATACTCAAGTAATTAACTTTTACTTACTAAAAACAAATATTTAATATATAATTTGTATTTCAGAAATTTGATTATTTATTCTATTTTTTTATAATACTTGATTTTTTTCTGGTTAGAGTTAAAATATAATTACATTCACAATTGTTATGTAATGGAATGCAAAATTCATCGCGTAATATGCTGTGACTTTTTACCAGAATATCCTAAATTTGTTCACGAAGAAAAGTACAGAGTATTTTGCGGTAAGAAATGCATAATCAAGAATTTCTGATAATATTTAAGGGGTCGCTGGAGAGTTAATTTTGTCTTGAGGGGTGAAAATATAAGCAATTTTCAAAAGGTATAATTCTTTTAAATTTAAATTAAATAATTCGAATCTTTTACACATTATTTACAAAGGATTATGGCTTCAAAAAAGTATAAAATGTTTGATATATAATCATAATTTTAAAAATTATAAGCATTTGTTATAAACATTAAATAATTTTGCGTTGCGCACGCCATTTTCTAAAATGGTAGCCTCTGAGGTATAAAATTTTATAGAATTATAAAATGTATTGTACTCTTAATACTACATTGTATAATAAGGATACATTTAACTTTATAAATCAACTTATAGCTAGTAATTAAAGCTACTATTTTAGAAAATAGCATGCGAAAAATAAAATTTAACTAATTTTTCGTATAGAAATGTTTCTTATTTTCATATGTTTATAATTTTTAAAATTATGATTATATTTTAAACATTTTATATTTTTCTGAAGCCTCATTTCTCTATAAATAATGTGTAAAAGATTCGAATTATTTAATTTCAATTTCAAAGAGTTATATATATTTGAATATTGTTTATATTTTCAGCCATTTAGAGAATTATATTGGTTTATATTAGAGCCCCCCTGAGACCTCTTAAGTATGGAACTTACGAGTGGGCATAAAAGCGAAAAAGACATGTTTGATTCCATTTGAAAATATTAAATAACGAGCGACTCTCTTATGAAATGTACACAATTTTTGTAGTTTTAATTGATCTACAGAGTGATATTACATTTTTAAGGAGATGAATTTGATTAAGGAGGATTATCCTGCGCCCGAAAAACGTTTTTCAGAGATAAGAGAGAAAAGAAAAACTTCTACAAAACCGCAAGATTGCAGTGCACTGTTTTTTCAGCTCTTTGGCCAAATAATCCTTATCACAGCTTTTTTTTTCGCATAGTATTTCACCTTTTCCGTCTTTTCCAATCTGTGATTGTTTAATAACCTATTATTTTTTTTAAAATGTTTCGATAATTTTTTCTATACGTTTTATTTTAGAGAAAAACAGGAACTAGAAGAGCTAAAGGGGATGTTCGAAAATAACTCATAGAGAATAAATTCGCATATTACTTTAAACGTGGAAAGCAGTGGATAAAGATTGATGCACGTAAAATACTAAGCAGATAAGATATTGTTACGAATTTTGTGTCATAGAGTGTAAATAATTTGTATTTGGATGTGTAATGCCTTTATCTTACTCTAAATTAGATTTAATTTACTTTAAAATTGTAATATTAACAAGCAACGCCGATCCTTGCGTTATAATGGTGATTCAATGGGAACTTGGCAAAATATTGGCGATAGAGCCAAGTTAGCTTCATTTTTGGAGACCAATTTGGTGACCATTTTGGTGACTTGGCGATCATGTTGGTGACCATTTTGGGTGAGTTCGAGACCCTTTGGATTCTTCTAGGAATTAGTAGAGAAACCCACTAATTTCAAGACCTGTGACGCAAGCGGGTCTTTCTCGAATTAACCGCGAGGGATACAAATAAGAGAGATGCTCGCCGAAAGTCAGTCAGTCTGGTTTTGACTAACGATCAGTTAGTATTGCTCTAATTGTTGAAGCGATTAATGATTACTTCGGCTGTTGAAAGAGCGATTGCTTATGAATAATCTTTTATATACGTGCATTTTAGACACCGGTAATTGTTTCTGAGTACTGTTGAAGGTGTAAAGACCTTCTGAGGTTTATTCTGCGAATATTGCTGCTGAATCGCGTATTTCAAGGATTGAATTTTCGACAAAAATTCTCATCGCTCTTAAAGAACTGTCTTGTTCTTTGCGACTGATTTGCATAAAACCCTCGAACCCGGATCTACGCAACAATATTTATACTCGATTGGCACTCAAAATATATGCAGGATATCACAGAATGTGTTATTTGAGGCTTTTATTCTATTATAGAATATATTTAGAATATTTGTTCTACTTAAAATTTTTTCTTTAAACAGTTGATCAACAATTCATGAAGAATAAATTCGTTATTTTATTTGATCATTAAAGCATTACACATATTTTAAAACAAGAACATTGCATTATTTCATACATTTGAAGATAGCCGGAAGGTTTTTCTGTCAAAATTTGTAAGAGAAATTTTAAGAATCAAATTTTATTGAAATCTGATTTTTAAAACTTTAATTATTATATATTTCTTTAAATTATAACAGTCATGAAAAGTTATTTTCCTCTTATTATTATTTAATATATAGGATAAGAAAAGGAAAACAAAGAGGTTTGTATCAATTTGTAATCTTTTCCCATTACATAAAATTTATTTGCTTTGATATTCTAATTGCCATCAGAATATGAATGCTGACTTCTTTGATACATAAAATGAATATGCTGTGGTTATATTTTATCAACTGAGAACCATTTGAAAAGGATTAAAATTACCCTTTTCTATATTAATCTTCTTGAATAGGAATACAAATTCTGCTAAATTTTTAATTGATTTAAAATAGTTTCGATGTTTTAAATTTTAAATTTTTTTAAAGTTTTTTAACTTAATATTTCTGTTATTATTAATGTACGCCGAATAAACATTAATTGTAATTAAAGTAAGCATTCAAATTTATCTTTCTCCTCTATAATTCACAACTTTTTATATAATTTAAATTCTATAAGTATATACAAAATTGAAACATGTGTATGTCTAAATGAAATACAGTTCTTACACCATCATTTAGATGTGAATGTTCGTATAATAAATTTTAATCATCATAATTTATATAAAACATATCAAACAGGTGAAACTGTGCACTGTGTGTATTCAATATCAATACTCTTTTAACCTAGATTAGACACATAATTATTAGTAAATTACAGTTGAATGAGCTTTTGTGTTATTCACCTTCTCAACCCTTTTTTCAACTTGAAGGTTAATAGAGGGAGGGAGGGATGCTTTAAGATCAAGATAACATAGAAAATTTAAAATGTGAAGATTTATCAAAATATTAAAACCCCTATTTTGCTTTTTTTAATTATTATTTTTTATTTTTGTCACTAAATTTTTTTAAATGAGAAGCATATAAGAATCCCAATTTCTGCCAGTAAACGGTTTCATATGATTACCAATGATAAAACAGTTTTCATAAGGTGCCTTTGTTATCGATGTGACATTACCACTGACAAAACACTTTTTTGCTGTTGTAAAAATTATTCAAGAAAGCTTTTTAATCATCTCTTGAAAGAGATCTCCGAGAGAAAATGTCATTGAAGGATTCCTGTTTATTGATATTTTTTATAATACACTTTCCTGACAAATCAAACAATTTCCAAACCATGCTTGTTTTTCCCTACAAAGTAGTCAACTTCCCAATCGTCTTGAAACAATATATTTTCTTCGATTATTTTTCACTTGCAAGATAAGAAAGATAGTTAAAAATTAGTTCCGCTCATAAAATGGTCGCTACTCCACAATTGTCTATTATCACTAATCAGAAGAAAAAAATATCAATTAACACCCATATGATATCGACGCCAAAAAGCAAAATTGATATATTTGATTTCTTCACAAAGAATTTTGCACCCACCAAATTTTCATAAATAAATGAATTTCTCTGAGCAATGGGCCCTGACCGGGCCACCTAAAAGGGCCCGGTGGGCCACAGGTTGAGTATCACTGTTCTACACCTGTAGAATTACTTAGTTTATTTAACTAACGCTTTGTTGATAATTGGTGTGTACGCATCAACATCTTCTAAATTTATCATTGGAGCAAACTTAAGTGTTCAGATATTATTTCAAAAAGTTCTGTGTATGACTAATTTCTTTGATTCATATCTAAATTTTCATTTTGTTATAAATAACATTTATGTGATGCAAATAAATATTATTATAATACTACTAACAACAGCTTTTTAACTTCATTAGTGATAATTTAGTGTATTATGTACATTATCAAAAGAAAAGGTTTTATATTTTAAGAGGATTTGGTACCCTTTGAACAAATTTCTTTATTTATGTATTTAAAAACTATATTTTAGCATTTTATGTAATATTTCTATTCAAGAAAATGATACGAGATGAAATTTTTCCCATATTATTCACACAATTTTAAAAATTTTAATTTTTTGAAGAAAATTTGGAAAATTTTAAAATTTTACTCCTTTTGTAATTATTAATTTTTTTACCTGAATTGTTTTTGTAATACTCTTATAAATGTTCTAAGCAACTTTAGGAATCGATTTTACAATAACTTAAATCCTTTTCGAGGAAAAAAAAATAAAATGTTGTTATGCATGCTAAAAATCAACGAAAAATTCAATACCTCTTACATTTTAATTTTTTTAAAAAAAAGTATTCAGTTTACAGCAAAATGGACCCCTAATTTTATTACATTGCTTTATACACAGCACACAGGGAAAAAATGGAAGTGGTCGGTAAATAATTGTGGAAGGAGTAGCATTTTGAATGCACTGATGTTTCGAAAAACACGAACTGAGAAAATCCATTTTAAAGATTACAATTCTGAAAAAATAATTATAATAAGCTTAAATAAACTTAAAATACCACTTCAAGAAATTAGTTACATATTTTTCGTTAAAATAATCGTATTTTCTACAAATTTTTATGTATGATTAATTTTTAGAGAGTATTAATTGCACAAGAAAATTCAAGAAAAATGTTAAGTAATTTGTTTTTTCGGTCACAACAGAAATTTTAGTTTTTTTCTTCTTATAATATTAAAGTATTACGTTTCTATGAAATATATATCAGGAATAAGAACTGAAATTAAAAAAGAAATTATTAGTATAAAATGCTTTAAGGTATCCGACTACGTTCGGAACCGTGATTTTGCAAAAGCGCATAAATGGATAATTTTCATGATATTTAGTGTCACTTAGATTAGAACACGTGTATAAAAATTGTTTTAAGAACAATTTGACAAAAAATGTATTTAAATACAATATTTTGGCAAAAAATTAACTTCGAATAATCTTTTTTTCCAAATGATCACCTTTTGTAGAAAACTGCGTCTATTATAATAATATTTTGCCTGTATATAGCTCAGACTTCTCTACAGAGACTCAACTAGAAATTTTGAAAAATTCGCATTATTTTCAGAGTTACCACCAATTGAAATAATTATTGGCGTTTTTTCTTAAAATTGCTCCCCTCTGTCGCCGTAAAATATGAATAAAACCACTTCTAAGTTATATATTTCACAAGTTCTAGTTGAGCCTCTGTACAGAGGTCTGAGTTGTATACAGGCAAAATATTATTATAATAGAAGCAATTTTTACAAAAGGAGAACATTTGTGAAAAAGATTATTCTAAGTTAATTTTTTGCCAAAATATTATATTTAAATAAATATTTTTTGTCAAAATGTCCTTAAACAATTTTATGCATATATTCTAATCTAAGTGACACTAAATATCAGGAAAATTATCCATTTATGCGCTTTTGCAAAATCACGGTACCGAACGTAGTCGGATACCTTAATTCAAAAATTTTATATGCACACATTTGACAAAGAAAAAAAATGATTTTATTGTATTGCCTCTGTAATATTCTGCTTTATATATTACACATTCTTTTTTATAGTTATTATTTCTCTTTAGAAAATAGATTTTTTTAATCAAAACACTTTTTTTGGCTGTTTTTTTTTCTAAAAAGGGGGCTGAATTGCCTAACTTGTTTTGAAATGAAGTTTTATTCAACTTCTAACTTTCCGACATGCACAAATGATATAGCAATTGAAAGATAATAATGCAAAGAATAAGATTAAATAAAAATTTAAAAAAAACGATTGGTCTGTAATTTTGGGGTACCAAGTCGTCTTAACATGAAAATGTTTTACATGTTTTAGAAATCTTCTAATAAGCAGAGTCATATTAATCTTTACCATTTCAAATTCAGTAGTTTAATGTTTTGCATGCTTAATTTTACCGACGCTTTTTTATCATTTGAAAAATAATGCAGTTTAGGTAATTACATTCTTTCATTGATAATTTAATAGCATTATAGTGGGGGTTTTACTTAGCTGCTGTAATAATATATTCGATTTCTTTTTACTTGTATGATGGTGACGCACAGATGTTTTAGCTTAGGGGTCTTTAACCTTTTATGCTCGAGAGCCACATAAAAAAAATTCACAAAGATCCGCGAGCCGCATCAATAAATTAACAAAGACCAGTGGATCACAAATCTTCCAAAAAATAGTGTAATCATAAAATTTATATGAAAAAGAAGATTTGTTTTACCACAGGACTGTAATCGATTCTAAGTTAAGAATTAAGAAACGCTGTTAGAGATTTGTATATATATAGGTTTTAAAAATAGTTACAAGAAATTTTTTTAAAAAATTTACAGTTTAAGTGAAATTTTTGAAACATTCATCATTTTCAGAATATTTTTTTCTTAAATGAATTTAAAACAAATAAATGGAACATTTTAACTATCAAGAATAAAAGAGAAAAAATTTACGACAAAAAGTTGACAAGGCAGTTTTTCTTGAAATTACCTCGAATTAAATTGTGGGGATACTAAAATGCCTTTAGCGGGCCACTCGTGGCCCGCGGACTAGGGATGAAGACCCTTATTTTAACTGATTGAATTGAAGATACAACAGATATCCAAATAACACGTCATTTAACAACAAACTGAGAATGCTACCTTTAACAGAAAATGTCCTTAAACTGAGAATAAATGCATCAATATATCATATTGGAATATTCAAGAACATTTTTCTCAAAAGGTAAAGAATATTTTGGAAGGATTTAAAAATTATAACGAAAAAAAGAGATTAATATAGCAGCATTTTGCATAAACTTGACAGTGATATCATCAACAGGTTTTGAACCTGTAAGCGACTTCCCCCTGAAGTCGCTTCCCCTTTATCTTGTCTACCTAAAGCTGGGGGAGGGAACGAAGTATTGCCAAAACTCTCCATGATAAATCTACTTTATTATTATTCGATTGTAATATTCTACAACAAAGTAATCTACAAAAGGAAGCTCTAGGAGTGATATAAAGAAAGCAATCACCTTAATTGAACAAACGCATGTAATCAGGTTAGTTTATCTTTAATCAATACTAACCTATTAATTCTTGATCCACTAATTTAGCCTAGTAGCCAAAATCCGTCCTTTAATCAAGATGCGTAAATTCTAAATCACACCTTAGTAATGCTGCATTCAGATGCTTTTCTTCTTCTGACATACGATTATTAAACTCTAACTTTATAAACTCTAACTAATTTGCATCTCAGGGTTTCATCTTGAGAGGGATGGCTGTGAAATAAACGCGAATGCTAGCCCAACGATTCCTTCAACTATCTCCACTGCTACCCAAACAGATCCAAATCTATCAATCGTAATCTGTCCACCTTTACAATGCCTATCACCCATATCTTCTAAATATCCATTGCCTAGTACCTCGTCTTCAGTTTCTACCTTCTCCACGTCATCTTCATCTACTCAAGACAATCTACTTCCTTCCCCATCTGGTATACTACCAACAATACAAAGTGAGTCTTTGTTACACAAATACCCATTCCTACTACTACTACAACTACTTCCCCTGGCAATAACCTGAATACTTTAGTTTCACCTTTAGAAACTGAAACCCGTCCTCATACAACTCCTGCTAAACTTAATTCGGTTTCAACTGAAAACTTACCTGAGTCTGTCCATAATGAATCCAATAGTGAACATTCTAATGCAGCTGAAGCCCAACAATTTGTAAAACGAAAGTCAAGAAATAGAAGAAAGCGCCCAAAAGTACAGAAACCAGATATTGAAATAAAAAGGGTTCCACATAGATCTAGAAATGCAACACCTACAGCAATAACAACTGATGCCGAGGATATGATCACTTACGACGTGGAGGAGGAGGAACTTGAGCAAGATCATCCGAATAAATTCACCATTGACGAAGATCCTTTCATTCTTCCTAAAGGATATTTACGCGCATTAACTCCATCCCGATACAGGAACCATAGAGAATAATTTTTTATACCATGTATTGTCTAACCTTGTTTTCAACTAACATTTGTATTTTTCAATGCTTTTATTTTAAGACATGGTCTGACTTGGTGGGGAATTCCCCACCAAATTTTGTTTCTTTAAATCATTGCAAACGGTTTTACGTGATTTGAAATTTGAAATTTTTTAAAGTGTAGTGTCATGATTTTTACATAATTTATAAAACATTTTAAGTTTCTTCACAAATGTTTGGCGCAGCATAGCCAAAATTTGCTCTTGCGCCATTAAACCCCACACTCACTCGCCCCAAGAGGATTAGTTGGTGAAGGTCACTTAAAGACCCGTCACAAACCTAGGAACCCTGATATATAGACAAACTTCCTATCTTGGTGCCATCAGTACTTGTGAGATTTGGGAAATTGTTCTCCCATTGAAAAGCAGTACCTCGTTGTTTACGAATGCTGCGATAAAACTCAAGTGCTCGCAGAATGCATTGCAAACACTGGACAAAATGACGGCTTTCTTGGACATCTGTATGCACTTCCTCCAGAATTGAGTTTGTCAGAAAGAATAGTATTCAAAGGTTAGTATTTATTGACGTCGCTCTTTGTGAATTTATTAAAGTCACTCTATGGTTATAGGAGATGGACCTTGTGATTTTGAACCGCTTTGAATTGACGAGATACTTCTTCCGAAAGTCAATGCTACTTCCAACGGATTTCGCAAGCGGCTGTAAGTTTCTTTATGCTCTTTACCACTCTTGGGGTAAAAAGTATATAATCACAAGAGGCCTGTCATATTCTTGCCCATCTTGTTAATCTACTCGAAGAGTCATTATCATATAAAATGATGGTCTATCACAAATTAAATGGCTTACAGCCAAAATTTATGCACTGTCCTTACAACAGCAAAACATTCCTTTTCTTTTAATTTTGGAATAGTTCCTCTCTGATTTCAAAGCATTCATGAGTCATAGGCAAGTACTTCATTTTTCTCACCTTGCATTTGTACGAGGACTGTTCCGAATTTTGTAACTGCAAACATCTGTTTAATGCCATGAGACTTTCTCGTCCTTCAGTCTTAAAATAAGATCATAAGCAAGTTCTTTCTTCAACTTGTGAAATGCAATGACTTGAGATCAGAGCTCCAACAAAATTCAGATTCATCTTTCAGCAATTCCTGAAATGCTTGAGGCTGATAGCAAAAATCTTTGAAAAAAAGTTTTTCCTTTCCGGTGTGGCAATTTTAATGGATAAAAGTATTATCATGATGGACATTTCAGAAACATTCTAAAATTTTGTTCTGGTAACGTCAAGAATATTCAGAAAAGTTATAAGTATTATAATGAACAACAGGGAACAATTTAACAAAACTTTTCGACGGTACCGTCACTGAGATTTGAATTTGACACTTTCTATCTGTGGACCAGAGTTGTACCACAGCGGTATCGGTAGTTGCAAGGTTTTCACAGTATTAAAATTTTCCACCGTAATATAATTTTCTAGTTCCTAATTTTTATTTATTAACTGTGGTTCATTCTGGAATGAGAAAAAATACATAAAATATACTTTTTGATAATATTTTACAAATTAAATCAAAACTAAAAAAGAAATAAAATTTCCTGGAAAATACATATAATTGTAATGCAATCAAACTATGTACTATTTTATTAATTTAAAAATCTTTTTTTTTTTTTCTTGTTTGAATATCATTATCTTTGTCGTATATACATAAAAGCGAAAATATATCTTCAAATTTCAGTTTTGTAATTGAAAGGATATAAGAGCAAAAATGTTTAAAAGTAGCTTGTATTTGCTTACATTATTTTCCGCAATAATTACCCATTCCCTATTTAGATGAGAACAAATTATGCAATTTATTGTAAACGAAATATTGCATACATTTTCACAAATAAATTTTTCGTATCTTACTAATTGTATAACCATTAATAAACAGTACATCAAAAGAAATTAAAAAATAATTTTCTACATTGTCTCAAATACTTTTAAGTGAACAGTTTCTTTTTTAAATTTTGCTTAAAAATATGCCTTCCACCAAGACCCTGATAAAATTTAATTCATTCTTTTAGTTTTTATTCACTGCACCATAACCTTTATAATAACATATTTTAATCCTAAAACAAAGTTAATCCGGAATTGTGAATGTATGCATATTAATTAGGTCAACTATTTTGTCCTTATACATAGTATTCTGATTTTAAATTTATATCTACTTTATTTCCCTTTGCTTTTTTTTGGGGGGAGACTTAAAAATGCATTTAGCTGACTTAGGGGTAGTGGTTTTAGAAGAACAATGAATATATTAGTTAAGTCTTTCATCATATAAAATGTCTACAGCTTTATAATTTGTTATATGAAGCAATTTTAACATTGAGAAAATTTTATAACAATTTACTCAATGAGCTTTGAAAATTATGAAGTTAGATACAATTAATTCCATATTTACACTCATTTAGAAATAATTTAAATTGCATTTCCTTTTATTCAGAGCATCTCGAAAGTACTTTTTAAGGAATGTTACAATGCGGTTCCTAAAGATTAATACTTGAAAACGAGATTTGATAGTTTATATCAGTGTACATATTTAATTTAATACAAAAGCATTTGCTATTTTTGAAATAATACTGTTGATATTTAATCAAAAAGCGTTTACTCATTTTAAAATTTTGATTAGAATATCAGCAAAATGTTGCTGATTATTTTTAAAGCTACGATCAAAATCATGTAAAGAATAATTTATTACAAATGTCATTAATTACAGTGACTCGAGATAATTTTGTATATTCAATTTTGTAAAGATTATTCCCAAATAGTTTTATTGATGTTATTTTACACACATTTTTGTTTTACACATCGATAATATCAAGAACTCATTGCTAGAAAAAATTCGCTAAATAAATCATCACCAGTGCTAACTTGTTTTCTTTAAATAATTTTAAAAGAAATTTGATGAAAAACACTTTAAAATTTAACAATTAATATTTCTAGAGTAAATGCTCTTTTTAAAACAAATTTCTGTATAGGGTGTCCAAAAGTATGGCTACACTTCCATAAATGAAATAAAAATAAACAAAGATCTTTACTTACGGTTTTCAATGCCCAATACAGAAAATATTAAAGTTTCTTAATGAAATGTAAACTAGATGGTGCAACGTCCATGTTTTGCAACATTCTCGTTTCAAAATTGCTTCACCCCAAGAATAAGCGCAAGTTGTAAAAATACTTTGGTAATTTCCATATAGAACATAAATAACTGTAAATGAATATCCTTGCTCTTTTATTTGTAATTTAAGTTTGAAAGTGTAGTCATGCCTTCCTGACACCCAGTACTTTTATTTATACTAAATAAGGTACCTTTGGTTATCTTTAATACAATGGGATCTTTTTAAAAGTTTATAACACACAATGAAAATTAATCATGATCAACTTCGGTTTTATATTTGACTTAATTTTAAAAATTATATTTCAAATCGTTCTATTTAGTGGTACCAAAATAAAATAATAGAAAAACACCTGTATTTATTAATATTAAATTTATTGTAAAAGTTTAAAAAAAATGGTTTTTGAATATATAATTCAATTTTGAAAACTTCTGAAGGCTCATTAACGAGAAGATTTTTATAAAACACTTTCACATGTATACTTTATTTTGAAAATCGGCGTCTAGTGCGCAAGTATTCTTCGAAGAAACATTATTCTGTAGAAAAAAGGGCGTATCATTCATAGAACGGAAACTCTAAAAGACACACACACACACACACACAAAAAAGAAAAGAAACACGCTGATGAGCAGTTCAAGTAGGTCTGAGATAAGATTACAAGCAGGAGTCAATATTTGTACTTCCTTTTACTATATTCCTTTTCCCAAATATCTTTGAAGAAAGCGTGCCCTTGCGCTCTTTCAAAGAGCTCTGCAAAAGATACCGAAATGTTGGAAATAAACTATGCTGATCACGTTTGAGCACGTCAAATGAAAAGAAAATAAATGCGATTCGAATAAATTGAATTCGACATCGCCGCCCCCGTTTAAATTTATAGTATGGAGAACCTCGATGGCTTGTGTATATGTGTGCATACAAAGAAGAGTAGTGCGGAAAGGATGTTTGACGCATATAAATTCGAAGTACATTCAAATCACCATAATTCGAATAGGACTGAATTAAAATAATGGGATTTTATAAGAGGTAATGCAGTTTAATACTAAATTAGCAGAAAGATTTGAATTTTGATTTGTCCAATAGAGAACTTTATTGAAATTTTAAAATAAGTATTAGTGGTATTCAGATTATCATTCTGAGCTACAGATTCTACATTTTTGACTCAACATGCTTTTTCTATTAATTCTTCAAATAGACTGCCACAATTTCTAATCAAGCTTAATTTAGTATACAAGATAATTTACAGTTATTTGTAACTTTATTTATATGAAATAAATAGCAATTCTTTACATAAAATTGTTAGAAATAAAACAAATTCTACGAAATTGATATTTTCCTTTCCGCAAAAAGACTAATATTTTTAAAAGTTGTTCATAACAACATAGTATAAATGGTTATGGATTTTAATTATTTATAATGCTTAATTATTTAAAACAGCACGTATTAAAGGCAATTTGTAATTTAGAAAAATGACTGATAATTATCTGATTATGTATCGGATAATCTATGAAAAAATTATTCGATAAAGAAGTAAGAATTTTAGTTCTATTTTGCAATATTTTGCAAATAACTAGTTTAATGCCCCAATTATTTAAAACCATTACGAAACTGAATATATCTTAAGTAAAAAAAGAAGGACGTCTAAAGTTTATTCAATTTCTAGTAGTCATAACTCTTATATTTAAATCCATCTTTTCAATCTTTTAACAGTTAGAGATGAATAAAGAACACCTTTTCTTTGTATATCACTACATGGGAAAGTGGTATGAATCAACGCCATTTGAAAATAAAACCAATAATATTTTTAAAAATATGTTTATTACAAAATAAAGAAATGCAATTGCTTTGAATTTAAAAATATGTTATTTTTACAACAAATTTCGAATTCTTTGGGGTCATTTTTATGCTATATATTCCTTCATTCATATTTTTATATTAATAATGTTAAGAATTTAAAGAAGAATACAGTATTTTTGTATTTAAATGTACCGTACAAAAAGTATTTTAAATGCATACAAAGTATTAAAAATTGATCAAAGTGCTACTAATTATCTAGTAGCAAAAACAAAACAATTAAAAAATTAATGTAATTTCGAGTCAGAGCTTAATTTTTTTAGTACTATGAAAGAGGAAAAGAGGAATTCAACTTAAAATCCCATAAAAATTTTGAAATTCATAGCAAAAAGAACTTTTTAAAATGATTTTTAAAAATTATTTCTAAAGGAATAGTTTTCTTACACAATGAATTTTCACTATGTAAATTCGTTAAATGGATGCATATATCGTGATTTCGTGCTTTATATCATTCTTTTTAAATTTCGATAATCCTACTGTGAATGTAAGACCACCAAAACCTTTTTGATTAAAGGATTTCGCAAATGAATTAAGAAAATATAAGAATTAGATGAGTTACATACATTCCTGATAAATTGAAAGCAAATAATTTTGCATTGCTTCATTCTTTATTCAAATACATACGTAATTCAGTTCTTACAAATAATTTACAGCAATTTGAAATTCCATACATAACTTCAGCTATAGGAATTAAATAAAGATAACTAATCATGTGAGCAAACTTTGCAGCAATAATTTTTTATCATTATTTACATCTTATTTTTCAAAGCATTTACAAAGCTTTAATTTTAAAATTTCGTTAATATATTTCAAAAGTATATTATAATAAACTATAAGTGTGTCAAATTATTATTGAATCTGTATTCAAAATGTTTAAGACTTTCGTAACTTATATTTAAAGGAACCCAAGATATATTAATTTTAGTTTTAACATATTAGGTTAGAATTAAGAGGAGTGTATTTCTTTTTTTTTCAGAGAGTTCGAGAGAAACGAAGTTCTCGATACTAGTATAATACTCCAATCTCATTATTTTATTCCTTAATTAGAGCAGCGTATCCAGTTTTTATATTTTTTTTCCTATTCCTTAACATATAAACTTAAATATCCTGCATTAACATAAAAACTTCTAATGTAATAATGTTCCAAAAGTTGAAAGTTTTATAACTGTAACAAATGTTAAGAACGCAATTTATTTTAGATAGATACTCTATTTCAAATTCCAGTTTTAGTATTTTAGCCAATAAATAGACTTGGTTTGCTAGACAAATGGGGTATGAGAGTTAGGCTCTATTAGTAAATCAATAAATTATAATTTTTTAACCAACTGCATTGACCACCTCTGAGAGTTTATATTCCAAATGAAATTATTGCGATTGTTTATTGTTAGGCAGGGGGAAAATAAGCAACGTGTATGAAAAGCAAACCAAACAAGACCTTATATATGATGGGAAAACAAGGTGTGGGCATGAAAACAATGTATCCACCTTGGAATTCAACAAGAGAGGCAGAGTGCCAGTCAACTGGCACTAGCCACAATCGACGCTTACCTGGAAGTCACCCAAGATGTAGTACTTCAACATAAAGACAAAAATCATCTTAAAAATCTCGAAATACCCTTTCATGCAGGGCAGCGCTGACCCTATAACAATAACTCTCTTCGAAAAAACCTAGCAGACTTATAACTAATCGATTGAAAGAAGCGGGTTTACTCCTTCCATCCGTCAAAAGCGAAGCATGGACTAACAAGAACGCAAAATGTGTCTCCAGTACACCATTTTCCTCCTTTCAGGAGACCGCATATGGCAAGCGTTCAGCTCGTAAAACAACTGTGTTATTAAAATAAAAAATATGCAAATAAAATTGCAAAAAAAGGATAAAAACAAAGAAATACCCAAACTGTAATTGTTATATTTAATGTTGATGATAAACAATGAAAGCAATTATTTTGAAGTATATCGAGTAAATTTAAAATATGTGTATCGGTGTGTATGTGTGGTCTAGACTTGAAAAGGAAAAAACAAAAGAAGAAAATGGATAAGAAGGAGGGTTGAAAACACAGAAAAGGATCACTAAGTAATCCCAGACGTGTGACACCCGTTTTTATTAAAGACAGTAAACTCCAAGGATAAGGAAAACTTCACTAGGCACTTGGGCATGTATTGTCCGTACTTACCTAAAGAAGGTAAGTTCTTGAAGAGGTGCAACATTGAAAAGTCTTACACATATTTTATTCCTTATTTTTATATTCCTATATAGCGTTTTTGTTGCAGTCGGAATACAAATAAGTATTTACATTAAAAATAAGTTGCTTTACATCGATGTTGCAATTTATCTCGCATTTATTGTACAACATTAGAAATTAGTACGTCACCGTTTAATAAAAAATAAATGTATAAATATGAATTTACCTTTTTGTGGTTCTTGATTAATAAAGAAACTAGTTTAGTTAGTTCAGTTAAGGAGCTTAGAGAATAAAAGTAGAAGCTTCTAGAAATCCATAATTTATCTGCATTATATCTCTTTTTACCATTCCAAGCAATGTGTATTACACAAACTGTTGATAAAACATAACGTTAACTGGAAATTATTTGCATGAAACTTGTCAGCGTAAATTCGCATCATGCTTTTCGTATGTTACCATCGACTCAATTCTGGAAAAAAACATGAAATATCTTAAACATAAAAGTAAGATTCCTTAAACAATATTTATTAACAAATTTCATGAATCAACATTTAAACAGATAAAACAAACTTTTATAGTGATAAGGCTATCCGTCGTTCTAAGCTAAAATAAGAAAATAGCATAGTATTTATTTAGCTCATTTTATTCCTTTCTCATATATATATTTAAATATATAAATTCAATCATCAACAAACAATCACAATAATCAATTGAAATATATGAATCTTATAATACTAAATCCTATTTCAAAATATCAATGGCGAATATAAAAGATAAAATTCCATCGTTTTCAAACAAAATTAAAAAATTATAAAATAAAATAATATATATATATTTCGCTCGCCTAATTCAGCGACAGCTCTGGAAATCATAATAGGTCTCCATTTCAGTCCAAAGACTCTTTTTGTATCTGCATTTGTTATGTCTCTTGAACTCTCAATTTCTTTCTTCTTTGGCATTGTAGGCTGTACAACTTTTTTACTTGGTATCTTATTTTACTTTATTACACTAAATATATATATATATATACAATGTGTGCTTTGTGTATGTAATTGAAAAGGAATTTATGTATATAACTAGCTGGTATACTCGTTCTTCGCACGGGGGAATTGAAAAATTAAACAATACAGATTGAAGGACAAAGAAGTTTTAATGAGTTAATTTTACGTAAACTGCAAATTAAACAAACAAAAAAAACGTTTTGCATATCTCAGATAAACAAAAAACCATATTTGTTAAATTTTAAGTCTGTAGATCTCATAGTAGGAAGCCCAGTGGCTGAGTGATTAGTGCATCGCACTTCCACACCACAGGTCCGAGGCTCAAACCCCGGGTTAAGCAAGGTTGACTCAGACTTTCATCCCTTCAGTGGGTCGATAAATGAGTACAAATCTTGCTTGGGAACTTAACAGTGGGGCTTTCGAGTCAGATTGACTACCTGACAGGAACATCTGCTCATGCAGCTAAGTGCCCAAGGTAGCGTGTTCTGAGTCGGGGCCCTCATGGGCTATTGCACCACTGAGTTAAGTTAAGATCTAATCGCTGATAAAAAGGATTTTTTTTATTTATAACGCTCAGTAACTCTTGTGGGTCAATTTTTGAAAACCCCTTCCTAAGCTGATCACTACTCAGCAAAAGTAACACATTGTTGCAAATTTTGTATAATGAACGTTTAAAATGGTGTAAATAATTTATATCTGGATGTGTAACACATTAATATTATTTTCTGTTAAAATAGTAAGATTTGTAAGCAACACCGTTTCTTAGATTATAATGGCGATTTAATAAAACATAGCGAAATGTTGATGATAGAACCAAGTTAGCATCATTTTTAGCAACCATGTTGGCAACTTAATTGAACGGTGCAGAAGTTGATATGCTTTAGCACCACCTGGTGAGAGGAGCTGGAACAAAGAGGATATTACAGAAACCTTCTCCACAAAAAAATACATATACATGCCAATTTTCATAGTGATCGGTTGAACGGAGTTTGAGTGAAGCGATTTCATATGCACAAGCATCCATTTATATATATATATAATTAACGAAAACTTTCTCTCGATAAATTTTAATGTATTATGGTTTTGACAGGAGATTCATTATGGTTGAGACTTCGCACGTTAGTTAATTTTTAGTTTTACCCGCCTGACGGTAAATAATCACAACTTAATCTTCCCTAAACTTGAACTTCAGCGTTTTTAAATCAGTATGATGCAAGCTTGCATTACCTGCGTATTTAGACCAATCAGAAAGGCCTTTAGCGGAAACCATATGATTCTAACAGCTTCCAGTTAACTAAGAGTATAAAAGGTAGAGATCTCGAGAACGAAGAAAGAATACTTTTGTATGTGGCTTCCATCTCTGTTCTGCTGTGTTTCGTAGCTGTTTGTTTCACTGTGTTCAGCAAAAAAAAAAAAAAAGGAAAGAAATAAACAGTAGGACAAACAACTTTTTAGTGTCTTTCCCCAAATGGGCCACATTTGACACACAAGCCTTTGCAGACACGGAAAGTCCCAAAAGTATGAGACTCATTTCTGTGGTGACATCACCTACTGGCGGCTCTCGCTTCCAAATTTTAACGCTTGAATTATTTTTAGTTCCAGCTCTCGTTCTATGCTAAATATTGCCGTGATTTTATTTTGCCGATAGTACCAGAGCCGTATTTCTATAAATTGATACTCAAGGGAACTCCTACATGCCACTTAATCTTATGGCATGCGGACTTACAATTTTCACAACCAGAAAATCTATAGACTCCGAATAGGGGTTGAAGTTCCAGGGTCGAACTGAAATCTTGGGCTTACGAGGCAGGCACGCTTCCTTCTAAGCCAACGAGCCAGCTTTACGTTCTGCAAAAACTTCTTTTACTTAAACAGCTTTTGTGTTAGTGGCGTCTTTTTATGATATAGTAAAATATATCCATACACACGCACACACACACATGTATATATACGTGTATATATACGTATATATATATATATATATATATATATATATATATATATATATATATATTAATTTTCATATCCTTTTATAGAGAAGATAAATATTTTTCCGATAATGGCTTCAAGAGTAAGACAAATGCGAATTTACATTTCCTTCCGACGTTATATTTAACAATAAATCATCTCATTTAATTCCAAGAAAAGATCGTACGCCATCATTATTTTTGAATTATCTTTTACAATGGTAATCCTTTCAAATGAATTCTAATCTCAGGGGAATAAAGGTACTTTTATATGATTTGCATTTCAAATTGCATATGACTAGAAGACACGAAATGTCTTAAAGTATTTGAAGCCATAAAATTATTTAATGACTTGAATAAAAGTTTTAAATTGCCCTTGTGGCCAATAATAATTCACATCTTTTTTTCTTATCAGTAGGAAATTTGAAAGAGAATGCCAGAATAAGGCGTTCGTCTCACTTTACATGTACACTTTACATTCAAATGTCATGAGACTCTTTGTATTTTAGACACTTCTTCTAATTATTATATACATATTTAATGAAATATTTTATAACTTTGGGTAGATGAAGAAAATAAAATTACTCATAATTTACGGATCACATCAGTACACTAAAATACACGTGTATTTGCAATTAATAAGATTTGCATAATTTAATTTAATCAATCTGAGACTTATGATTAAAAATACCATTTGGTACTCTTAATAATACGGCTGCTTTTAGGGAGTAAAAGAAATTTTTCTACTGTATCACTTATATTTTTCTTTATTTTCTCGATAAGCAAAGGATTTCTTTTATCTGAGCTTTTCTCTACTGTTAATTTCAAAATAGTGAGAGAAAATAATATTCTTTGCATGTGTGTAGTAAAACTTACATTTAATGTTTTCATTTTAGTATCCTTTGTCATTTTTTTTCCTGTTTTTATGTAATATCCTTTGCGCATGCGCATTAAAAATTAATTTTATTCAGTATTTTCGTTTCAGATTTTCTCTATACTGAATGTACCTTTTCAATATTTTTGTAAGCTTTATAGGATTTGATTGCAATTCTTAAATATTATAAGCAAAAAAAAACGTGTAAAGTATTGGAGTTCTTAAGAAATATTTATACTTTATATGAACATAGTTACTATATATTTGCTGTAAACTACATTTAAATATCGAAAATTACGAAGTAAATATTCTTTGAGAGTGACAAATCAGGGTAATATGTATAATCAGGGTATGTGATAAAAGGTGATTAAAAAAGTTTTTTTACTTTATATTTCGTACTGATGGTCCACTTTACAGGAAAGTTTTAGTTCAAGCATGTTTCTCACATATCCAAAGTTATAAATCATTTTGTTTAACATATCTCAAGAAATTCAATGGTATGTCAAAAATCCAAAGTGCCTCGTAATCTTTTGGCTATATAATGGTATATTATGTAATTTACTTAAACAAAATACAAATACCAGTTTATGATTTCTGCTAAGAATTCTTCATGCGTTTTTATTGAATTAATAATCACCATAGTATGTTTCCAAATGAATTGAACTACATATAAAAAATACATTTTTGATCGAATTTTAAAAAAAATTTCTATGGGAAAAAATAATGAAGTGAAATGTATAAATTAAGAATATGTTTATTTTATTTTAAAATTAATTTTTTAAGTATAGTTCAACTATTTAAAAAGAAGGGTAATGAAATTGATACGCTTATTTTTAGATTTTAGCTTTTTTTGAAATCTTCGATGGCTATAAATTCAGTTAGATACATTATTAAAACTTACCGACACGTTTATTTTGTGTTAGCAATAATTTCTTTCATATAATTTTGATTATATTTAATTATTTATTTATCAACACCTTACTGTCATCCTCATCAGAAATTTCAAAAACTTAATCTTAATATTATACTATTCTACTTTTCCTCAATTATTTAATGCTTTCCAAAATGTAATTATATTATTTTTAATTAAAACTCAAGTCATCACTGTATATTATTTTTAATTAAAACTCAAGTCATCACTGTAATTAAGTGGACATTTAAAGTTAAATATTAATGCTGATAATTCTCATAAAGAAAAAATACGCGATTAAACTTCTTGCCGCTTTTTGTTAGTAAAATTTCTCATTAAGAACCAAATTTAAATTCAAATATTAAATCAGAACCAACAAGATAAAAATTCTAAAATGAGTCAATTACTAAAGGGAGATAATAACTAATAACAAAAGCAGCTTTTTAAAACTATTGTGAGTAGAATGCGCTAGTTGTTTTAAAAAGAATATTTGTTTTTATTAAAATGTGCATTTATTCCTATTTCGTTGCTGTGTATAATAGTGCATAGTGATAACTAAAATAACTGATAAGATATTTCAACTTTATTTCTTCGTCTAATCTTTTATAGTTTTTCATCCAAAGTCAATATTAAAAAAAATAAAATTAGTACATTAAAATTCAATAATGTGAATTTCACAAAGATCTTACATCGTAACTACGTTTACTTTAATTAATGTAAAATAATCATTAATCGAAATACACATTCATTTTATTATGAAAGTTTATTGCACTTCAAAAGATATTTCTCAAGTCACTTTAATAGGTTTTAGACAAAAAGACTCCAGAAATGAAAATGAATTTTGTAAGTTTCAAAAAATATATTGATTAAAAAAAGATAAATCGAATATCTTATTTATCAAGCCCATTCTTGAACAATTTATAGTTTGTATTATGTTTCTAAAACATGCAAATGAATAAATTTCTAAGGTTAGTCAGTTTTGATATTAAAATATTTTCTATGAATATGGGGAAAAAATTCTTAAAGTCTTAAATTATTTGTGTAGGTTCGAATTATTTTAAGTGATTTTAAAATCAGCCAATGCTAAGAATTAAATACTTTCTTCATAATGACCACAATAAAAATCAGCTTATATTGATATAACAGAATAATGTATACATTTTATTTTTGAAAACTACTCTATTTTTGAATTAAGGAAGCCTTTCATAATAACTTTAAAATTTGCTTCCAATTAAAATTTATGACTCAGTTTTTGTAAAATATGTGATGGATTTCAAAATAATGTAATAAATAAATTTGATCGATTGCTTGCATCGTCAATTGCAAATGATATTGTTAAAAATAGAATTTTGAAATATGGATGGCGTGGAGGGTTAATTCATTGTTGTTGCGTAATAAGTTAAATTTGTACTCTTTACAATTCTTTCAATATTTTGAAATATTTTTATGCAAATGAAATGACATTGAGAAAAATTAAATGCAATTCTCTTATTACTGCAATTTAATTGATTCTAGCTATACACAATTCTATAAATACTCAGTGAACTATTAATCAATACACTGATTCTTGGGTTTAAAGAAACACAAATTATTTTGGAACGAAGTAACAATCAGTTTATCTTAAACAAGTTAAACCGATAAGGAACAGAAGAAAAAGGTTAGAAAATTTTCTATTTGAAATCTTCAGAAAATCTATACGGCAGCCAAATTAACTTGACTTTTTTTCTCCTCTGCCCTCCTTCTCATTTACACCTCAAATACATCACTTACTCCACGTTGTTCAAATTCTCTAGACTTCGGAAAACTATTCACCCCTCTCCCCATTTCTTTAACACTTCTTTACTCATTTATCTTCTTCATAAGGTGTCAAACGATCTTATATTGTATTTCAGAACTGCTCCTTCAAACTAGGGGTTATTTTTACTCCACAGCATTTTGAGTTCCTCCAACTAAGAAACTGAGTGAAATGTCTCAGTGTTATATATTTCAAATAATTTTTTTTAGTTTCGTACAATCAATCTTCTTGTAAGCTTCATTAAAATTTGGAAAATAGTTACAAACAAAGCTAAATGCTTTAACTTTAAAAACATTCTGATTAACTATCTTTTAAAGGACTGCATTGTAATATTCATTTCTGTTTAAATAAATCTATTTTTCTTGTATAAAATGTGTTCTAAGTTTAATTATTGTTTTTGATTAACTATTGATTTGTAACTAAAAATATTAAAGTTAAATTTACTAATGTGTTGTAAGGTTCTTGATTTTAAGGAAACTATAATATGAAAGGGAGTGTGGACAA
This sequence comes from Trichonephila clavipes, assembly GCA_019973935.1. NCBI lineage: Eukaryota > Metazoa > Arthropoda > Arachnida > Araneae > Nephilidae > Trichonephila > Trichonephila clavipes. The sequence continues at coordinate 38,568 of BMAU01020227.1, read as the reverse complement.
AAAATTTGCCACCACACAAACTGTCTTTTTTTATAAAAGAAGTTTTTCCCCGAAAATTGGGAAACACTATGTTTTAACACAACATGAAGGAAACCTTATAGATTATCTTCACTTTTTGTGTAAGAATGTATAAAATCAAAATCCGAAGTAATTTTCAAAATGGAAGAGCAACTGTTTCTTACATATTCTGACTTATTTAACATACGAAGAGAATAATTTCTAAATATATTATTCATTTATGAATTAATGTTTTTTAACCTACAAGTACTTATGATCCATGTAATATGATATTAAAGACTTAATATAATCTATTTTGAATTATTAACAATACTAACACAATTTGATTTTATTAACATATAAAGACTATTATTTTAGAAGTTAACTACTTGTTTGTACTTGAAACAAGTAATTTTTTCTGCATAAAAATATCTTATGGTCCGCCACTTATAGTATAGTATGTCAAATTAAAAACCTCATTTTATGTAATAGGGAATTTCTGTGCATTATGTTTGATTAAATGTAAAAAAATTGTAGAATGATCCATGATATACTTGTGCAAATTTAAAAAGTAAAAACACTGGTAAAAAATATGAACTGATGTGATGAAAGCTTTTTATGTTTGCAAATCAAGTTCCAGGAGTAATCTTTGAATCAATCAATTAATTTTTTACGCTTATTTTAAATTTCATTTGATAAAAACCTAAAACTATTAATATAACATTTACATATTATGTTAAACTATAATTGTGATGTAACAAAATGGAAAAGTATGCTATTGTTTTTGACCGAGAGCATGCACGTAGTCCAAAAGAAATACAAAATTTGCTGAGTTATCTTCCTCCACAATTAGTAGTGTCCCTTTACAATAAAAACGTTTGGTAATAATTAATTTCAATGGAAAAATTGCAAACAAAAGACAATCATGACAAATGGAATTGCAGAAATATGTCGAACTTAGTCAATCCAACTCAGAAAAAAAATTTCAAACGAGAACTCTGAACGGATATTTGAAACTAGAACTTACAAATCAGGCACTACGAAACTTTCAAACTCACTTTTGTGCCAAGGAGTAATGAGAAAAAAATGTTAATGTAGAAATTGAATTATAAAAGCTGTAGAGATAACGAGGTAAGACTTCAGATAAACGTTTTTATTTAAAATATAAGAAATAAACAATGTCTATACAATTTGTTGAGTTTATATTTCAGTATTATAAACAGAAAAAAATATCATTTCATTATATTGATATCATCTAATTAGATTCACCGTTAATGAAAATATTTTTTTAGTTACTTGCATTCAACATATTTAAAATCAGTGATACAACATTTAATAGGGCCAGGTGGTCGAGTAGAAGCATATCACGTTTCCACGCCACAGGTCCGGACTTTATTCCCGGGCTGGGCAAGGTCGACTCAACCTTTCATCCCTACAGCAGTGGGCCGATAAATGAGTACCAAGCTTGCTTGGGAACTTAAACACTTAGGGTCTCTCTTCAGACTGGCCACCTGATCGGGACATCTGCTCATGCACCTCAGCGCCCAATGGTCACGTATACTGGGATGGACACGGTAGGCTCTTGCCCTCATGGGCTATTGCACCACTGAGTTTGAGTTTGAATACAATATTTATGTACAAGAGAAATCATATTCATAAAAGAATAAGTTCTTATATACAGTCTGTATATTCATCGCATTTGTGATTTAGAAAAATTCAGTTACCTTTTTATTTTGATACGGTACCTCTAGTTGGTTGAGATGGAGATCTAGCTAATCGTTGAGGTTCCCGAAGGGGAGATCAAAACGCAGTATGGATAGAGAAGCCATTAAACACGGAATGATTACCAATAGATATCTAATATCTTAAATTTTAAAACTAATTACGTGATATGCGGACAAGACAACTAAATGGTAAGAAATTATGGGTATTTATCTTAAATGAGAGGCAATCTCCAAATCTTGTCAAAGAGAAATACGCCGAGAACTTTTAGTAGCTATATAGCTATAATTCACGAACTCATTATAGTGTGGCTATATTGTCCAAAAAACAACTCCTTTTGCTATCTCACTGACTATTTATAGGCTATTTATGGTGGCATTCATTTGTGTTGTTCTAGCTCCAAGTGCCAAATTGACTGGGTGGGGAAGAAACCGAGCTAGAAAGGATAGATCTTGCAGTAGCCCATTGTTATCACCTCAATATGAAAAATTTAGTTTTATTCTTGTTGTATTTATAGCGTAAGATAATGAAATCACACTTTTTATATAAGTTAAAAATGATCAAAATATTTTTTTTTTCATTTGTTACAATAAATGTTTTAAAAAAGTGGAAATTAGTTAACCTGCAAAAAAAAACTTTTTTTTTTAAATATTACTCCAGGAAAATTGATTATTTCTATACTCTCCATTTTGCAATCGCTACCGGTTCAGTCTTCACATTCTCGGGAGTCCGAGCAGTTTTTCCTCCACCATCTTTTCTTCTTTGACTCACTGTTTTCAAGTTGCTAGACGGAATAAAAATGGCTTTTCTGCTTGGAAAAAGAGCCTGAGGTGGAAGATGAAAATGCATGCGGAATTTCCATTGTACATCTACCAACTTCGACCATTTTCTAAATATGCTGCAACAGCGAAACGTTGTTGCTCACTAGTTCAACTCTGCTTAGTTACTAAATTTTCAAACGTGCAGAGCGTGAAAATCGCTGCCTACATTCAACCACGTACACGCCCACACCATAGAAGCGTCTTAGAAACGTGCAGTTTGACTGCCCTATCCTGTATTTCGAAATGTTTTAAGATATTATGTAGATATAAGGCAAACATTACTGCACTTGCAAATTATAAACGATTTAAGTATACTTGATTTTATTAACAAACGGAATAAAAACTTTATGAAATTTTTGAAGTTTGCTGTGTAATACCAGCAATTCTTTAGTGATGATAAATCAGTTATAGGAACAAAACTATCATTATATATATATATATATATATATATATATATATATATATATATATATATATATATATATATATATATATATATATATACAATTTATTACCTTTTTTGTCTGAAATTAATTTATAAAAAAAATCAATTCAAAATTGCTTATTGAAGCCATTGTAAGGTTACTAGCTGTAAATAGCTAAAAGATGAGAACATTTACTAGATAAACATCTTGAAAACTATTAAAAATATTTTTTTAAAAAAAAAAATTTGATAAAAATATTTTCTTCTAAGTGAAAAAGAACAAAATACTCTCTAAGACGTAAAAATACCAAGACTATATGAAGATTTCTGTGACGATTTCAAATTTATTTCATTTATTTAAAAGGAAGAAAAATATTTTTCGTTTATTTTTTTAAAAAAAAACAGACATAACTTTCAACAAAAAAGGAGGGGGAAAATATAAGCCTTTTAGAGTTTTTCCCTTTTAAAAAAATCCTAGTTCTGTTTTCTATTAGAATCATTTTAAAAAAACGGGTATTTAAAAATTACAAGTGCTGTTTTTTTTTTACATCTTTTATTTGTGAACATAAAATTACTGAATCTTTTGAAAAAATAGCAGAAGAAAATAATTTAAAAGTTTTCCGCTTCAGTTTAACTTTAAAAGCAAATTTCTGAAATGCTTCTTGCTTTTTAGCAGTGTTAATGGAAAATATTTGTTCTTTTTTTTACTTTAAATTTCTTTTGAAAGAATTTAATGCATATTAAAACGAAGCATAATAATTTGAAAACTACTTCTTTCAACAGTAAATATTTTTCCTTATTTTGTAAAAACCCTATTTTTTATGCTTGGAAATAATAAATAGCTGTGAAGGTTTATTAATTCATTTGAGAAACATTGTCTGTTATATTTTCGATTAAAAGTCAATTGAGAGGAATCACGTCAGTAAATTAAATTGAATAAAAATATAAACCACGTGAAATATTTTCTTAATTGAAATAATTTACATTTATAGTAACATTGCAATATATTTCGACATATATTTTTGACAAAGCATATACTGTCAAGAATTTTGAATCATACATGAAATTGCATAAAACATAATTTAACATAAAAAAATTAAATATTTTTCTCTTTTTTTTTCTCGTTGATATTTTGAACTGTAATCGTAAACAATTTACGAATTGCTTTAGTTTCTGATCATATCACGTATTTAAAAAACAATTTCGCATTATATAACATTATGAACAAAATTATGCATTGCTTCAAAAACATATTGTTTTGAATTCTAAAAGGAAAGACTTACTCACATTCGATAAATATAGGCAAAATTAATTATACGTTTAATAACATGAAAATACTAAATAGAATTATCTATATATTACTTGTGTAGCATATGGTTAATTTGTGTAGGTCAGTTTATTCATTTTTTTTTTTTGTATGTAGCTCCTTTTTTGATATAAAATTGTAGCTACATTTCGTTATGCTTTGGTAGTTTGAGGTATACGAGTTGAGGCATATATAAGTCATATTTTTAACAATTATTTCTGAAATTTCAATTATAATTATTTCCTTTTCTTCTTTCAAAAAGTTGTATCAAACGTTGAAAAAGGACCGTGTTGTTCATCATTGAAAAAACAACAATTTTGTTTTTTTAAACATTTATAAGATTCTTAACATATATAGAGTAAAATACAAATATTTTTTAGATAAATATAAAAAGAAGATAAAAAAATTAATGTTTTTTCTGTTCTATAATTGTAAAAATTTGGAATTTAATTCCGAATCTATCTTACTCTTTTATTTCCTAACATTTCAATTTGTAAATATGATCAAAATTATTCTAGCAATGGAAGAATATGCAAACTCTTATAATTTTAAGAAAAAACATTTGTTTTCTCAAAATGGCTTACTATTATTTATAATCAGTAAAACATTGTTAAAACTCTCCGTAAATACTCATTGCATGCTTCTTTCTGTTAGACTTAAGGTTCATAATCTTTGCACTAAAGACTGGGTTTTAAAAGTGCTGCTGAGTTACTTTAATATATCAGAAGAATGTAAAGAAGGTAATTAAAAGCAAATGGAATTGCACACGTTAGCATCAGATTTTAAAGAAATAAATGTCTGCACTGAAATTGTAAATAATGTTTTAACAGACTTGTGTTTCAACAATTAAGTAATATTTAACAAGAAGCACCTATCAGGTGGTAAAAAAAGATTTAAATCAAAGTTTTCAGATTTTCGTGCTTAATTTAAACTTGTTAAATAAAATAAAGATCAGTATAAAGTCCAACTTAAATACTAAAAAGATTGTGGACACACTCCAGTTAAAGTGAAATAACTTAAAAGTATTACTTGTTAATAGCAAAATTGTCCCTTTAAATATTTTGCTTTCAGTTCTTATTTTTTTTTAATTTTATTTTCCTCTTAAAATTTATTTATGTCCGTTCAGATATATTGCTGTACATCGCATTTTAAAAGTTAAAAGTATTCATAAGTTGCTTTATTAAAATAAGGGAAATAATAATATATAAGTAGAGAGGAACGAACAATAAATATTATGAAACCCTAAGCAACAGTTCAATAAGAGTATCAGAAAAACATAAAATTAAATATTTTCTATTGAAAATGATTTTTCTCAGAAGTATTTGAAGTACAGATGAAGAGTTTGCGAAATCATTAATTTTACAATCCCATTTAAGCCATAGAAAAACCCAAAATGCATGTACAAATTGGTATCTTAAAGTGCTATGTGCATTTAAAACTCACACCAGCGAATAACTGACTTAATTAAGCTCTCGTACACCTCTGATGCCAAGTTTATTTTACACATTGCTATGAAGCCCTTTAGCAACAATACATGTCTAAATGTTCACTGCAAATTCCTGCTCTTCATTATAACATCAGTGATTCTGGGACTCCCTTAGCTGAGACGTACTCTATACGTGTGTAGAAAAGATTACCTGTTGAAGAGTCGGCTAAATAGTAAAGAATTAATAATAAGAATAAATAATAAGAATAAATAGTAAAGAATTAATAATAAGAATAAATAATAAGAATTAATAATAAGAATAAATAATAAGAATAAATAGTAAAGAATTAAGAATAAATAATAAGAATAAATAGAAATTTAATAATAAGAATAAATAATAAGAATAAATAGTAAAGAATTAATAATAAGAATAAATAATAAAGAATAAATAAGCTACGCGTGTTGAAAACGAAGACTATTTGTTCGCTTCTCGAGCATTTATTTAAACTGTTACTCAGTAAAGAGACAGTACTAAGTTATAAAAGATTTAACATAAATGGAATGTGTGTATATCTCAAATACAGTATTCTACACCAAACGTCACATTCGATTGTCAATTTAACGCGTAATTTGGGAGACATCTTGACAAATTCTTTTCGAGAGATAAAAGTTAAATTTTCGAGCCTCGTCGCATTTCACTTACGTCTCTTGAGATAAAAAAAAAAAAGAGTTGGTTTCCCTTTGAGTTCTACAGCATAGACGAATATAAATTGGTATGAAATGCATGTGGTCCATGCACTTGGTGAGTAATATGATGGATATGCATCTCTCTTGAAATTCATTCCTTCAATATTCATACTTCATGTTTTTTTCACATGCTTAATCATGCAGAAGAACTGACAACGTGTTTAATTATGAATATAACATTTCCCTCTCTTTCAACTGATTTTCTAGTGAACTTTGACAAACTGAATTAGCTGTACGACCGATGCTCCTTATTTTCACAAGAAATTTGAATACAACATTCTATAATCTTTTTTTATCTGATTGAGATTAGGTAATTTTATAGTTTCATCAATTTTCTGTTATAATTTTATTTATCGTCGTGTATTGTGAAACAAAACTTTTAACTCTTAGTTAAAATACTTGCTTAAAAGACTCTTGTATATAACTGGTTACAAGTCAAGAAAGCAATTATATTTCTAAAGTAATAATGAAATCAGAGATTATAATTTCAATCACAAAGGTATTTGATGCATAAATGTTTAATTAAATTTTTGTATTCCATCAAAATAATAATAAAATTTGATTTTAAAAAATAACTCTAGTATGTAGTTTAATAATGTTGGAATACGTACTTTCCTGCGCTAAAAATATAAAATTCGGTCAATATCAGATAAAATGAGATTCAAATGACAAAAGAAGTTTTAATACCTACACCAAATATAATCTCCCCCTTTATACAAAAGCGTATTATACCAATTTTAAACACAAAATTAATAAGACTATTATGTAAAAATAAATAAAATTAGTGATAAATAAATTACAGATGGTATAAAATATTAATATAAAATCATACTAGAACAACAGGCTCAATTGAGAGAAATTGTAGCAAACTCTAGAATTTTGTGTTTGTTTTTGTAAAGAATATAATTACATTGTATAATTAAGTAATATGATGAACAAAAAGAATTTGGGATGAATACTCTAAAAATAATTTTTAAAAAATTTTATACTCTTATAAACCTACAGCATTTTTCCAGTGTTTAAAAAATTTATAAGATTAATCAATAACTTTCATCAAAATAGATATTTTGGGTAAAAGAAGTAATTTTACTAGGCAGTGATAATAATCTGAGAATACCGAGACATCAGGTCGATGACTACGGATATAAATATATTGCATTATAGCTTTCTGTAACATATTCATTTTATTTTATAAATTTCTTACTCAGAGTACAAAGTTTGTTACAAGTTTAAAACATTTTTTTATTCAAAGTTAAATTTAAAATCATTACATAAATGAAAGGAAGGCGAATTTTTTAGCTACTTAAAAGCAATTATGTCGGAAATAACTGATCTGAGATTATATCTTATGTATAATGCATTCACTTCAAAATGTTACGAAGCATAGTTACAAGCTTAGTGCTATTAAAGAGAAAAGGGGAAAAAGTGCTAAATTTTACTAATGATTAAATTTTTTAAGCTTTTTTGTGAGGTTTAATGAATATATGTTCACATTCATTATGATCGAACCTGTATTAAAACAGAATCAAATTCATATTATATATATATATATATATATATATATATATATATATATATATATATATATATATATATATATATATATATATATATATATAAGTAAAACCCTTCATCCAAATATCACTTTCGTTTGGATTTGAAATATAAAATGTTTCTTAAATCTAAATTCCTTTTTCTATTTGTATAAAGATTTGCATAATATTTGGTGAACAGAAGACGTTTTTCTACTGTCAGTAAAATAAATGTTGATATTTGAACTGAACTCAGCTCAAATTCTTTTTCTTCCCATTAATATCCAATTTTTTATTTGTTTTAGCACTGGAAAATGTTTTTAATGCGTGCAAAAATATCTCTTGTAATTTTTAATTGCAACATATCAAGTTCATTTTTAGCAATATTCGAATCTTAGAGTTTTTCTTTGAAAAAGAATTAAATACTTTGATTATAAAAATATGGCTTTTTTCATTGCTATAAATATTATAATGAAAATTTAGACTTGTCATTTGAAAAGTCCGGTTTAGCTTTACTTTTTCTTAGGTAATATATACTGCTTCTTTCTAACTCATCTTAATATTCCACATCAGCTTAATAGTTAAAAATATTAAAAGAATATTCGTTAAAGTACAAACATTAATTTTTTCCCTCAAGAGATATTTCATAATATTAAAAACACTCTTATTTTAAAATTTAAGATAGTTTGTATGCACAAAAGTAATATTTATATGAACTTTGAACACTTACGTATTTTTATTAACAGATGTTTTCTTCATAAACAACATTGCCCTTCTGTGTATAATCTTTTCATCATATCAGGTTCTTTCCCATCTTTTACTTAGATATATTTCAAATATTTTAAAAGGAATAAAATGTGAGGAATTCATAATGAAAGCGTGTGATAATAAACCATATTTGAAAACATAAATTAGTAACGAACTTTATTTTAATATATTAACCAAATATAAGATAAAAATTTTATATGATAACATCCATCGAAATTTACTGGGTATTTCTTCAATTTATTGAGGTGTTATTTGACACGCTGAAGACATAAAACGATTTCTCGTAATTTTGTTACTATCAAGTAAGGCGACAGCACCTGGTCTAATTTTTCCGATTTTCTGACTTCCATATCATTTCATATAAAAGCTTAAAAGTTCTAAATGAATTTAACGAATTGCTTCCTCCATTTTCAATGCAATTACCCTTAGTAGAAACTAGTCTCTAATACTAGTTAGCTGGCTGGATATTATTAAAATGACTTAGGGAACGGAAAAGAAGAGAACAGAAAAGTTTTTTAAGCAAACGATAGTATTGATTCAAAAATTTTAAAATGATTAAACTCTTTAGATCAGCGATACTAGACCTGCAGCCCACCGACCCTTTTAAAGCGACCCGGTCAGTGCCTATTGCTCTGAAAAATTCACTTATTTAAGAACAATATATTAAAAATTTGGTGTCAAGAAATAAAATATATCAATTTTACTTTTTGCTGTCGATGTCGTAAGAGTGCGAAATGCTATTATTTTTTTTATTTGTAATGGTTACGGTTAGTGATAACAGACAACAGTAGAGTAGAGACAGTTTTATGGTTGGAACTAATTTTTAATTACCTTTCATATCTTATAAACAAAAAATATTCGAAGAAAATATATCGTTTCAATATGATTGAGAGGTTGACTATTTTGTGATGAAAAACAAACCTGGATGAGTAATTATTTGATTTGTCACGAAAATGCTGTATTTAAAAAATATCAATAAACATGAATCATTCAATGACACTTTCCTCTAAGATCTCTTTCAAGAGGTAATAAATAGGCTTTCTTGGATGTTTTGTCAGTGATAATGTCACAGCGATAACAAAAACATCTTATGAAATTTGTTATATTATTGGCAATCATATAAAAATGTTTACTGATGCAGAAATTGTGAAGGAGTGTTTCTTAAATGCTTCTAATTCAGTGTTAGTTACAAAATAAAAAATATAAAAAATAGTAATTAAAAAAGCAAAACACAGGACTTTAAATATTTTGATCAATTTTCCCCATTTTATCCCCCCCCCTCCCTTTATCCTCATGATCCGGGCCGCTTGAAGTTGCTGACACATGTTTGCGGTCTATCAGAAAAAAGTTTGAGTACCACTGCTTTAGATTGTAGCAAATACTTTTAAGTCAAATAAATTAACTAGTATTATACACATATTGTTCATAATTCAAAGGATATGCTTCTAATTTTAAAGTCAAATGTCTATCTTCAAGTCGATTGTCAGAAAAATGGAAAGCACATTTTAGCATTGCTAAAACGTCTGTAAACCTCTAAATTACGGGTCGGCAACCTATAGCACACATGCCATGTGTGCCAATTTTCAGTGGCACTCTACACTTCTCAAATTTGTCCATTTTTAAGTGGATGGAAGTTGATAAATTTGTAATGAACCTTTCTGGACAAACATCTTGAGAATCATCATTGTTTACGGAATTAAGGAAAAATCTGAAAGATATATATATATATATATATATATATATATATATATATATATATATATATATATATATATATATATAATATATATAGATAAATAAATCTGCAGCTACTGTTTTGTATATTATTTGAATGTCATTTCTGGAGAGATTTAATTGCTTGAAGAAAGAAAATTGCATGTACTCTGCTTTCTCTTTGGGTTCTATATAGCTAAGTGAACAAATATTTTACTGCATGAAAAATATTTCAAGTCCACAAAGAAGTTAACAAATGAATGTTCATAATCGAGTCAAATTGAAAGTGCAAATTATATCCTTATTTTGTGACATGAAGTACAGTGGTGCAAGAGCTCTAGGTTTGCATTGCATTTTTAATTTTTTATTGAACTATAATGAAGGGTAACACTTATATTTCATATGTTGTCTATTTCTTATTTTAATATATGTTTAAAATACATAATATATGTACAATTTCTATTTTTACTATTTATGTTGAAGAAATAGTTATATTTTATGCTGTTTATTTTTATGTAAAGAAATATCTTTAAATGATGCAAAATTGATATATTATTGACCGCTATTATCTAACTTTGCATGCATTATCAAATATATCCTACTGTGTGGCATATTGGTAGATTGGTATGGCAGGCCACAGTTGCCGATCCTTGGTGTAAACTAAATCACATGATTAAAAACACTGAGACGTTTTTTTAAGCAAAAAATAGTGTTAACACTTATAAGCCGATAACATTGTGCTAATCAGCAAAATTCCCCCTCTCAGAAAATGTGACTTCATTTGTCAAGTTCGTCTAATGCCTACTTGACTGTGTGATGAAGTTATTGCTAATTTTAACCTCCCCATACCTTTTTCTTGCAAAAGATGACATTTAGAATACAAGTATGATGTATCGCTACCAGAATTCTTAACAACAAGTTCATTGTTAATTATCCTTACGAATCATCGTTTCCTACTTTGCAAGAGACTAAAAATATGCTGTCTTCATACAAATTGGTACAACGATTTAAAAAAAAGAAATACTACTATGAGAGATCGATGACGTGTTTAAATGTTATTTTGAGTATTCTTTCACATATTTCATTTATTTGCTTCTATTACGTAAAAGCGTAGGATTGAAAACTACGAAAAGAAAGCAGTGTTTTTTCATTTATTACATCAATTTATCGCATGTTGTTTCTAATATAAAAGAATAATCTGTAAATAATAATTGTGTGTGATATCTTCCTCTAAACTCTTCCTAAAACAAATAATTATTTACCTTAACATTTGATGTACAAGTTATTTCAATAAGTGTCCATCAGCTTTAATTACTATAGAACAAAATCTTAAGATTCATTTTGAATTCATATAGCTTCTATTTCTAAGTGGAATTTATAAACAAATATCGATTTAAAATCATGACTAGACTTTCTGGGATTAATTTTAAATTTTAACCTTATTGAAAAGCAAATTTATTAAGTACCACAGTAGTTTTCGAGTTCAAGGATGTGTTCTCACATACTTGGAAATATCAGATGTAAAAATACTTAATATGAATGAAACCACTGAATTTGAATGATTTGATCTAAAAATTCCTATGTCACGAATATCTCAGTTAATTCTTAATTCTCAGGTTCTCAAATATTTCTAGAAAATTCCTACGCAAAAAGATCAATCGGGTAATAAAAACAGGTAAGTCTTGACTTGGTTTGTTCAGATGACAGGTAAATTTATTTAAGTGACATAAAATACTGAAATAGATCATGATATTCAAAGCTTCAACATTGAGAAATATAAGAGAAGTTCACAATGTTGAATTAGAAATAAAAAGTTATGTTCTTAAACATTTAAACATTTTCATTACAATTTTCCCTATCTCGATCGCTAGTTGTATATTAATGCAAATTATTTGTTTCTTCTTATTAATTCTCTTTTTTAATGGGCATTTACTTTTCGTAATATGTTCAAATATAAAGTATGCATTTGTTTTTGTTCATTTATGTCATTCAAGAGCTAATAGGAGTTATTAAAATAATTTACTTACTATTCAAAATATTGAACATGGCTTTCAGTATTCATGAGTAAAAGGTTTTTTTCAAAGAACACGGTATGTAAACCTTACTATTTAATTGTGTATTGGTCCTTCATCGTATAAAGAAATAATTTAATCTGTTTTGAATCAACAAAGTATAACTAAAACGGAATATTTGAGGAAAATTATCAATATTTTTCCCACAAAACATTTTTGTGCTCTACAAATATTATTGCAAATATAATTAATGAATCATACTTAGAAAATTTTCCAAGAACACATTCAAAAAATCAATACTTTCTTAAAGAAGACACTTCATACGAAAATTAAACATATTTATTTAAGAAAAACATGAAGAAAAATTTATATAGTTATAGTTAATAATTATTTTACAAAAGAGTTATATGTATAGCAATCTCTCATTCTAACTTTTAACTTATAACCTCATTCTGCAATTTGTATGCATGAATTAATCTTCAAATTTTATAATTTCCTCCTTTTATACTAAAAAAAAATATCATTAATATTATAAAAAAATAAATGATATTTTGATTTATTGAGATGATAAGAAATTGTTATGCTCGTTGCTATATTTTTATTTGAAATTATAAGAATATACACAAATTTTATTAAAAATAATTAGCAAACCATAGAGCTCTTTCTTTGAAACATTTTGTATTTTTTAATTTTTGGTGTAAGCGAGCTCATAAGAGCACATCTGCATCAAAAATTTATTATACAGAATTAGTTTTCAAATAGTTTTAATAAATGTAATAAGTAACTGAAAATAATCTGGGCAGTATTCAACTAATATTTTACAATAGAATGATAAGTAGTTTCTACGCTAAAAAAATAATTACTATATTATTTATACAATTTTTTAATACATACAGCTTTTAATCATTTTATTCTTGGAATTATCGTGTTAATATTCCAATAAATTTATTTAGAAAACATATTTTTTGTGTATATGTACGACTTATCCAAACTTTGCTTTCAAATGCTACTTAGTTCGCATATCTTTATAAATCCTTAAATGGCTTTTTGAGAAATCTAATGACTTCATTGTTTTAGCTTTTTTATAATATTGTAATTAAACTATAGTTTAAGAGGAATTAGTAATAAAATCAATAAATGTCAAGCAGTTTTACTTTGCTCTAAGAGCAATCAAATTGCACAATGCTGTCTAATATTATGAAAAAAAATCTAATACAGTTCTTTAAAAAGACATGATATGATTTATACAAAAATCTTTGATTCAAGGGTTTTAAAATTCTTTGGTTGTTCCCTATGTATATATATTATAAAAAACTGAATTTGAGCTCAAAATATAATAAAGAGCCAACTATTTAATTTTTTAAGGAAATATTTAAAAAATTTTGATTTTAAAATGCTAGTCATTTTACAATTATTGACGTACACACATGAAATTTGATTTGAAAATACCTCAAATTATGCATACCAAAAGTTGGTATGAGTTTTGTGATAACATGGTTTATATTCGTAAATTACCTCTTTTTATGAATGTTTATTGAAAGTTCATTCAAAAATTTGTAAATTCTAAATTCAATAATTTTTTTTAAAAAATAAGTATTGCTTTGATAAAAAAATGCTTATCAACTTTTGTTACATGTACCAGGAGCAATAGTTAGAAAAAATATCAAAGCATTTATCACAAAAGAAAAAAAAGCCTTAACCTTTTAAATGAAGACAAACTAGTTATTTTTCCTTTTTGAGTTAAATCAGTTCCAAGTTTTTATCTTCCATAGGGATGTGAATAAAAACGAACATAAAAGTTATCCTAACTGAGTTCTTTAAACTTAAAGATTTCAAATTTAGTGAGATTATAAAAAAACATATAAAGAACAATGTAGGCTAAGAAAATTAGATTTCATTTTTTAACCGATTTTTTTAGTCATTTGAATCGTACTTTGTTCTTTTAAATTGTTAAATATTATTCTGTTGAACACATATCACAAGATTAAGAGCTCCATAAAGACCATTCGTTGTGTGAATACTAAATGTTCAATCAATTCATTTTTAGTGAAATATATGGGAAGTACTTACCCATCATCCACGCTAAAGATTTTCATTGTTGTGCAGGTAATGTCGTTCGAAAACCATCATAGCTTCAATTTCACGCATCGAAGGACACAATTTCACGCAAGTAGGTCTAATTTCGTTCAAATGTTCTGTATGTTGGAGGCAAAGTTCATTTAGTTCAGATTAAAATCACTTTTTTTTAAATAACTGAACCGATAGTTATTTTTATCCTTCTGTTATTAGATATTTTTAGCATTGCATTTACCTTAAATAATTTAGGCCTTATAAAAATTATATATAATAGGAAAGCTTTGACATATTCGAATTCTAGAAATCATTTATTTCAATATCATTTGACATGTTTTTTTCTAAGAGAAAAAAAAGGTTATGAGAATATTTTTTGAACCATGATGCTTTATTTGTGTATTCATCATATATTTAATATATATTCTTGTTTTATAAATATAAGTAAACAAAATCATAATTTACTTAAGCTGATTTACCATTGTTTTCAAATACTCGCATAAGAATGGATAGTCTGTTGATCAGAATAAATTTGATTTTCGAATTTAATCGTGACAGAAAATTATAGAAAAAAAAGTTTCTTTTAAGCAAATATTTGTAGATACTTATTTCGAATTTGTTATTGAAACGATTCGTGAATTTTATTACAATCTATAACTTTGGAAGAATTGATTTTATTTATAAAAAATTGTTTCTTTTAAAATTTGCTTAACTAAAAATACTCATTTATGAAGAATAAGTTTTAGTTTGTTTGTTGTTGTGATGCTATTTTACAATTTTTACCCCTCAGAAATCTTAAGTTATTTATCTTGAAATAATATTTGATTATAAGCTTCATTATAAATAAATATTTCCTTATTGTGGGCGCTTTTCAAGCATCATAAATTTATTTTGGGAGGTTCAGCTACAATCAGAGACCCAAAATAGTTTAGTATTTCCTTTCTTTATCACGCAGAAATCAAATTTCATCATAAACTTAATTCAATGTACTTGAGTATTTACTAGATAAAGCTGTTTTTTGATATTGCAATTCATTGATAAATATTTTGAGTATTTTACAATCTTTATTAATAATTTAAAATACACAAAATATTTGTATTATTACGACATGAGCTAGCATCGCATGATATCATTAAATATATTTTTATTTTGTCTTATTAAATCATCATTTAAAATGTCATTGAATGAATTGCTATAAATTCTAATTAGGTGTTATTCTCTTGTTTTCCAGGACTGTGGTAGCCTAGTAGTCAAGATAATGGACTAATGACTGGCATATTATGAGTTCGAGCCTAGTGCCGCTGAAGATATTTCGTGTAGAGGAGGGCCGTTGCGCGTTAGATTTGCCACGGCTCAAACGTTCTCCCGTTGGTGTGATGCAGAAATCAAGACACAGGGGAGTGTCAGCTCACGTGTAGTCCTTGTCACTTGGTTCAAAATTAAGAGTTTTGCCACTAATAACCCTCGTGTACAGCTTTATAGTGCAGCGAAAAAAAACTCACTCGCTTAAATTTTCTGATTTTAACGATTGTGAAATATTAGCTATTAAAATTAATACAAGCCACATTTTGCAAAAACAAACTGCGGAAAAAATAATAAAGGAAGAACTGATAAATTTTAGTAATTACTGTTCAATACTCATTTTATATGTGTAAGACAAAAAGTTATTATTATTTTAAGTAATATATTTTTATTTGGTAGATAAATTTTTAATGTTGGGTACAGGCCTTGGTCCTTTTGGGCTGTCGCACCACTGAGTTAAATTAAGTTAAAATAAAATTTTTATCTTATTTTGAAGTTTTTATCAGCATCAGCTTGTAACTAAGTGTTTACATGTTACTATCAAATAACCTGAGAGAATTAATATTTTATTGTTAAAGTTACATTGGTTAAGTTTCATATTTTTCAATAAACTCACTAATGGCCATTAAAGTTACTACACGAAGAAGAAATGCAGATAACAAAATGATATTTGTTGGATAAATATATTATACTGGAAATAAAAAGTGATTGAATTTTCAAGAATTTTGGGTAAATAGATCCTGAGAAATCAGTACTCAGAACAACGACCTCTGGCAATAATAACAGTCCTTATGCGTCTAAGTATTGAGTCAAACAGAGATTGCATGACATGTAAAGGTACAGATGCCCATGCAGCTTCAACAGGATGCTACTGCTCATCAACCGTAGTGACTACTGTATGGTGATGAACCAATCACTCGGCAACCATGGACCAGACGTTTTCTATTGGTGAAAGATCTGGTGAACGTGCAGGCAAGAGAAGTAGTCGAACATTTTGCGTATCAAGGAAGGTCCGTACAATAAAGGTAACATGCGATCGTGCATTAACCTGCTAAAACGTAGGGTTTCGCAGGGTTCGAATAAAGTGTAGAGCTACGGATCGTAACACACCAAAAATATAACGTGCGCTGTTCAAAGTGCCATCAGTGCGAATAAGAGGGGACTAATACGTGCATTCAATAGCACCCTATACCATCACGCCAGGTGATGAGCCAGTATGACGAAGAAGAATGCACGCTGCCAATGTGTGTTCACCTCGATGCCGCCAAACATGGATGTGACCATCTTGATGCTGTAAAAAGAACCTGCATTCATCTGAAAAAAGGACGTCTCGTACGCCCAGGTTCGTTGTTGATTACACCATTGAAGACTCCTGTCTGTGATGCAGCGTCAAGAGTTAGCCACAGCCATGGTCTCCGAGCTGAGAGTCCATAATGTTGCAAACGTCATCGAACTGTTCGAGCAGACATTTGTTGTCTTGCAAACGATCCCAATTATTGACTCAATGATCGTGACGTGGCTTCACGATCCATTAAGGACATGAGGATAACATGCCTATCTTCTCGGCTGCAAATTATAGAAGGTCGTTTAGATCCTACACAGCGTTCCGTAATACCGTTCTGAAACCATCGATTCCGTATTCTGCTAACAGTCATTGTATTTCGACCGACCTGAGTAGCAATACTGCGATACGATAAACCGTAATCCAGGTACGCTACAATTCGACTTTTATCAAAGTCCTAAGCATGCTGGTACGCATTTCTGCATTTTACACGAGGCATCGCAACAACGTTCAAATGCAATTAGTGTATGAAAAATCAGCTGAACAATTTGCTCATTCAAACACATTGTAGGTGTCGCTTCTGGCACCTACTTTGTCTGAATGTGCTGGAAAGCTAATCATTTGCATATCACAGCACCTTCTTCTTGTAGCTTAAATTTCTCGTCTATAGCATGTCGCCTTCTTGGTATAGCAATTTTAATGGCCACTAGTGTATTTATCGTGCATATTCTTATTATCAATGTATTGCTACAAATGTTGATGTACAGTCAGACCTCTATATAATGAAGTCACTAAATCCCGGAAAACCATTCGTTAGATAGAGGTTCATCTTTTAATATAGTTTATAAACCACACAAAACAAATTTTAAATTCATAAACACTATATATTAAAAAAAGTAATTGTTCACATCATTTTTTACAATTAATATATGTTTATTTTTTATATCTTACCCATCAAGAAAGAAAGGAAAACTGCAAAGAAACAAGAATGTCGGAGAAATAACTGCGTTTTCAATATTAAGAAAATAATTTTATACAAAAATTAATGAATTTAAGGACATTTTATAATTTAAAGCATGCAAGTAATATTAAACATACATTGTTTTATAATTAGAACACGGGGACACGGGACAACTCCACCGAGGGTGAAAGAGGATATAGAAGATGTTTCTAGTGAACTAGGAACTGGGGGCTAAAGAGTCGTGAATGAAATGTTCAGAACTCTATTGCTTTCGGCATGTTAGGATCTAATAAAACCAGTTCAAGATTTCTGACCACCATAAAATGTGTTAAAGAGAGAATAACTTGAAATTATTTCAGTAATACTTTAAAAAAAGGGAGAGCAATATCCGAATCCCAAAAGAATATATAGAAAATGCACTTCGCTACAGAGAGATTATTTAACGAAGAAAATCGTGAAATGTTCGAGGTTCCTGGAAAAAGTTCGCTATATAGAAAAATTCGCAGTATAGGGGTTCGTTACATAAAGATTCGACTGTATATGATAAACAAAATAAGAAGAAACGCGAAAGATTATTTTTCATGAAAATTCAAAAAAAGAACATTTTACTAAAACTCCAATATGTGAAATATAACACACACACACACACAACCTTTCTTTCTACTCTAAAACAATAAAACACAAAATATCTTTGAAACACTAACTAGGAAAAGACGTTGTACATCCTTTAAATATAACTTTTCTTTCCATTAAAACAATTCAGTTTATGTCCCATAAAAATTTACTCCACAAATTTACTCTGTACTTCCTTCTGAAAGCATCTGTAAACAGATATAAGAACTGTGATTTGATTCGAATAATTTATAGGTTGTTTAGTGGTAGATGCGCAGCTGAAATTCTGTTTCTAACTCCCCAATGACAGCTCAATAAACCTCTCGCTGTTGGTTTAGCGAGAGCAAACAAATCGAAAATCGAAAACATTTTCACAATTACGGTCCCAAGCTGAAAGAGCATTTCAACCTTTTTTCGTTTTTATCTTTTTTCCTCTTCTTTCTTAATCAACATGCATTTGAAAAGTTAGATATCGATTATTTTTCATCCCACAGAGTTCATATGGGGAAACAAATATTTTCCAACAGTGAAGGTTTTCATCTTTTAAGTTTTTCCAGCAACCTTCATTAAATTCTTTCTATGTCTCTCTCTTTGGGAAAGCAGATTGGAATTGAATGTGACTTTTAGAATGACTTTGCAAATGTGAACTCGGTAAATGGGATATGTTATCAGAAGAAAACGTTGAGTTGCTCTGTATTTATATATTTTTTCTGCTTTTTTTTCCGTTAGTGGAATGGCCATTTAGTTCGGACATTTTAAATTGCTTTTGAAGGGTCTAAATGAGAACTTTCCAGTGCTTTGAATTTGAGTTGGCCACGTAAATATTTTAACTTTCCGTAAAATGAATTCGTCCTTTTGGAATAGCTTACGTCTAAATAAATAGTTAGCAATGGCATACTCTTACAATTGTAGATGAAAAGTAATTTAAAAGAATTGTACATTTAACATACTGTGACCCTCCTAACATTTCCAGCTTAAAGAAAAGCTGCAATTTCAACTGTTATAAAACAGAAATAAAGTAATAAATAACGTTTATATTCATACGTATTTATATATATATATATATATATACTGAAATAAGCCCTAAACAGTTTATAACAGATATCGTATACACAATTCAAATTTTTCTAGTTAAGTCGAAGTATTTCTTCTTGTATTCTTTATGCATAACGCAAAAGTATTCTCAGTCTTGATTGGGAAAATATTTTTATTAATTTAAAGAGAGGCACATAATAGAAATGCAATCTGTATAAGCCATATACCACACTGTATGTGTATCAAATCATGACTTTCATAGAGTAATAAGATTTACACACTGTTTGAAGGTAAGAGCTCACACATTAGTGCTTTAATTCCTATTTATTCAAAACCTAAGGGAAACTGCATGAATATAAGTAAAAAATTTCAAAAAGTTTTCTCAATGATTTTTTTAAAGTTAATTTTCATATTTTGACTTCATACTCGCGTTATCATTAAATGAGATCCTCTAACTACACTGAATTAGGGATACCTATCTAGTAACAAGTTGGGCCTCCTCTGGCCTTCATAATGACTACCATACGACGAGGCATAGATTCAACAAGTTTTTGGAAACGTACCACGGGAATAACTCGCCAAATATTGGCTACAGCTGTCCATAATTCAGTAAGGTTCGTTAATAATGTGTGATGGCCTTTCACGCCTTGTTTCAAAACATCCCAAAGATGTTTAATAGGATTTAATTCTGGGCTTCTAGGTGACCAATTTATGACAGAAAAGTCTCATCCAACCAGCCAGTAGGCAACTGGGAATGGTGAAGGGTACAGTTGTCTTGCTTGATAACTTCATTAACGTGCGGATAACAGAACAGCGTAAATGGATGGAGGTGATCACCCAACAACTCTACGTACCGAATTGCATTCAGAGAGGTTGGTACATGCACCAAAGATCCCAAACAGTGCCTCAATAAAACACCCCTGACCCTGATTGAGTTACCATGCCCTTGTAGAGTTCCAAACTAGCATGCAGGATCTATGACTTCATGAGCCTGACGCCATATTCTCAGCCTCCCGTTGGCTTTAAGTAGTTGGAATTGAGATTCATCACTCCACGCTACTCGTTTTCAGTCCTCTACACTCCAGTCTCTGTGTTCTCTTGTCCAGGCAAGCAGGGCCACCGCATGGGTGTGGCAAAATTTTTCAACACACAAGAGCACCTGGACCAGGGGGCGCCAAAATTTATAATACTTATAATACTTTTTTAATTTAATGTTACTTAATTTTTAAGTTGTTAATTTTACGCTTTGCGATTTTGCATGTTTTATATTTTCTAAGCAATAAAATGAGATTTTACTTTAAATTTTTTTTATTTAATACTGAGACTTTATATTTTAATTTTATTTTACTTTCATTTTCGTTTATGTGGGTCGTTTTCGTTTGTGTAAAACAAAATTTAATTGCCAATACGAACAATAAGACAAACGTGTTTTAATATTATAATTTTAAAGCTTTTCAGTTCGAAAGTCAAATTTTGAATACTATAAAAAGTATTTCACATATAATTTGCAGAATTTTATAAGAGTGCAACAGAACTCCATTAATAGGTGCCAAATTTCAATTTGAACAAGGGTGCCTAATACCCACGCAGGCACGACGTGCAGCTCGATGGCGGGCATTGAGCATTGATACTCTCATAGGTCAACGGCTCCCGAAGCCCATACGGTGAATCGAGCATTGCACAGTCCGTTTACTGACTGTACGACTGGCACCGTCATTCAACTGGGTGGTAATTTGAGCTAATGTTTGGCTTCAATAGCTACGTACAATACGTTTGGGCAGCTACGCAATATCAAGGATAATAGTTTCTTTGCAGTTTGCCCAATCACTAATTTTTTAGACACCATCCATGTGTTCTTGGTTTACTCTTGACACTGCCGGCCTTGAAAATTCTAGATATCTGACGATTTCGGAAATCGAATGGTCCATGCGTCGCGTCGTGCACCTATGATTTGTCCGTGATCGAATGCGTCTAATTCAGGCATTTTACCGATACTGGCAATTCCAACTACTAATTCAGAAGAACAACAGTACTCGCTATATATACAGTTACCACAGTACCCTCACTTGCACATAAATGATACGCAGCGCTACACAATTTGCATAGCCCTTGCTATCCCTAATTCAGTGACACTTCAGTGTATTTGAACAATTGGATAACATTCTTAAGATTGCAATTTCTTTTAATTTCCATAATAGTCTTATGCACAATATGTGTGTGGTGCACACATTTCGATATTTCTTTATTTTTCACAGTTTGGATTGTTATTTTGGATTCCGAATCTAACACCGAATTAATATTCTGAACCTTTTGGAGATGCTTGTTTTAAAAATTACTCTTCAAAATCTTTTTTGGTTATATTCTGAATTATATTATTTTTTTTCGAATTGAAAATATGTTTACATTTAAATTTAGTCGAAATTATTTTTTACGCTCAAAAAAAATTCTTATGAAATAAACTTAATTTTTTCAGTTTTACTGCTAAGCGATAAAAAGTAAGAAGCTAAAAGTTTTGACTTTTAACTGCGTATAAAATATCACCTAAAATTAGTGTTCGTATTGTTAGTTCATGGAATCATGAATACTACTATTTGCGAAAAATAGAAACGATAAGAAGAAACAAAACTTTAGATTAGAAAAGTCACTCAGATTCATTAACTTATTGAAGTTGTACAGAAGTCATATATAACTCAATTATTAAATAGCTTAAGTCACTAATTTTCCTGTATGCTATTCTTTTTTAGAAAACATTATTTGAAAACTGTTGAAATATAAAAAAATGTGATAAATCCTTTTTCAATTTACCATGAATTCGATTACTTGATTCACTGCGTGTTTTATTAGATAAAAAATTAATTACATCTTTTTTAAAAATTAAAATAAAGACAGCAGAAATAGGACAACAAAAATATTTAATGAAATTTTAAACAATCACTATACTCTAAATTGATTTAGATTATATATGAATTTCTTTCATGAGAGAAATATCGGTTCTTAGATTCATATTTTATTCAAAAGAACATAAATACAATTATGAAGATTTCTATTTAGAATTAATAGATTGCCTTCAACTGAAAAGAGAGTCATTTGGTAATCTGGAGATTCAGTGCATCAATTTCTGCAACGTCAATTCTGTGTGCTTTCAGTAATTATTTCCTGCTGAAGATTCACCAAAATATTTAGTCACAAGAAAATTTGAAAAAAAAATGTATTATAGCATCAGCCAATTTCGGTAAATCAAAAAATGTCTCCAAAGGCTGTCATTATTGTTGAATTTCACAGCACGGGAACGATTTTCCACTATTGGCTGCTTATTGCGGAATTAGGCGACATTTTTTTAATTTGAAAAAGCTAATCGTGTTATAAAACCTAAGCATAGGAAATTTCTATATAAATACATTTTATTTTGTTGAAGAACAATCACCTCTCTGGAAATTAAAAATGTTTTGAACATATAAATATTATTAGGCCTACTTAACTCATAAACATATAAATAAATATAATATAAAAAAAATTTGAAATTAAGAATTATTTCTTAAATTTGTTTATATCTCTTTTCCTGATTGATAGTGCCAATTTAGATAACTGTTATCTTCAATTATAATTTTGTATTGACAAAATACACTAAAAAATAGCCAAATTAAAACTACGTAGCCATTCTTGAATATAATACAATATATTACAATTAGTTCATTAAATGCCTTCTACCTGTTATACAAAATAATTTAAATTTAATTAATTTTGTCAGAATGTAATAAAGGTTGAAGCGAAAAGTCATTTGAATTTATAACTATAGTGCTCTTTCAAAATCATGTAGCAGACTTTAATAACAAATTTATAGTGTAATATTTATATCACTGCTATATCAAAATAATATTTTTCACTTTATACAAATGCGCTTAAATATAAAATATGACGTAAGTTTAATTTAAATGAACAAAATATTTTCGTTTTATTTATTTTAACACAAATATTGACATTCAGCACAGAAAAATTCTCTTCCTAGCTCTAATGCTTACACAATCAAAATTAAAATATTTGTTCAAAATGAACGAAAAAACTTAAGAAACCTGCGCATGTGAACAAATATTTTCACTTCAGCACATAAATCCACTGTCTTCGCCCCAAACTTTTAAGAAATTAGCTGTCAACATTCTGTTCCAATCTCATCTCCCTCAGACAAAAGTCTTCCTAATGAAATCCATTACCTAAACAAAATTCTGAAAGCAATTTTTTTTCTAGACTCTTTAAATGCATTATCTTTTCTACTTCCTATGCCAGCAGCCTCTTCACTAACTTTTGGACCTTCCAAAGACTCTAATCTGTAAAGTACCATTACGCGAATTCCTGACATAATTATGGGCAATGCAAACATCCTACTTTTCTTCCAGAAAAAAAATTGCTCCAGCTTTTTCAAAGATAGCTAGCTTTAAGTACCTTTTATAAGTGGCGAACACGGTTAAAATTCTTAAATACTTTATGAGCTTGGAGATACCTGTAGAATGTGTGGAATAAAATAGTCTTTTACAAAAATTCTCGTATACACAATCCTTAAACACTTTACTAAATTAAATTAAAACATCATTTAATGTTAAATAATAATTCAAGGATTAACTCCCGACTTTCTACGCTAAGATAAACATAATATAATATATATGTAAACTCTCTTTACAAAAGAAAGTTTTCAAATTTATTGTTTGTCTTAAAATTAATACTTGCTTTATTTCAATAGTATTTCTAAAATTTTTTGTAATAGGGAATTTAATTTCTTTTTTTTGTGATTGAGGTCATAACTTTTTTCTAGAAATACATTATAAGGAAATTATTTTTTTATTAATATTATATCTAATTGATTTTATTATTACAAAATGAATAAAAAATATTTTGAAAGAAAAGCAATATTTATCTTAAATGTACTGAAAATATTAGATTTTAAGGAAAACATATTTTAAGAATTATTATAATTAGTTTGAAAAAAGTAATTCTGAGATTAAGAAGAATAACTTAACTCTAAAAATTACATCTCACACGCAAATAATAGTATATAGTACTTTAATGCATAAAGAACCATAAAGTAAAATGTTAATGAACAAGGTTATTATTAATCTTCAATTAACAATAATGACGCTGCATTCATTATTCTTTTAATGAAATGAAACGAATATTATACGTTATATTCAGTATAAAAACTGTTCCTGTTAATATTGAAGGTAAACATACAGAAACGAAGTTTATAAGAACATTTTTGAGAGAAAACAGCTAAACAAATTATTTTTTCTCTATTTAACTGCATTTTTAAAAAAATATACAAACTAAAACAGGATGTGTAACAGAAATTACTAAAAAATCTATGAAATAAGTAGGGAGTTAACAATAATTTAAAAAATAATTGATAAAAGCGTTTTGATAATTTTAAAAGCTGCATTCATTGACTTTACTCGAATCTTTTTTTAATACTATTTTTCAAAAATTATTTATAAAAATATTTATACTAATGGCATATTTATCAACATAATAATGAAAATGATTTCCTTTATTTCGTCATTCTTCTTTGATACGAATCATAGAAATCAAATTTCGATTAATAATACATGCACCAAGAAGTCATTTAAATATTTTTTGAAAGGATCAATTGACAACACTCTTCAACACAAGTAAGCATTTAAATTTATATTCTTTAAAAATCTTCTATTTCATTTTAAAGTTATTTAAGTAAAATTAAAAATAAAAATGAAACATTTCAAATATAAAATATAGAGGATTAATGTTTACAATCTTCATTAAAAGAAATGCAACAACTAACATGAAAATTTTTCACATTTTACAGAACATTGCTCTCAACTAAAACTTTATACCTCTAGTTCATTCTCTATTATTAAATAAATAAGACGTTGATTCTCTAGATAATTTTCTAAAAGGGCTATAAGAGCCTTCTTGGTAAAAAGCGAAAAGGAGGGGAAATTACATTAAGTGCAATTACTACTGAGCACCTTTTAATAGAAACTTCACGAAAATGCTTTTATTATATTTCAGTTAATGAGAAGTAAAATTCTTGGAAAAGGGAGTAATCCCAAATGAATTACAAGAAAATAAATTTAATAAATATTGGGAAAAATGTTTAATTTTATTACAATTTTGGATGGATGCTGGAAAATGGTGCTATTCATTTCTAGTTGCTTGAAAATATCTGTTCAAAAGCCTTTGGGCTGCTCCAAAGTTTATTTTACGTTGAAATAAAAAAAGTAATGCTTAAAATTTCTAAATTTTGTTAAATTAATTTGAATAATTTCTGAGTTCCTGATCAAAAAATGCTTCTTAAAATTTAACAAAAAGCAACAAATTATGTGAAATAAAGCACTTTTTTACATAAATTTCAGTTAAATCAATGTTTAAAATATGGTAAATGAAAACAAGGACATAATCTCGTTTAAAAACTATGCACAAGGATTAATCGAACTCATCAGCAAGTCTTATGCACAGTTTAACTGTAGGTGTAATGTTTTCCTCCAAAATTAACAAATGAATTTAAACTAATTTTAAGAAATTATATTCACATCCCTCTTGCGAACTGAAACCGTTTAAAATGGTTTACTTTATTATTGTTTGTTTACATTATAAAGCTATGTATAAATTAAAATAATGTTCATTAATATACTTCTTTAGTTATAAATGGCATAATGCAAAATAGCAACACCGCTCCTTTATTTCATTTAAAAAGAGTATAAGAATAAAATTGTACAAAATATAAGTACCTATAAAACCGTAGGATGCATGCATATTATATAAAACGTACATGTGTGTATTAATATCTAAAATGGTTTATACATTTGTCCGTATTTAGACTGCAAATTTTTATGCATTGGGAACTTAACAATATTATCATTAAAAAGCTAATAAAGTAACTATAATTAATATTCATTTATAACTTCAAATAATTGTTATTTATAATTTTAATAATAGTTAAGGTATCCGACTACGTTCGGAACCGTGATTTTAAAAATGCACATAAATGGATAATTTTCATGATATTTAGTGTCTCTCAGATTAGAATATATGCATACAATTGTTTTAAGGAGAATTTGGCAAAAAAAACTTTATTTAAATATAATAATTTGGCAAAAAATTAACGTAGAATAATTTTCTTTCCACATGTTCTCCTTTTTGTGAAAAATGGTTCGATTATAATCATATTTTGCCTGTATATAGCTCAGACCTCTCTATAGAAGCTGAACTAGAATTTGTGAAAAATTCACATTATTTTCAGAGTTACCACCAATTGAAATAATTATTGGCGTTTTTTTCTTAGAATTGCTCCCATCTGTTGACGTAAAATATGAATAAACTCACTTCTAAATTATATATTTCAAAACTTCTAGTTGAGCCTCTGAACAGAGGTCTGAGCTATATACAGGCAAAATATTATTATAATAGAAGCATTTTTCACAAAAGGAGAACATTTGGAAAAAAGATTATTCTAAGTTATTTTTTTGCCAAAATATTGTATTTAAATAAATTTTTTTTGTCAAAATGTCCTGAAGACAATTTTATGCATTTATTCTAATCTAAGTGACACTAAATACCATGCAAATAAATTATCCATTTATGCGCTTTGCAAAATCACGGTTCCGAACGTAGTCGGATACCTTAAAGGCAATGTATCAAAATTGCTCAAAAATACCATATATATTTTCTTTATTCTTAAATAAAGAAGAAAGAAAATTAAAAAAAATATTATTTCTCGATTATAACTATAATTAGATTAATTTTGAATTTTATGCAAGGGAAATATGGCATTTAAATTTAAATCAATATTCTAAATTTTGAATGTATTTCCATACTTGCGTTAACTTATTTCTCTACATTAAATAAAGCGATGTAAATTTATATAAAAACTAGCCATTACCCTCCCACTTCGCTGTTCTTGATTACATTGCATGACTGTATATTGGTTTCATATTAATTTTATCTAATTGTATTGAAAACATTTGTATAGATTTCACCTCTCTTCTTTCAGGAAAATTTTTTAAAACTGGAGCATATTTATATTTTACGTTCTCGTAGCTCTCACCTTCGGATTTGATTTCGGTAAACCTTCTTCTTACTGGATCTCTACTCAACAAAATAAACATACCTATCAAATTTCAACTCTGCAGATCTTATTAAAAAGAATGTTAATTTTTGTCTATAATATCCCCGCAACCCCTTTTGCGATTTGATTTCAGCAAAACTAGTTAGGAGATATCTACTCAGTAAACATGGGTCTCGATTGCAGATAACCCGCTGTTAGCGGATCTCTACTCAACAAAAGAAATATGTTTGCCGAATTTTAAATCGGTAGGTCTAAAATTTCAAAAACGGGATTTTTTTTATCTATAATACTCCCGTGACCCTCCTTGGAAGCTGGTTTTTTGCAAACCCATTTTTATTACATCTCTACTAAACAAATGGATTTGAATGCTGTAGGTATAATAGTTCATGTGATATTGTGATGAGTGAATGAATGAGTCGAGTTTCTTTTCTCCTTTATATTTATAAATGAATTATTTTACATCTTAATTAGTTGTTTACCATTATATTTAACGCATGTGATTTTGGATAAAAATTTCAAATTTGAATCCATTATCTGCCTTATAATGAAAAAAACTATGACACACTAAAGAAATACGATTATCTGGTTTTGCCTTATATATATATCATTCTCAAGATATGGTACACAAATATATTTTAAGAGGCACAAAGATAGTTGAGGGGAAAAACACAATACAAATGTAATTCACAATCTTCCTTTTGTTTGTTTAGTAGTCTCCTTAGTTCACTTAGAAAACTACAGCATAAGGACATCTAGAGGAGAGGCAAACTCACACGATAACTTTGTAAGAGAGAAGATATTGATCTGTAATAATTTCGACACGAAAAAAAGCGATCATGACTCAACAGAATAACAAACTTTGACCATCCGAAAACAATTATTAGTAGGAAAATAGAATTATTTACGTTTCTATGGGGAAAGGGAGAGAGAAAGAGAGTTGTACCAACTGTGTAGGTATTTTTTGAAAGGATCGAAATAGCAAACACTTAGCTTTTTACCAGTATATAAATGAAGTTTTAAACATCTAACAAGACAGCATTAGAATAACCAGACTTTATCTGTTTCCACTGTAGTAAAAAAGAATTATTTAATAATAATTGTTTAAATCAATGCTGAGCAAGAAATGGACACCAAAAAGAAAACGTTTTGATGACTGGAGTGTAATTTATTAAAAAAACGCAATAAAGATTAAAAGTAGTTTGCTCTGAAATCTGCAATGCTAATGGCGATGAATAAAACTTCGACTGCACTTCTAAGCCTTCTTTGGTAATCTTTTTCGAACTGAAATAAACTGACTCTGAAAAAGGGAATAAAATACTTAGCTGTCAATCTGTTGGGAATACAACTCTTATGAAGCTTCCTTGTATAAAACACCTGCTCACGTATATATTATAAAAACAAATACAGCATTAATATTCTGAGTGTGAGTTATCAAATTTAAAAACTCTATTTCGTCAAAAACTTGTAGCGTTCTAATTTTGATCATGAAGAAATGACTGTTTGAGGTGGGATTTTTAAATTGCAATTAAAAAAATATTCAATTTTCTAAGTAAATTGTTTCATAAGCAATTAAAAGGAACATAATGAAAATTTTTAAACATTGAAAAAGAAAATTTATAAACTATTGATTTAAAATTTGCAACGGACTGGATATAGAGCATCTAAGAAGGCTAAAATTTGCCACCGCGTGTTTAAAAAGCAAGGTATATAATCTTTTTACTTTAAGATTTACAATTCAAGTATATTACCTATTTTTCAGGTGTAGTTTATTACAATTACTTTTGAAAACCTCTCCAAAAATCCTATATTGTAAATTAAATTATGACATTATTTGAATTAATTTAAATTAATGCCTTTTAATTACCTTGACATGTTATAGAAAATAAATACAAAAGAGATGACCGCTGTTTCGATAGAAAAATATAGCACTAAACTTGTAATCGTGAGTTTAACATCTATGTTTGTTAAGTTATCTTCAGAACCAATCAAAATAATTATAGCTGTTTTTAATTTTTCCATAATATGATCAAAATACTTGGCAGCATTTCAAAAAGCATAATACCAATTAGTAGCAAAATTTTCCTCTTACACTGAATTTATTCAATCACATCAAAACACTGTTTTTGAATGAAGTCAAATAAAACAATAAAACGTTTTTTCCTATAATATCCTTATTTAATTTTCTAATGTAATTCTAGTGATTTCTATTATTTTTGCTAAATCTTGTCGTTTAGTCACCAACACAGAATTTTAATTCAACAATGTAAAAATTACGCTGTGTGTGTGTGAGTGATATAAATCCTATTAATTCAAGATAACTTTTCCTTTTTGTTTCATAAGTAACATTAACTGTGCAACGAAGTACTTTTAGATATTTTATGTTTAATAAATATAATAGAGACGTATCTCAATCTTCAAGCTATATAAAAAAATTAAGACTTAAAAGTAATTGGTTAAAGGATGTGACATCCCTGAAATAAGGTAATATATTTCGAATGAACTTATCTCGCCTCTCAGTCTGGCAAGACAAAGGAAAGTGGGAGAAGAAAATCGAAAGAGATTTTTCAAAAAAAGATTACATTTAAGGTTATCAACCTCTTAGTGTTTTGAAGATATCTCCAACTTATCCAAGATATACTTATTACCCCTTTCTTGTTTTTACTGTAAAAATATATTTGACACTTTCTTAAATATAATTGCTGGTTGCTCGTTAATTCCTACCAATTTGCTTTATTAGAATTTGTGTATCGTTAAATGAATCACACAGTTTTGTATAAATATAATATAATTCAAGTCTTGTTGCATTATAACTTTTTATATTATGTTATTACTTTCAAAAGCGCTATAAACTATTCATTAGTGCGGATAAACCAAAACAATTTGTAGTTCCAGCAATAATAAATAGGGTTTTATTTATTTCTTTGCACATTAATAATTACTTTTGTTCTACAAATAAAATAGTGCTCTTTTAATTCATTTTGATAAGAATAAGTATTTGAAATATATCATTAAATTAAGAGTAAAAAACGTAAGCTAAAAATTGAGCTTAGCCCGATTCGATGGAAATAGGTAATTGCAAATTCTTTAAATTAAGAGTCCAGGAAAATGAGAAAAAACTAAAATTCTATTTTATTCTATATTTATTGTATCGTTTATTTTCCTCCAATTGTATGAATTCAAATATAGTCCAAAATATAAGTATAAATTCAACTGTTTTCTTTTAAACATCTACAGCTTTAATTCTTACTTAATACAAAAATTCCTTTAAAAAACTGAATTTTCTTAAAATATATAATATGTTCTCAATATTAGGAAATAATTTTGATATTTATTTTAAAATTTTTGTTTTATCACTGTCGATTTATTAAATTTATTATCTTATTCTTGATAAGTTCGGGTATAAAATATTATATTTATTGAAAGAATAGAACTGACAAAAGTAATTTACTGACAACGGTTTCAAAAAGACAATTTAATTTCGAAAATATTTAAATATAAAGTAACAGAATTGTGATTTTGCAAAAGTATATAAAGGGTTAATTTTTAGTTATTTTTAGAGTCACTTTAATTGCATAGAATATTTTAAGAGAAATCACCAGTTATTACATCAATTACTATCAATTCTGAAAATAATGCGAATTCTTCAAAATTCTGAATTCAGATTCTACAGAAAGGCCTTAGCTATATAGAGGTAAAATATTATTTTCTTAGAAACTTTCTCTATAAGTGGATAATACTTTGAAAATATGTAATTTTTCCTCCAAAAACATTGTATGTGAAAAATTTTATGTTTATTCTAATTCAGATTGCACTAAATATCAAAAATATTATTCATTAATTTCTGTTAAAAATATTTCTATTAAAAATATTAAACATAAGAAAACCAAACTATTATTGACTTCCGCATTCAATTAAAATATCTTTTCTTCTTAAAAAGTATGCCCTCATGACTTACAGCAAAGGTTTTAATATCTAAAACTAAAAAAATTCACAACTTTCAAAACTTCTTCTTTTATTTTTATATGAACTAATATCAAATGAACTATTTTTAACTTCTATAGATAGAAATTAAATATATCTGAATATTCATAAATGTTGAAATAATATTGTAAAAACAAATCTAAGCTACTTCAGGCTTTCCCTACTTAAAGTTGATATACTTTAAGAAATATAGTTGTCTGATAACTGGATTATGAAACCAAGTGTCAGACATCTCTGTTTATTTATTATACTGTGTTAACTCAAATCAGGAAATGATCTTTTTTTAAAAAAAAAAATTAGAAAAATGCAAATTACAATGCCGGGAAATTACTGTACAGTTATTACTGGCGTACAAAATATCTTAAACTAGCTTAATTTGATATAAATAAAAGCAAAGCCGGAAGAAACTGTCGAACTTCACTTTGATGAGAAACAATGGCGACGTCTAGACATACTCATCCCACTTTTTGTTTAGAAAGTAATCTTCAAAATAGTAACCAATTCAATAATTCTTAACCTACTTTTGCGGAATAACATATTGTTGCAAATTCGTTTATATATTTCGTTTTATTATAGGAATAATACCAATATCTAATAATAATAAATCTGTTCAGACACAGAAACATTGCCATCAATCCTAATCTTTTTATTATCTCGACATCTGAAAATGCAAGATGTTTTTATAGATACAAGAGGAAATATATGGGTCCTTTTTTGTGTGTAAGCCATGTTTTTCTCTTAGCAACGTTTCTCAAACTGTAGGACATGCCCCCCTGGGAGGGCGTGATAACTCTACGACGAGGGCACGAGCATGTTGAAAAGTCGAAAACAAAAGATTATTTAAAAAAGTTATTACTTATAATAAACAAATAAAATACATTTTGGCATAGTAAAAAAATGCATATTTACACTGATGTAATACACTTATAAATGTATCAACACTGGACAATGTACTTTTATAATTAATTTAACAATACCAAGTTAAAAACAAGTTTAATAACTACAAGTGACACCATGCGTTTGTCATATATAAAAATTAACACTTATCGTGATAATTTGTACAATTTATAATTAATTGCTTAACTTTCGATTAAACATTCGACAAACGTAATCCACTCTCCAATGCCACCATTTTCCACATAGGTGCGCGTATGTGAGGTATTGGAAAGGGGGGAGGGGAGCGAAAAAAGAATAAAAATAAGCAAATCCTCTGAAATAAGTAAATCCTTCACAAACATTGTCAAGCCTTTCAAAGACTTCGGAAAAATTTTACGGATAGCAGTGCACAAAAAAGATCGTAGTTTGGAAAGACGTATATATACAGTGGGCCACAGAAGTGTTCGTACACCTGCAATTTTTTATAAAATTTAATGTTTTCGACTAATACAAATTAATACATTGTAATTGTAATTTTTTAATGATATATCTGCAACTTGTTCTCAATGGAATGACATAATTAATTTTTTTAAAATAATATAACTATTTTTTTAAAGAAATTAATAATCAAAAAGCTACTAAAAATTACGCCACTAAAGTCTTCGCACACTTAATAAAAATCTCAGCTTTAAATATTGTATTTCTTTCTTAATTTAGTAATTAGTAGGATATCTTTTAGTGTCCACAACAACTTTTAAGCGTCTTGGTATAGATTTCATCAGTTTTTTGTAATTTCTGCATCGATTTTCCTCCATTCTTCTGTGATTATTATTTTTATTTCACAGTTTGTGTTTATTTGTCATATTTTCTTTTTTTACATCAAAATCTCACCAAATATCTTTTACTGGGCTAAATAAAGTGATTGAGGAGGTGTTTTCATAATTTAGGGACAGTTATAGAGACACCAATGGCGTAGATTGAGAGCAGTGCGCTTGGCGTCATTATCCTGTTAAAAATGAAGTAGTTTCCAATATCCAAATTTTGGGCAGATAATTTAAAATTTCTCTTTAAAATATTTAAATAGAGCTCATGATTCACAATACCAACAAAAAATACCAAATTACCTAATTCTGTGGCCGATTTACACCCCCCACGCAAAAACTCTTCCCCATCCAAGATGTTTTATTAATCCAACTAGATTATTGGAATTAAGTTTCAGAAAATTCAAAATTGACAGCAAATTGATTGGGATGGCAGATAATTCAACATTTTTGGTTCCGATGGGCCTATATAGCTTGTAAATGAAAAAATAAGGAGTTTAATCCCATGAATTTATGTGGAGCAAGAACTCCTCCACCTCCTTGCTTCAGCATTGAAGTGAAGGTGTTCTGGCGTGGGAGTGTAAATCGGCCACAGGATTAGGTAATTTGATATTTTTTGTTGATATTGTAAATCATGAGCTCTATTTAAATATTTTAGAGAGAAATTTTAAATTATCCGCCCAAAATTTGGATATTGGAAACTACATTTTTTAACAGAATATAATGACGCCAAGCGCACTGCTCTCAATCTACGCCACTGGCGTCTCTATAACTGTCCCCAAATTATGAAAACACCTCCTCAATCACTTTATTTAGCCTAGTAAAAGATATTTGGTGAGATTTTGATGTAAAAAAAGAAAATATGACAAATAAACACAAACTGTGAAATAAAAATAATAATCACAGAAGAATGGAGGAAAATCGATGCAGAAATTACAAAAAACTGATGAAATCTATACCAAGACGCTTAAAAGTTGTTGTGGACACTAAAATATATCCTACTAAGTACTAAATTAAGAAAGAAATACAATATTTAAAGCTGAGGTTTTTGTTAAGTGGACAAAGACTTTAGTGGCGTAATTTTTAGTAGCTTTTTGATTATTAATTTTTTAAAATAATAGTTATACTCTTTTTAAAAAATTAATTATGTCATTCCATTAAGAACAAGTTGCAAATATCATTAAAAAATTACAATTACAATATATTAATTTTTATTAGTTTAAAACAGTAAATTTTATAAGAAATGCAAGTGTACGAACACTTCTGTGGCCCACTGTACGTCAGGGGCGATGAACGCTTTGGCTGAGCGAGATATTTACATACGCCGGTGACACTTAAGTCGTATTGTAGCTTTAGAGTCAAAGTATAGTATTATTGACTTAAATACATTGTTATTGTATGGAAGGGGAAGAGCAATGAAAATCATGATTGAATATTTATTTTACAAATGCCAGGCCATTGACCATCAGGTCATTAGGCAACGGGCTCTCCAATACCTTTTTACAATGCAGTTAAGATCATTCAGGGCAGAGCACTCATCCAAATGAGCGGCAGTCATGTCTTGTCCAGTGTCACACAAAACGCAGATAGGTGAAGTCACTAAATTAAAACGAAACAGATGAGCACAAAGGCAGTCATGTCCGGTTAAAAGTCTAAATTTAGCCACAGCAGCAGCACGAGGAGAACTTGGAATACCGTGGGATTTCTTACATACTGTACTCCAAGGCTTATCACGAGCAACAAGAGAAGCTGTAAGGCGAAATGATTCCCTAAAAATCCTTTTAATTTCCAGTTTGGCAGATTGAAGTGTCAGGTCTCTGCGAAAGTTCTGAAGGATACCCGTTCTTTTTTTGCCAAAAAGTCTGCCCTCTCATTTCCCCAAAGACCACAGTAGGATGGTACCCATTGAAAGACGATCTTTCCTTTTATCTTTCCCAGGAGTTCTCTACAGTTCTGCACAAGTAGACAATTATTCTCATTATAGTTGGACAAAGCCTGAAGGGCAGAAGTAGAATCTGTGAAAGAATTACAGCTCTTTCAATGGGTGGAAGACGAACAGCAAGTTGTTGAAGGGCTATATGTATAGCTTCAACCTCACCATCAAAGTGAGTTGTCAAAGGGCCGGCGTGTAAATAGAAGGAGAAGAGGTGACTAAAAACACCAATGCCAGCGCCTTGGGCAAAGTCCAAGAGTGAGCCATCTGTGTAAATGTGAAGCAACTCCTCCGGTGGGAAGCGGGTATTGATAGTTTCCAAAGCTATAGCGTGAAGAGCAGTTGGACTTAGATCACGTTTTCTCACATTCAGAACAAGGTCCAATCTGATGTCGAGTATTGCGTAGTCGAGTGGTTTAGCAAAAGACAGTAATTCAAAGGGCACATCATTAATGACTTTATATTGAATGTTCTCACGAACACATTGAATAAAGCCCTTTTGAGTCTTAAGATTACGTCCTCCATCGGAATCATAGTCCCGCCAGAATGAATTATTTGGGAGTCTAATAAGGCTATAGAAAAGAATAGCAGCATTCTTCTCAATTATATTAGTGAATGGCTGAAGGTCGCAAAGTAACTGCATGGCAAGTACTGGAGTAGTTTTAACTCCGCCAGTGATCATGTGAAGGGCTTGGTTATGGAAAGTTGTCAAGAAGTTTTCTAACTTTCTCTGAGGCAGAGATCAGCACCTCATTGCAATAATTTAGAACTGGTTGAATATATGTCTTGTAAGTTGTATTTAAGGTATCCCTATTGCATCCCCATTTAACTCCGGTCAATCTTTTAAGAATGGAGAGTCTCTTTCTTGCCTTAGAAACAACAAGCTCAGCATGTTTAGTCCATTTCAATTTGCTATCAAGAGCGCAACCCAAATAAATTGAAACATCACTCTGTTGAACAGGCATACCGTTATAAACCAATTGGGGACTGAATGGTTGTCTATTTAAAGTGAAGAACTGACAAGTAGTCTTCTTTAGGTTTACAGTCATATTATTTTCAATACACCAAAGGTGTAATCTTTCAAGGGTCAGATTTAGGATGGTATTTAGTTTGGACAGATCCCTCTTTGGTGTGCTGCACCAGATGGCAAGGTCATCCGCAAATAGAGCCGTATTGGTCAGTCCATCAGATGCCAAGAGATCAGGGAGATCATTTTAATAAAGATGTTTAATAAGATAGGACTAATCACAATGCCTTGGGGCAGGCCAGTTTCACTTTGTTTAAAACTAGAAAAAGCATTTCCAAAACGAACGGCCGAGAAACGCTGAGAAATGAAGTTCCTTATCCACATAAGCATATTATGGCACACACCCAGGGTCTGCAATTTTTGAATACATTTAAGCCGCCAAACTTTATCAAAGGCTGCGTCAAAATCCACAAATAGGGCAAGAGCAGTGTGTCTCTGATCAAGGGCGTCCTTGATGGACTGGCCAAGAAAAACAACTTGTTGGTTTGTGGACTGACATTTTCTAAAGCCAGCCTGAGAAGAGGTCAGGTGATTATTAGTTTCAAGGTACCAGTCGAGTCGAGAAGTGATCATTCTTTCCATGACCTTAGATAAGATACTTGTTAATGAGATGGGGCGATAACTGTTTAAATCATCCAGAGGTTTGTTCTTTTTAGAAATAGGAACAACTATTGCCTTCTTCCAGATTGCAGGCACACCATACTTCCATACTTCATGATTGAATATTGAATCTCAAATATTAAAAGTTTGAGAAGCATTGCCTTATTGGATATATTAACACACATATAATTTATAAATACAAAACTTATTAAAATAATTTTTGTGGGAAAAAAATTTGTGTTCTCGTTCATAAAGTTGTAAAAGTTACATAATATTGTCCTTTCCATACTGGTATCACACATATTTCGTCTTTACTTGACAATATACAAAGAAATCAGAATTTCGTCATGCATTTTGAAATTTTTAATTCAAAAACAGTTTAGTCTTTTAACTAATACTTGCAAATGTTTCTTGTACATGTAAAAAATATTTGTGACGCATTTTCTTATTGTATAATTTGGGCTAAAAAATAAAAAATATCTTAAACAACTGATGTAGTATTATAATTTTGTACACACACTATTAATAAAATTCGTTTTAGTTAAATCAAACCACAAGTAAAGGAGAAATAAAGTCCCTTAAAATATTTGTTTGTTGAATGCTTGTTCAGAGATGCATGACTTATTAAAAAGATTTTTAAACTAACTCAAAATACTGACGATGCAATAAAAAGGGCAGCATTACTCAATTGTTATTTTATTCGGTATTATCATGAGCTGACATCAAAATTTTCAACTTGTATACAAATTTCATAATTTATTCCATATTTGATATTTGGCTACATTATCTTAACGGTAGAAATAAAATTGTATGCAGTTAAAAACATTTATCTGTTAGCAAATTTTTATCACTCAGTAAATTGTCACCAGCAACAGCCTTGGCTAGTTAACTTGTATCAGTTATATGTATTAGAATCATATAATATAGTGTTGTTGTTTCTCATCTCCGAGATCAGCAGAGCTAGATCAGGTCCATGAGTCCATTCGCCCTGAAAAAATCCAAAACCAATAGGGGATCTTGAACCAAGTCCTGCCTGGTAAGCCCCAAACAAGATAAAATATGGCCAGGGAGGCCTGAGCAGAAGAACGCTTAGTACAAATTTCGAAGTGTTTAATGCCATCGACAAAGGTCAATGACATCAGATGACCACTAAGGAAACGAGTAAGCGCAGTTTGATCTCGTCTACCGCTACCCCGAACCAAGGAGCTGCCAGGGCATTTGCTTTGATACCATGGGTGCACCGGTGGGATCATCCAAATGGCCTTATTCTTTGCTTTATACTTTGAAATAGTTCCATATAATATAATATAGTATAGTATAATATAATATATAGTATTAAAATGTAAATCATTTATTAAGAAAGAAGTATTTAGTTATAAATGAATTGCTGTAATTGGTACATATATCTAGTGTGTGAGTAAATATTAAAGATGCAATATT
The DNA here is from genome assembly GCA_019973935.1 of Trichonephila clavipes. NCBI lineage: Eukaryota > Metazoa > Arthropoda > Arachnida > Araneae > Nephilidae > Trichonephila > Trichonephila clavipes. Next base: position 71 of record BMAU01020227.1, on the reverse strand, counting down.
CAGCTACCCGAGAGCTTTTGGCAAAGGAAAATGTTCAATTCTCACAACTTATTTAAAAATCTCTAAACTAA
>BMAU01020226.1:585000-738925 GCA_019973935.1 Trichonephila clavipes | reverse complement strand
CGCTGTTGCTGCTGTTTCTGAGCCCAATTTCACAGCGCAGACCATACTTTGATCACTTCTCCTCTTCCGGGTACCAGAAAGACTCATTTCGCTACAAATCCCTTTAATGCAAATTAGGCGATTAAGACATGTACATGGTCAGTTTGGAATATTAGAGCAAATAATCAATGTTCCAACGTCGCCAAAGAAGTTTCGCTTCTATCGCGTGGCGTTCCACGCACCATTTTTTTTTTAAATCCACAAAAATGTTTAGAATTTTCCTTTTTTACTTAAGTTATCAACAGTTTGGGTTTGGATATAACCCAAAATAAGTAAAAAACTACTCATTCCTGAACGTTTGCACAAGTTTTTACTTTTTTAAAATGTAAAAACACACATAATCAGAGATCGTCAAAGTGGTGGTCCATGGACCAAATTTCGATTGTCCTCAGAAAAATGTGTAATATACTAACTCATCACGTTAAGTTATGTTTTAAGATGTATTGAAACATAATTCCATTCATAACAATTCTAGAAAGTTTATAAAAACGGTACTTCATAAAATAACACTATTTCATAAAATAACCCCACGGTAAATAAATCATACTGCTGTAGCTGCATTGTGTGTTTTAGCTATACATGTTTTGTTTCATCTCGTTTCGCACTATTCTACTGTTTCACTCTCCTGTATGTTGCATGTGTATATCAGCTGAAGCATTTAAAGCTGGGCTTACGGACATATTGAGTTCAATATAAAATATATTCTATATAATAAGTGGGGTTTTTAAGGAAGTTTTTGTGTATTTTCTTTTGAAAATTGGTGTTTCTTAAGACAGATATGATCTTAAAACTTAAACATTTGCATATTTTTTTATAAATATATTTAACACTTAAAAATCCTATTAGTGGTCCGCAGTATCTAAATTATGAATTTACTAGTCCGTGAGGTCAAAAGGTTTGGTGACCACTGCACATACTCATATTTTTTACAACATTAAAAAAAGGCCCGCAAAAGAAAAATGCAAAATCTGTTGAATATTAACGTCGCACTGTTCAGCTACACGAGGGCTTTTGGCGACGGACCACATAATTTTGAACCATGGTCAAGTGACGTGGATATCTCACCTTAGCTGGCATCCCCTCTCCTAACTACCATACCACACCAACGGACGACGTTTGAGCTCTCGATAAATTTAACGTGCATCGCTCCCCTACACGGTGGGTCTTTAGTGGTCCTGGGCTAGAATTCGTGACAAGGCCATCCACGATCCGATACCTTGACCACTCGGTTACCGCGGCTACCTGGCACCACCAGACAAGGGGCATTAGCAACAACAACACACAGCAGTACATGAATACAGCCTGGAAGTTTAAGAGATTATCGTATCCTATATTATAAAAGAACATTTTTTCATTTCCATCACAATCTTAAAATAGTAGTCCTTCTCTTTATTCATTGTACATTATTTCTATCAGTTACGAAGAGAGTATTTCTTATCTCTGTTTCTAAAGGAATCTCTCATTTCTACGTATACTGAAGAGTATCTGTTATCTCCACCACAAACACCGCAGTAAGAGGCAAATGCTTAATTAATTTAAAATATTTGCATACATATAAATCACTAACCTTTGATAAGCCCGTACGAAAATAATGAATTTCATTGGAGAATAGAGTGAGACACAGAATTAAAATGAAATACGAGAATAGTCTTACGAATTCATAAATGTTGTATATATTATATTGAGTTCTCGTACAACTTTACTCTAAAGTTTGATACGAGAACTTAGGCTTGCGAAAGAATCATGATGAATGCGAAATGTCATGTGCAGGAAATCAGAAGTAGAGAAGAGAGAGAGAGCATTCTCAAAGCACTAGTAAGGTCATAAATTCCACAAGAATGAATCGCATCCAATTAAAAGTCTACTGTTTATAGAGATCGTTAGATAAGTATGTACAGTTAATAGCCATAACGCGCTCGTTTTGTTGAATATTGCATCATGTATGAATAAATATTGTTCATATAAATTGTTATCTAAATCTTTATTTAGAGCATTCCATTGTATTGAGACACATTCTTATAACATCCCCCTCTTGATTAAACAGGAAATTCTAAAGTGGAAGTACCTTTCACACTCCCGTAAGCCCTTTCTCCAAAGTTGATTTCCATAAAACCCATTTTAACGGATCTCCACACACCAAATTAAATATGCTTTCCAAATTTTAAGTCTGTAAGTGGAATAACTCAAAGATGTTATATAATGTTTGTATATGCTTCGTCACCCTCTTGGGAGTTGATTTTAGTAATATCCGCTCTTAGTCGACCTCTACTCAACAAGACAAACATGCTTATCAAATTTCAAGCCTGTAGGTCTAATAGTTTCGGAAATCTCGTGATAAGTGAGTAAATTCATTTCGATTCTTTACGTATATTAGTTAGTTACAGCCAAGTTAATCCTCTCAACGTATTTAATTTATTTGGATAATTATTATTCAAAGATTTGAATAAACTAGTTACGGATTAAGGCTGATCCTGATTGAGTAAAAATATTTCTCATAACCAACAAAGTGAACTCTTATAACTATTTAATGAAGAAAACATGAATAAAAACTAATAAATTACAGAAATATTAGTTTAAGCATGTAAAAACACCTTTAGTAGGAAAAATATGTATAAAAATAATATCAAGTGATGGAATTAATTGAGTATAACATCGAGACAGATGTAACAATTCTAATGCCTTAGAAAGCTTCCGCAAAAAAAGGGTTGAACTTGAAGAGCGAGATACTTTTTGGGTAAAAACTTCTAGCAAGCCATCATTTTGAGATATTTTTATTGAATTTTTTTACCATATAGTTTACCCATAGAATAATTTTTTCTTTGTAAATTATATAAAGAGATGCCACATACAAAGACATTACCACATTTTGCCACAGATGTCACACAGAAACTACCACATTTTGCAGTAAAAAAAATCATGTCATCTTTAACTTAAATATGGTAAAAGACTGATATGATTTTAACAGAGCTCATTGGACGATGCTCGTCAAGGCTCTTTGGCTTAATTTTCGAAAATAAATAAAAAAAAATATTTTTTATTAATCGTACATCATATATAACTTTAAATGGAAAAATTTAAACATTAAGTTATCTGAATACGTTCGGAACCTTGACTTTAAAAAAGTGCATAAATGGATAATTTTCATGATATTTAGTGTCACTGAGATAAAAATATACGTATACAATTGTTTTAAGGAGATTATGAAAAAAATTATTTAAATTCAATATTTTGGCAAAAAAAAATTAACTTAGAATAACATTTTTTCAAAACGTCCTCCTTTTTTAAATAATGCTTCTTTAATAATAAAAAAAATACTTTGCTTATATAAAGTAAGAACTTCTCCAGAGAGTCCAAACTAGATTTTTTGAAAAATTCACATTTTTTTCAGAGTTACCACCCATTGAAATAATTATCCGCTTTTTTCTTAAAATTTCTCCCCTATGTTGTAGTTAAATATAGATTCTTCTAAGATATATATTTCAAAATTTCTAGTTCAGCCTTTGTACAGAGGTTTGAACTATGTACAGGCACACAAAATATTATTATAATAGAAGCATTTTTCATAAAAGGAGAATGTTTAGAAAATTGGTCATTCTATGTTCATTTTTTGTCAAAATATTATACATAAATAATTTTTTATTGCAATAATATTCTTAAAATAATTTTATATACGTTTTCTAATCAAATGACACTAAATATTATCCATTTATACGCTTTTGTAAAAGCATGGTACTGAACATATTCGGATAGCTTACAAAAATTGAAAATGTAAAAAATTGACTTTTTTTCGGCAACTCATATGCTTCTTTTCAAAAATAAAGAATTATTAATGTAGGCGTGGGCGTAGTTATTTTATATGCAATTTATCATTGTACAAAAAAATTAATGAAAAAAAATCAAGCAATTATTTTTTTAAAAAATAATTTCTCTGACTGTTAGTCTTAAAAAGCAAAATTCAAAATTAAACTTCAACACGAGTCAAAAAGATTAACTTAGCAGTTTAATATAAAATACTAAGATATACCTGATCGAACTAAATAATTCACGAGTTTAAAAATTATATGATCCAAATCGATGCATTATACCATTTCAAAAATGCAAAAACACCTCTGCAATATATAAAAAAAGACTTTTTCTTCTTTTGAAGTAATACAAACAAGCAAGTTCGACTTCAAACATTTGCCAGAACGCTGCTATTTTCTTAATTGTAAATTATTTTACATCAGCTCTATAAATAGTTGTACAAATAAGATATGGCAATAAATGGAGGTTTCTAGAAGAATTAGATAAAGAAAAACCTGTGCAAAAATGTTTGGACAAAAAGAAACATTTAAGAATAACATACCTTCACAAAAAAATTCCTTAATTTCATAAAAAATTAACTATACTTAAATTGATTTACAATTGTTTATGCTTTTAAGATCATATTCTGAAAATAATTATGTGTGTTGCATTATTGTTCAGAAAGATTGATTTTCCCTTGTGTAGCACAAATCATATTTAACCCTCAGGCCGGAACATAATTTTTTTGTCTCGTTCTTATAAACATTCGTCGGGCAGACGAGTACAGAATTTTTTTTTAATTTTATTACCTTAAGGACGGTTTTAAATGCTTTTATCGCTCATGAAATTGAGAAGAATTTTTAATGTTTAATCTTTATCAGGCACACTATATTAATATAATTTTATCACATTGTGACTAGTATTTTTAGGAAAACTGATTAAAAATTATTTATATTCATGTAAAAGTAATTAAAAATAATACCAAAAATGAAAAAAACTAAGAATATCCGTATGATATACGGTGATAGATAAGAAAAATCGCACATATCGTGAGATGAAGAAAACAACAAAGTACCCCACCACGTGATCCTATCACTGGGTTGTGTCCAACTGAAGATATAAAGGTAGCCCACCCCAAAATTCACACCACAGCGTTATCTACAGGCATCAGAGCAAATAATCCCCATCTGAGAGTTAGATGTTCCAGTCAGAGGGTTAAACAGCGCATTTTATGTGTGATGCCCTTCAGATTCCTCAGAAAAGGGGCTGGTAAACACCTAGCTATTCAATAAGAGGAAAACCTGCATGACATTGAATGCAAACATAAGTTTTGGGAGCACAAGTTTAAGACTTTTCCTTACAGAGTTTGGATCAGGCATTTATAACAACAGCTGTTTCAGTTCGCAGTCCCGATGTCAAGAGATCAATATATGATCTTATGATTTCAGCTATAATGAATCGACAATTTCTGTGTTGCGTGACCTTTGGAGAGGTCTGACCAAATTTGTCCTTTACTGAAATTTTAGACATGAATTATTTCATTTTAATTTACATCACACTGTATAACACCACGAGTGCTACTGGCGCCAAACCTCGTAATTTTGAACTACTATCAAATGACGTAGACGACATCAGAGCTGGCATCCCCCCCTCCTTCTCTAACTTCCACACTATAAAAAGAAGAGGATAAATCAAACATGCATCAACCCTTCTTCAAGATAGGTCTTCAGTGGTACTAGGACTCAATCTCACGAATCGACAACGTTGACACGAGTTCGAATACATGATTACTTGGCTACCGCGGCCACTTCAGAAATGAAGACATAGTTAGTTCAAATGTTCACAAAGCAGATTCTGAACAATGTTACGACTGTCAACATGCATTGGTAACAATAACATTTTTTACACGTACTTTTTCTTAACCCCTCTAACAGGAACATCCGTCTTTCAGACGGGGATGATATGCTTCGATGCCTGTAGATAATGCTGTGGTGTGATTTGGGGGGTTAGCTGCCTTGACAGCTTTAGTTGGAGTCTACCCAGTGACAGGATCCCGTGGTTGATTTTTGGCGATTTTTTTTCAACACACGATATGTGCGAATTTTCTTATCTATCATACGGATATTCCAAGAGATTTTAGTTTTGGGTATTATTATTTTTAATTACTTTTACACGAATATAAATAATTTCTAATCAGTTTTTATAAAAATACTAGTCACAATTTTTTTGATAAAAATTTATTAATAAAATGTGTTCCTCGTAAACACTTAAATATTAAAAATTCTACTCAATTTCATGACCGATAATGATATTTAAAACAGTCCTTAAGGTAACAAAATTAAAAAAAAATTGCGTACCCGTCCGTCACAATGATGTTTCTAAGTTGATTGTTTGATTGAATATTAACGTCACCCTGTTCAGCTACACGAGGGCTTTTGGCGACGGACCACGTAATTTTGAACTATGGTCAAGTGACGTGGATTACACCTGAGCTGGCACCTTCCTCTCCTAACTGCCACACCACACCAACGGGAGGACGTTTCAGCTCTCGACAAATTTAACGTGCATCGCTGCCCTACACGGCGGGTCTTTAGTGGTACTGGGATCGAACTCGTAGCACGGCAAGCCACGATCCGATACCTATACCACTCGGCTACCGCGGTCACCGGATGTTTCTAAGAGAGGCAAAAAATTGATGTTCCTCCCAGAATGTTAACTAGAATTTGAAGCAGTAAAATTTTGTCATAATTTGCATTACATATTAGTGGAACACGAACTCGTACCATTTCTTGCTCAATTGTTTCATTTTTTAACATTAACGTGTAATAATTTAACCTTTTCTCGACAACGTACTGATCAATGGCAAATATTTTAGAGACGAGTGTGCCGCATATGCATCCTGCCCAAATGTTTACCGGAAGATGGGTGATGCACTGGTGGATCTCGTTTTGTGCTGTCTCTACAGGACTGGCCAGAAAAGTTTATTGAGTGAATATTAACGTCGCACTGTTCAGTTACTCGACGGCTTTTGGCGACGGATTTCGTCATTTTGAATTATGGTCAAAAGACGAGGACGATACCTTAGCTGGCATTCCCCTCTCTTAACTACCACACCACAACAATGAGAGGACGTTTGAGCTCTCGACGGATTTAATGTGCATCACCCCCTACATGGCAAGTCGTCAGCGGTACTGGGTTCGAACTCATGACACGCCAGCCATGATCCGATACCTTTACCACTAGGCTACCACGAACATGGCCGGAAAAAAGTTCAATGAGCTACCTGGGTTTGAAACTGGTGCATACGTCACAGGAAAATGACGGAATTAGAAATTTCATGAAATCCCTATGGGATAGGATCAATTGGCGAGAAATGTTAAAATAACATCTTCTCAAGGTCATTTCCATGATGAAAGTAAATGATTTTATGAAACCCTGAACTGTTTCAGTGAAATGATGAAATGAAATAATCAGGATTTGCATTGGCAAAATACTGTCTGGGGGGAGAGACCTAGGGGGAGGGGTTCAGTCCTTGTACTTCCTAACCATACAAGTAGTAGTATTGATCCCCTAAATATCCACCCCATGTCTGTAAAAGAATGGCATTATATGATTAACGTAGGGATTGATATTTTTATGTGTAAGCAACCGAGAGAAAAGATGTTACGCATAAGAAAATACTAGCCTAATTTTCTAATTATTTGTTAATTAGTTAAGAATAAATAATTTGTATTTCATTCACTATTGTTGTATTACTTCTACGTTTAATAATGCACCCTATTTTAAAAATAAACACTTTTAGACTCTTGACAATATTATTTCATCATTTTACTGAAACATGTCAAGGATTTGTTCAAATCCCTTACTTTTATCAGGCAAATGACCTTCAAGAGACGTCATTTTAACATCTCCTGCCAATTAATCATTTCCCTTAGGGATTTCATGAAATTCCTAATTCCATCATTTTCCTGTGACACATATGACATACCCGTCGTGAAAGGGTTAAGGTGTCCATGTAATAATACAAACTGCTGAGCCATAGTAAGTGTATTTTATAGCAAAGTGACTGAAAAATTAAGCTATGTTTTTCTCAGTTGATACATATAACTCGATTTATATCATTACATTACCGGTTCAGAGATCTACATCGTTTGGTATTAAAAGTTTTCAAGAGAGTTCTTCAATTTTCTGTGATTAAAGTATTTATGTGAATTTAATCAACACGACGTCCTCTGTAATTGAGGGTTAATAAATCAAGAAAGGGCTCCCAAACACCCGTACATGCACCTCATCGCTTCATACAACGCCGCAAATAACACTTGGGGTTGCTATTCTTTGAAACTAAATATGTGTAAAATACATCTTTTCATAAATGCATATATAACTATGTATCTAAATTATCAAGAATACTAATTTGGGTCTAAAAGTTTTTAATTCCCGAGACAATTTAGCTACATGAGGCCCTATTACAAGTAATTTAGCTTTCTGCCATAATCCCTTTTAGTAATTAAAACTTTTGGTTTTCAATTAAGTATAATCCCTTAGAGATATTGGCCAAAAGAAACAGCTCAGATTAAATTTTGCGTTACTTATATTATAATTCGTCTCTCACATTTTGAAAGGTTTAATTAACTTATATTTTCCGAAGTCAAGATTTTTATGTTCCACATTTTTTGTCCATTAATACTAACATTTAGTAGACATTCTATTACATGCTAATTATGGTAGTTCCTGTTTTTTTCATAAGAGATAGCAAAAATGTTCTTTAAATTTTCATTGGTATTTTACAGAATACATAATTTTTCTTTTCTTTGTTAATCTAAATCTTATTTTAGAGTTATTTTTAGCAATTAATGTAAAATTTTATTGAAAGTTGTTTTTTGTACTCATGAATATTAATTAGCATAGAAATAAGTAAAACTAGCTAATTATATTAATGTTTAGTTAGATTATCATGTAACAATTTTTTTCTTTCTATACAAAAAGAATTTCGAGTTTTTTTTTCTTGTTATCATGAATAAAGGATAATAGCTTCTTCGTTTATTTTTGAAGAAATTATTTTTATCAAATACTTTAGTCTTCTCAACAAACGCAGCTTTATGTTGTAGTTTATTAAATATGAACGCAATTCTAAGTGAATGAGTGAGAATATGGCCAAAGTCGCATTGAAAACACAAGGGGGATTTGAGCCTCGGTAAAATGAAGAGGACAACACCTGAGCTGGCATCTCCCTCACCAAACTATCAAACCAACGGGAAGTCTTTGAGTTCGACAAATTTAATGTACAACACGGTGGGTTTTCAGTGGCGTCATAAATAGAACACGGGCCATACCAGACACTAGTTTGTAAGCTTAACCACTAGGATACCACCGCCGTCTAATTGATTCAGGAAAAAACATCGTATGACTTAACCCAGTGTTTTTCAAAAACTTTCAATATTTATTCAATATTATTCCAATTTTCAATCGTAATTTTCATCGTGCTCTCCTCCATACAATAATAATGCATTGAATACAATAATTAAATACTTTGATGCTAAAGTTGCGATATGACTTTACTTACAAACCGTACAAACTATCAAGAAAATAATAAAATTTTGTAAGTAACAAGCCTATGGTGTCACTAATAAGTATTGGACTTGCTCGTAACTTAAATATTGAAGAATTAATGGTGAAATACATTGAGCAGTACTGATACATTTATAAGTGTGTTATATCAGAGAGAGAGAGGGTAAATATGTATTTTATTTTCTACTATGTCATATAATGTATTGTTCTTTTTGCTTCCTATCAGTAATTTTTTTTAAATCCTTTATTTTCGACTTTTGGATATACTCGTGGCCCCTTCTAGGATTATCACCCCCCTAAGGGGGCGTGCCCCACTGTTTGAAAAACGCTGACTTAGCCCTTTATCTACCGATGGTACTTATAAGTACCACTCACTTTAAAATTACATAGAATAACCATTTTTGCGAATACTCTGACAATACTTAGCAGGAATATTCTTTTAAATCCACTCTTCCAAGATATATGACAGCACGGGTTCTATGATGAGTATTTTAGCAGGGAAGGCGAATAGTTTTATAGCAGAAATTGCATTCTCAGTGGATTTCAAAGATCGTCATTTTTGTTCAGAAAAAATAGTTAATGTCAAAAGATAAAAGTCTTATTTTTTGTATGTTAATGAAGACCTTAGAAAACGATTTGATTATTTATTTTAAGTTAACAGTGTAATTTTACAGTTGTATATGTTTATATAATTAACTCTAACAGATTAAACTTTCCAAATTTAATTTTTTGTAAGTCTATCCCTTAATTTTTTCAATGTAGTGATTCAAAAAAGAATTTTGCATGAAAAGAACTGCAGTAAATCATAATGCGATAGATAAGGGTTAAACGGTCCTTTTAAGATGGGCAGAAATAATGTTTTTGATTTTGCTTCTTAATATTCGTTAATCATTGAACAAAACAAAATATTTTTCAGAAATTTAAAAAAGTTAATATTAAAAAAAAGTTCAAACAAAATTAAACTGCAATCCGAAGATAGAATATACAGAACTCTGAACAATGATGGTAGTTTGCAGTCACTAAAACACTGACTGGAAATAGTTACGTTCTGCTGTTTGGAAACCGTTTTCTTCCGTACACGGATTTCATGTACTGAAATAACGATGGAATTTTCCAGGATGCCAATGTGCAATGTCACTAGGCCAAAATTATTTTTGGTGGAAATGAGGAACATTCGTAACCATTGGTTGGCAACCTTTAGAAATTTATGAACCATTAAATATATAATGTTATAGTCGGCAAACCACTAATATATAAATTTAGAATAAAGGTTAACACATTTATGCATTAATCTGAAAATTTGTATTTTATTAACAAGAAATTCACTCATTGAAATTAACAAAGTTATAAAGCAATTATTTTTTAAAAAAGAAAATTTAAATTTTATTTAAGTATTACACATTTTTAGTTTAATGTACCAATTTTTCTGTGGACCATCAAAAATATTTCACCGACTCTCAGTGTTGCATGGGCCACGGGTTGGTTACCACTGTTCGAGATAATTTCAGAGAGCAATGGTAAACTAGATCTCTAGACATAAACTACATGTATTGGATAGGTCATTTCGAAAGGATACTTAAGAAAATCTTACACTAGCATCACTGTCGTAAGTATGGACGGCAGTTGCGGCAGCAGGGCTGAATATATTTTCAAAAGTCTTCAAACAATTCGTCGAGCTAATGCCACCTCCAGTTGCTGCTTTTTGCTGGCAAGAGGAATCCGAACACTTTATTAAGAGGTATTTCATGACCCATTTGGCCCTTTAGTGCGTAATAATTACCCCACTATTTGACAAATTACAAAGCATGCAATTTATTTCCATTTTTCACTACAAAATCAATTGGAAGACAAAATATAATTTGCTCCACTATTTTAACACTGTGCATTTAATCATTCAGATACTTTAAATACTTAGTGAAAGTTTATTGATTGATTGATCGCTTATTATAACATCACACTTCGAAGGAACAAGAGGATTATTTTTGTTGAGAATCCCAGTTTTGAGTGAGTGAGGAAATATTAACATCGCACTATGCAGCTAATCGAGAACATTTGGCAACAGACCTCGTAATTTTGAAGAATGGTAAAGTAACGAGGACGATATCTGAGCTGTGACCCCCCTCTCCTAACTACCTCACCACACCAACGGTAGGTCGTTTGAGCTCACGACAGATTTTACGTGCATTGCTCCCCTGTCTCCCCTACATGGCGGGTCTTCGGCGGTACAAGGCTTGAGCTCATGACACTATGGCCACAGGTCCGTGACATTGACCACAAGGCTACCACAGCCACCACCCCTATTTTGAAGTGCGGTTAAATGAAAAGGACATTACCCAATTGGCACTCCTCTCTTCAAACTACCACATCAGTCAACGTGAGAGCTGTGAGTATCGACAGATTTACAGTGCATTAGAGTCCCTACATAGAGTAAGCGTATTTGTTTTTATAAAGCGAATAAATTATTATACATGTTACCGGCAAAGTATGAAATCCGGCATTGTATAGAATGCCTAAAACTAGCCGGCAATGTATGAAATGATTTTTATTTCACACATTGCCTAGGCATTCTATAGAATGTCTAATGAGAAACCGGCTAAGTATGAAATACATCTCCGATTCGTTTCGAATATTGTGTGGCAAAGCGCGAGACTTTTAACGCTTGCCTCAGGCTCAGAATTTGTCAGTTGCACATTGTGGTTTGTTAGGGAGTGTCAAAATACTCAATTTTGCTTAAACTTGTTCAGTAAAAAATTGTTTTTTTCCTGTGCTGCATGAAATTGGAGAAGTAAGTTGTAGTGTTGGAGAAGGAGTTATGGTCTATAGCTAAAGTAGGCAAACTATGGCACTCGGTACAATTAACAGTGGCACTCAGCACTACTCATCAAATTTGTCAATTTTTGAATGAACTTCATAAATTTGTAATAGACCTTATTTGACACACACCTCCAGAACTTGGACAATTAAGGAATTACAAAAAAATTTGAGAGAAAGGTAACTTCAAAGGTAAATTTACAGTTTTTTTGTAAATTATTGAATGCCACAGCTGGAGATATTTAATTGTTTGAAGAGAGAAAATTGCATATGTATTCTGCTTTTCCGCTTTTAGTTCTACATATCTAAGTAAAATATCTTCTCTCATGCGAAAAATATTTCGCGAGTCCGCAAAGAAATTGTTTAAGATATGTGACTACCCAAAATTCACCGATTTGGTGAAAAATTTCGAAAGTCCTTTTATGCTTTTATTTTAAAGCCCATACATTTGGGATTCCAAAAACACTCCATTTTTATTTTGAAAATATTTAGAAGCAAAGTTATAGCATAATTAATAAACCAGAAATGGAATTTACAAAACCGAAAGTAGATCCCTACACAAAATATGTTCAAGATATTGAATTGAAATTTTCAAAACATGTTTTATTTAGTTCTATCTGTGTTATGAATTAAAATCTAATCTCTGTGCATGTATTTATGTACTTTATTGCTTTTTTATGAATAAAAATCATTAATTTTTTAAAAAATCGTGTTTTTGCATAAAATTTGGCATATTTAAAAAACTTTAAAGGTATTAAGAATATTTTAATTTCTAGCATATATAAAGATGCTATTCACATACTGTACAAATATTATTTGAATACATATATTAGAATTTTGTGTAACTGCATCTTTTCATCAAAGTTTCACTAAAAACGATAATTGTTATAGTCTATAAAACTCCCAAGAAAACTGCGAAAGATTAAAAAAAACAGTCCGAATTATTTAAACATGAAGCTAAACAAATCTTGACCTATAAATATAAATATGGTGAGTTTAAAAAATGTACAATTAGTAGAAACATTTTTATACTGTATTAAAATCTTTAAATGCATTTTCTGGGAAACTATGTTTTTCAATTTTTTGCTTCACGGTAAAGTTCACAACAGGTTTTCTTTTTAAGATATTGAATTGAAATTTTCTGAAAATGTTTTATTTAGTTTTACCTGCCGTCTGTACTATTATCTAATCTCTGTGCATATATTTATGTATTTTATTGCCCTTTTGGTCAGAAAAAGCATTAGTTTCTTATAAAAAATTGAATTCTTGCATAAAAATTGACATATTTCAAAAGCTTTCAAAAGTATAAAAATTCTTATAGTTCCAAGTACAAATAATGATGTTATTTATGTACTGTATAAATATTGTTCGAATATATTAATTAGAATTTTCAATACAAGCCTTACCGTAACTATTTGTCACTAAAATTTCACTCAAAATTCCCAATATATCCAAAATAATTTTTAATTTTGTCGAAATTGTACGTGAATTCCTAGTTTTATGTATGCCCCATTTCAAATAAAAAAGTGTTTATTGAGTTGAAATTTTTTATATATTTCAAAAAAAAGTGCTCCCGAAGGTAGTCATATACCTGTTGTTTCTCAAATGAAGTAGTCAGATCAAGGCCCACGAAATTCATCGTGGCACGGGGCTAGAGGTACGCCTATCATTGGCCTTGAGCACCATACAGGAGACAGTACGATTTAGCTTGGCGAAATTCCCCGAAGGGACGACAGATGGCGACACCACCTATCTCCACCTCCACAGTTTCTGCATGAGAGGGAAATATTCTCCAGTCCCTGCGCTCCTGACTCAGCCCACAAGACTACGGACCCACTGATTTAACGAGCACGTACTCCCTGTGTACTCGGAGGGTATTTGGTGGCATCGAACCAGGCCTTCCGGTCGGGAGTCCGATGCTCTAACCACAAGGCTACCCACGGCCCTAGTCACATACCTCAACAACTGAATGCTCAGAATCATATCAAAGTAAAAGTCACAAATTACATCACATTTTTTGCGATATGAAAGTAAAGCGAAGCAGCACTAGGTTCACACTAAAAATTTTATTTAACTGTAATCAGAGGAAATACTTATACTTTACGTTATTTCTTATTTTAATAAATATGTTTAAAAAACATAATATATAAACAATTTCGAGGGGTTTTTTTTAAAATTTTGTTGAAGAAATAGTTATATTTTATGCTGTTTATTTTTATTTTAAGAAATATTTATAATTGATTCAAAATTAATGTGTGATAAAGCTGTAAATCTATATAATTGAACTCCATTCTCTAACTCTGCATACATTATCGCGGGAACAGAATTGTATCTAAAAACCTTTTAATGACCTTATTTCATACTTTGCCTAAACAGCTTTAGTCATTCTATAGAATTCCTAGGCATTCTATACAATGCCTAGGTAAAGTATGAAATAATTCTTTTATTTCATACTTTGCCTAAAAACGTCCGGCATTCTATAGAATGCTGGCATTTCATACTTCGCCGGTAACATATATACATATAGATAAAATTCTACAAAGCAAGCTTATCCCTACTTCACTATCCTCCATCAGTGACAGCTTTATAAAACACAATATTCCAATTTTACTGGTCTTCATACAGATATTTTTGTCCTCGATTTTCGGTTTCCCAATTTTGTTTTTTCTGTGTTTCGTAGGATATTTAACTTGCCCATCACTTCTTTTACAAGTCTGAAATTATTTTCAACACTGCTAATTGCACATTTGACATTAATTTCTTAAGCTAATAAATACGTGTGTGCGTGAAAAAGTACATAAAATACCAGTGTAAATCTTTTTTTTTTTTTGAAAAAAACATTGGACACAAATGGGAAATTATATGATTCACTAAGACATTTTTAAAAGGAACATTTAAACTTGTATTTCGAATTGTTATCACAGCATAATGTCAAATTAACAAAAACTGGAACTTCGTGCCATTATATCTGTGTGATGGTGGTATTTATATAAGCCAGTAATAGCCTCCGTACTAAGGTCATCATTTTAGTATAGTGGATATGTTATGTGCTTACGGAACAGAAAGTTCTGAGTTTAATCACCTTCATTGGTGACCCTGACTGAACTTTGAAACAACACAACTTTTGAGCAGGTATCTGGGTGCCATCTATCTGTCGCAACATCAACCAAAAAGCGTCAGACACGCATGACGCAGCACAACAAGCCGTCAGATCACATGACGCAACACACAAGCTGTCAAATCCACATAACGCAACACTCAAGATGTCAAAACACACTTGACGCAACTGCAATAACTCACTCGCCATAACAACTGTATCGTTTATTTGCCCCTATCCACAGACTCATTAGCAGGTGAGTGTGTGGCAGTGATATCTAAATAAGCCAGTAACAGCCTCCGTACTAAGGTGATCACCTTGGTCTAGCGGTATATTAAGTGCTTACGAATCCGAAAGTTGCTAGTTGTAATCTTCATATCTTACCAAATTCATAAAGAAACTGCATAAAAAAAGCAAGAGGAATAAAAAAGTATATATCTTTATTAACATTAACTCTTCAATACCCTTAAGTAATGTACGCTTTACTCTATGTTTAAAATTGCGACAAAAATAGTTTAATCATTTCGTTTTTCTTACTACTTCCAGTAATTAAAATATTAATCATGGCATTACAAAAATACTGATATCTTCTTGATGGGAAAAGAATGTGAAATCCTTCTGGTCCGAGTTTTTTCCTTTATACAAATGGGTCCAATTAATCTCGCTCTCATAATGAAAAAAGCAAACCTGGTATGAATTGTTACAAGTATGTCCCTGGGGAATAGTTTAGAGGGAAAATAACGAGTTATTATCCGTTGGAAGAACGGACCAGGAGTAGAATTTCGATTAGTGAATGAATATTTTATTCTATCAGGACAAGGAGTGGGGATTGTAAGAATTAAATGCACGTTTATGTAGAGTTTCCCATAAGATCTTGCAAAAAAATTCCTTTAATGTTTTTATTTAATTTATCGCCCACTTTAATCTTATCGATATTTTTTAAGTCATCGCTTGGATTTCTGCTCTAAGTTATGCGATAGTAGGATGCCATTCAATTTTTTTTTTGGCAAAATGAATTTATTACGCCTTTAGAGAAACTGTTTAAGGCTTATTTTGAATGTAAATCACAAGAAAGACAAAAAAAATTGTATCCAAACTTCGATGAGTAAATTTTCTATCATTTTACATCCGCAATACGTTTGTCACAACCAAAAGAACAACTGTTATGGGAGTACATATACGTTTTTAAAAGTTGTAAATTTTCACGCATACCTTTCAAAAATATTAAGGAAGCCTCTAGCCTACGGATCAAGAGAAACGGCGTTGTTCATACATCTCTCTCATTGATCAATATCCCAAAATTAAAACACATATCAAAAAACGTCGTGAAATGTTGTCATTTCAGCACATTCACAAAAACAATCTCCCACTCGTACCCATTCTGTATTAGCACATTAATGAATAAATTAGTGGAGATTTAGAAGAATGAAATACCGTATTGAAAAGAAAACTGCATACACTTGAAATAAACGATACAAATAATAACTACAATGTTCAAACGACCGCAACGCCGTAATTGTAATCAAAATCGTGATGAATGCATCGTTTCTTCTTAAATGAACTAAACTCAGTGGCATAACAGCCCATGAGGGTCAAGACCTGCTGTGTCCCTATCTCAGTTTTCGTGACCTTGGGCGCTGAGATGCATGTGCAGATATTCCGATCAAGTCAGTCTCAAAGAAAACCCTCAGTATTTACATCTTCAGCAGGTTTGGTACTCATTTATCGAACTGCTGGAGGAATTTAATGGCTGAATCGACCTTGCCCAGTCTGGTATTTGAACTTTGGACCTGCGATGCGGAAACGCGATACACTACCACTTAACCATTGGGCTTCCTTCTTGTTGACTACGCCATATAAATTCACACATAAGTGCAAATCTAAACGTTATCTCGCTCATAGTTTCTTGTTTTGATCAAGTCTGTGTTCGGTTTATTCTTTCGGATAAATTGCGTGTTAGATCCGTTTCAGGAAATATTTTGTTGTGTTTTTCTCTTCGGTATAGGAAATAGGTCCCAAATTTTAGGTTTTTCACAACAAAATGAAAGAAAAATGTTTTAAATTACGAACAATGTTTTTATCTATATTAAAGATGTTTATCATTATTAGCATAAATTAATTATTTTAAAATTTGTATTTTTGTATAACATATTTATAAATAAACAGTACAGCATTTAGTAAGTTTTTTCTTTTCCTTTTTTGTCGAAAAATAATACTGCAATTATAATTTTCTACATTTAAATCCATTAAAAATGTTCCAAAAAGTATGCACAGATTATTTAAAGCAAAATAACAATAATCCACAAAGAAAAAAGCATGTCTTCATTTTAAAATTTATTGAGAGATTTATTCAACAGTTATTGCGCTTTTTTAATCACCCAATCATTTTGTCACTTAAAATTAAGAAGCAGTTTGAAAAGAGCTTATGTGATACTTAAATTACTCTTGACTAAAATTACATAATTAAGTATAAAAGCTTAATGATAGGTTCTTAATAAATGTCCATGATCTATTCCGGGAGTATGAAAAAGATTTTATAACTTATTTAATACATTGAGACAAATAAGACGTAAATCTTAATTACTGATAAATTTGATAAATTAATTAGTTTTTTTTGCATAAACAATAATGACAGCTCAAATTACCTGTTCATTTTGAAATAATCATGAAAAAAAATTTCGAACGTGCATCTCTTTTAGTACTTAAGTAAAATTATTATACTCAATTAAAATTATGTTGAAACCTATTTTTGCACAAGTCAAATTTTCAATCACATTGGATAGAATATATATATATATATATATATATATATATATATATATATATATATATATATATATATATATATATATATATATATATATATATTATGTAACTAAAAAGTGAAATTTTTCGACAAGGCATAGTTTTAATTTAAATTATCCCAATTTTGTCTTAATTCTTAAGTTTGTAGTAAAACTAACTTTGGTCTGACGGTACTCCCCTCCCTCTAAAATGTTAACAATAATATCTAGCACTTATAAGGCAATCGATAAAAATAATCCTTTCTTTAATTGGCTGAGGTAAATTCTCACACTTTTTAATCTTATTTTTTACTAGTTCTAAAACGCCAACAGTCCAGGATTAAAAGACTTTATTTTTTAACTAAATTTTTTGAGTTCTCAATATCATTTTCTTTCAATTTAAAAGGTTAGATTCTTTTTCGGTGCATTCACTGGTGACAAAAATTATTTGGCGTTAAAAACGGTGATCAATTTGCCAAAGTTACACTCAAATTTTGGTAAACTATTTTTAAATAGCAGCGTGAAATTGAATCATTTTTTCCCTTCTTTTAGCTCATTGATTGATTGATTGAATATTAACGTCGCACTGTTCAGCTACACGAGGGCTTTTGGCGACGGACCACGTAATTTTGAACCATGGTCAAGTGACGTGGACGACACCTGAGCTGGCACCCCCTCTCCTAACTACCACACCACACCAACGAGAGGACGTTTCAGCTCTCGACAGATTTAACGTGCATCGCTGCCCTACACGGCGGGTCTTTAGTGGTACTGGGCTCGAACTCATGACATATCTGCCATGGTCCGATACCCTATCCACTGGGCTACCGCAGCCCTTTCTTTTAGCTCAGGGAAATACAGTATTTAAGGACCCTTTTTCAATCATTTTTACATCAAATTGGAATTTTCATCTGGAAGAAGGAAAACACGGATTAACATTTGCATACTACATGAAAACAGTTCATTCTTTTTTTTAATTATTCATTTTTTATTTTTAAATCATCAAAAACAAAATCTGTAAGATTTGCAATAAGTTTAAGGATGAAAATTTTATTCCTTTACGTTTTTATAGCTAAACTGGAGTTGCTGGTTTTGATTATTTTCTAGCGGGAAGCCATCTAGTTTTATGTTGAAATAACGTCTGTAGCTGTATCATCTATATAAGCCAGTAACAGCCTCCAGACATAAATGATCATTTTGATCTAGCGGTATGTTACGTGCTTTCGGAACCGAAGGTCGCGGGCTCTGTCCTCCGGATAAGAGTGCCACTTCATTGGTTACTCTGTCTGAATTAAGAAAAGCGCAACCCTACTGATCTGTCGTGGCGCTATCTACCTGCAAAAAAAACAACCAAAAATTCGTCAGATTCATTTGACACAGGTAAACAAACTCGTCAGATTTAACTGACATAGAAAACAAAGTCGCCTAACTCACTTAATGTAACTCTTCCAATTAACAGCAACAACTCGCACGCTCGCCATAACTATATCGTTCGTTCACCTACGCACTGATGGGAGAGTGTGTAGCGGTATCATCTATATAAGACAGTAACAGCCTCCGGACTGAAGTGATTATTTTGGTCTAGTGGCATGTTACGTCCTTACGAAACTGAAGGTCACGGATTCTGTCCTTCAGATTAACGCCACTTCACACCAAAACAAAAAATGAAGATCTTGTACCATCTTGGTGCAATTTTAAAATTATCGCCCAGGAATGCATCAAAATAGGATATTACCTAATGTGTTATCATGATTTGAAAATATAAAGAATACTTTTCATACCCTTTTGTGAGTTGAAACCAATTAAACAATCATCGGTAAAATCCTAGGAGAGCCCACACCCCTGGCGACAAACCGAAGAAAGCGCCAAAACATAATAAGATGGCGCCAAGCGAACCCGACAATGGAGGCAAGGAAATATAGCGGGATAAGGTGGATGCATAATGAAAATATATGTAAACAATACAGAAATTAAGCATTTAAGATAAAAAATATAAAAACAGCACTTACTTTCTTACTGCCGATCTTTTCCGAATGGAGGGTACAGCGTAACAACAGATTTTAAGAAAGTCTTAAAGGTCTCATCGCTAAGCGAATGATCGTGTGAGCGCCACCATATTTATTCTGCGAGGTAATGGTCGAACATACATTCGGCGTGGCTGGTACGATTTCGAAGAAAGCGTTTTATTACCGACCATGTTACATCATGCTGATCATTACATTTAGGACATTCCTAACTCGAAGCAATCAATCCTTCCTTCATACACCATTCAATCAATTCTTTCTTACCTTTCGCATTCAACAAAGTAAAAAATTCTAAAGTATATTCCCTCACACACGCAGCTAGCTCGGAGACCAACAACAAAATGAAATTCGAAATGCGCGCCCACAAAATACGAAAATGCTAGAAATAGTTAGGGTTCTCGTATGTAGTATTTAAAAGTAGGGTTACCAGGATGGCGCAATTATCGCCAGCCAAAGTAATTCGCGCCAAGGGTGTGGGCTCTCCTAGGAATGAACCCAATCATCCTCACAAAATGCAGTTTTTAGAATTTCAGTTATTTAACCTTTCATCAACATTTTTGTAATTCATAATTCTATAATGTAACTGTAGATTATAAGAGTTATATATGTTTGTGTTACTTTGTTAAAGTGACAACGGTGTATAATATTTTTGGACTGTATTTTAAGTTCATGTGGTACATGTTTGGTAATGCTTATCCATACCGAAACAGACTTTATTCAGGCTTGTGTTGTTAAACCAAACTTATTTAAATTATTCTGACAAATATCTTTAATTAAAACGGGGCTGCAGTTCATATATATATATATATATATATATATATATATATATATATATATATATATATATATCAACATAGGTCTGATACACGGAAATTTGATTACAACAAAAACCAGGCTAAGATTGAGATAGGACACTTTCATAAACATGGATTCAATAACATAACTGTACATATACTTAGAATAGTGCCAAATATTAAACAAAGATTATGGTTCGAAAACTTTTTTATTGGTTCATTTAGATCATATTATCCTTATGGTTTGAATGTTGTATGGAAGGGTGAAAGTGTCTTATTAGCTTTTAAACAAAAATCCAAGGATTCATTATATATTCCGAATTTTGATAAATCTATTGATAATAGTAGTAATATTCGTTTAGCGAGAATTTCAAGAGCTAAACGTAGAAAAAGAGTTACTAGAGACATGTCAACCCTCAAGAATTCTATGTTAGAATTAGCTGTTAAATTTGATGATAACTACAACACATGCTTAATTAAATCATTTATGTCTGGCATGAATAAAGCTGAAATTAAAATTATTACAGATATTTTAAGCAGATATAAATTTCAGGATTCTCATGGTATGCATATGATTCGAGACCTTAATAACTATTTAGTACAAAAAATGAGTATTAAATTAGATGCAAGTGAAAATTTCTCTACAGAATATTGTACATTATTATTTATGAATAAATCCTTTAACAAAATTAATTTTTCAAGTATATTTCAAAAATTTCAATCCTTTTTTCCTATTAAAAATATTATTATTAAAAAGGCTTTCAAATACAACAAGAAACTTGGTAGATTTATATTTAATTATAATCAAATCTCGGAGCTCCTAAGTTCAGAATCATGCAAATGCAATCTATATCGAGACTATATTGATGATTATCATCAGCACGTTGTCACAGGAGACCTTAGCATCGTGAAAGATGATTTGTTAAGAAATTTTATGGAAAAAGGTACCGGTTTTAGACTGATGATCACAAAAAATAAATCTAACGTTATGAAACAAATCATAAAAGATTTAGATAAATTCTACCTTAAAATTGCAATTAAATACGGAATGCGGATTGAAGCATTCAATCAATTTAGATCTTATGTAGCAACAGAAATTCGGGAATTAGATTTCACTGTTGAAAATGAAATTATGTATAAAGATCTTAAATCATCAATAGAAAATATCCAAAATGACTTCGTGATTACATATGTTGATAAGGTCTCTGCTAATTATGCCATAATTTGTAAATACTTTTACAGTAAATTATTATGTAACCACATTTTAAATAATAATTCCTTTCAAAAATCAATTCACATTAATAGAGAAGATGATAATCGTCTTTTAGCTTTAAACAAAAGACTGAATATTCATCTAAATAATATTAAATATCCAAGTATTTTTTAACACCAAAATTTCATAAAAGCCCTATAAAATTCCGTAGTATCACTAATGGATACAATACATATATCACGAGGTCTGGGAAGATCTTACAATCTCTTCTTCAAAATCTAATTGATAATTTACAAAACACGGCAATAATTAAAAATAGCTTAGAGATTGCTAGAGTTACTAAGGATATGTTAATTTTTTGCATGCATGGCTTTGATTTCGAGGACCTTTTTAATTCTATAGATATTGACGATATGATTAAGGTTCTACAATTAATTTATGATAAATATGTGTGTGTGTGTGCGAATTATATACTCCAATGAAAAAAGATAAATTTGATATTCTTGTTAACCTCGTATTAAAAGAAAATTTCATTGCATTTGATCAGAATCTTTATAAACAGATCAAAGGATTACCTCAGGGTGGTCCAGCTAGTAATTGTTTAGCGAACCTATATTTACATTTTTTTTTTTAAATAGATCATGTTGTAAATGATTCTTACTTAATTTATCGTTATATAGATGATATAATAATTTTTGGTAAAAATAGTGAATACAAACCAAATATTACGTTCTACCCTGATTATCTCAAGCTCCTTAAAACTAACTTCAACTCTAATATGGTGGAATTCTTGGATTTAGACTTGCATCTTATTAAAAATAATGTAGTCAGTAACATTTTTGACAAAAGAGATTCGTTTAAGTTCCATATAATTAAAATTCCCGTATGGAATAGTAATTTGCATATATCAATTTACAGAAATATCATTTTGAATTTTTTATTTAGAAATGATAACTTAACTACCCACAAAATAGATAAATACAATAATATAAAACAATTTTTTCAATGTTGTTTAGATCATGAATACCCTTTTAATTTCTTAAGAACTTATATTCATCACAAATACGTTAACCGTCTTGCTACTTCGAATTCCAAAACCACCACACAACAATAGGATTTCAAAGTCAGCATGTTAGTGGTCTTGCTGTGAAGATTATATCATAACACAGTTTACATTTTTTCCACACACATCTTGAACATCTTACACATTGTTGACAACCAACCAAATTAGAGCCTAGCAAATTTACATTTTTGACAATCAACCAATTCAAATTCTACCGTATTTGATTGTCGTCTTTTTTCATACCTGTCTTTGCTGGCTGGTTTAAAAGTCAGTTCAAAAGATGTGTTTATGCATTTTCGAATTTTTTAACTTGGTGAATAATCGATTTTCATTAATGTCAAGACGCTTGATTCTCCTCGTAAAAGCTTTGTGAGTAAATAAATTTTGTTAAATTATTTCTTGAAAGATACTTTTCTTATATAATTGTTTTACCATTTTTCTACTTTTCTTACGTAATTATTTTGTGATTTTTCTGCATTAAGAGTTTGGGAGAGTTTGTCACATAATAGTAATGAGTGGTTTTTCCATACTCTCTCAGTTATCCAAACTCTGAAGTTTTGTTTATTTTATTTTATTTGGTTTTCCTACCGAGTTGCAAAGGGGGAAGGTTGGCGCCTTCAAACTAGTTTTCGGTCCTAAGTCCGAAATTGCTTTCTGACTCGCTAGGTTCTTCTTTTTTGTAGTTTCTTTTTTTTTATTTCTCTATAATTTTGTTCTTCATGTTCAGGTTTTATATTTTTATTATGCTATTTCTTGTTATGTTCTTTATCTATTATTTCTTATTTTTGATATATAATACATATTTCTTTATATATATATATATATAAATATCGATACTTTATTACCTGATCGATACTTTACTACTTGAACAGAAAAATATTTATCCAAACGATCTTAAAAATTCTCTCTATTTTTTTTTCAAAAGTAGTAAAAAAACAAATTCAGAAAGCTTTGTAAATGCCTTCTATAATCCTATTATATGTCTTCTTTTCGAAAATTGATAAGACAAATGGTATTATTTCTATTAAGTTCCAGCATATATTTAAACCCCTTAATGAGATCGAAAATTTTGTCGCTATTATTTCATTATGTACCGGGCCAGATTTTCCACAGGACCAACCAATTGTACGATCTAGAGACACAGCAGTCTGAAAAAAATATTTAACAATATGCTAATAATAATAAAGATCTCTAATTTCGTATTATATATTATACCCCCAAAAAAAAAAAAATATTACATAACTTATTCAACAATATAAATCAACTTCTTACAAGAAAAAACAAAAAAAGCAGAATAATTCATTGCACTTGAAGTACAGAATTGTGTGTAAATCTATTCTGACACTGTGTAAATTCCTTTACGTTTAGAAGTTGTTCTTACCCCCAGTGCTTTCACTAGTAAGTATTAAATATAAATAAACACAGTTGCGCACCAGCCCATGAGAGCCAAGATTTCTGAACCCAACTCAGTTTTCGTGACCTGGAGCACTGAGATGCATGTGCAGATGTTCCAATCAGGTCAGTCTGAATTAAACCCCTAGTGTTTAGTTCTCAAGCAGGCTTGGTACTCAATTATCAGGGATCCACTACAGGGATGAAAAGCTGAGTCGACCTTGCCTAACCCGGGATTTAAGCCCTGGACCTGTGGCGTAGAGGCACGATACACTACCACTCATCCAATGGGTTTCAATTAAATATAAATACGCCGTATAAATATCAAAAGTGCAAATATACATTACATCCAGTAACTTGTTAAAAATGTATCCAGCATGTAGTATGGAAAGTTTCGTATTATGCAGTTGTGTTTAAATAGTAACCTTGAAGTCAGTGAAGTCGCATCGATCCAAAGAACGTTGTAACTTCAACTTTTAAAGCTTCACATGAAACTCTACACTAGTTTTCTAAGCTTTCCTGGATAACTGTAGGAACACACCAAATTACTCTTTCCACACTTCCAAGTAGAAGTAGTTTTAATTAAAACTCGTTTTATGGTGACTAACAATTTGAAATTAAAGAGATACAGCTTTTTCAAAAGATCCCCGATCAAATATGTTGCAGTTTTTTTGTGGGGGGGATATAGAGCTACAAAAAGGTTATTAACCCCCCTCAAATCTTCATTCTAACATCTCTTGAAAAGTAAACAAACAAAGTAAAGTGTTGTCATTCAGAAAATAATAAATAGTAATCGAAAAATGAAGTAATGCAATTTTATTACTAAAATTGCCATCTTAAGTTTGTAATTAAAGAAAAAAAAACTAAAGATAAATAATAATACATTTTCAACAAGTACAATGAGAAGTTGTTTACCCTCTCCCAGAATGATCTTTTTTTTTCTTTTCGATAACAATTAAAATTCTGTTTTATTCAGTACTGAGTTAACCTGCTATCTCAATACTTATGATACAGAAAAATGCTTTATAGAAACATGTGGGGCGTTATATAATTTCAATGAACACATTCGAGAAATTCATATTCTGACTTATTATGGATTTAATTATTTAAAGGAAAATGCACTCTACAGAAAAAAAAAAAATTCTAGTTACAGAATGCATGACAGAAAAAAGAACAGTAACCGAAATATTTCACCAAACACATTGAAAAATGTATAAATAGTTAAAAACACAAAAAGGAAAAAATGCTTAAAACATTGAGAATAAAAATCAATGCCTATGAAAAGTTCAAAAAGAAAAAGTAAAACTTAGCATCTTAAAATATCGAAAGACGTTAAAAATATATATATCGAGTTCTTCAATGAGCCTGTTAAAAGTTTTATAAAACGTATGCAGTGAGAAAGTAACTATACAATTGTACTGATAAATATATTCACAAATAAGGAACTGTTTCTCAAACTTCTCTCTAGAACAGTGCTTCTCAAACTTTCAATATACGCGACCCACTTTTCAATCATCATTTTCATCGCGCCCCCCCTCCATATAATAACAATGTATTGAGAAAAATAATACTACACTTGGGCACTAAAGCTACAACACGACTTTAATTTCTTGTGTGCTACTGACGTACACAAACGTCTCGCTCAGCCAAAGCATTAGTTTTCTGGACGTATAGAAAAGTCTTTCTGAAATACTATCTTTTCTGTGCAATGTTATCCATAAAATTTTTCCGAAGGCTTTGGAATGTAATATGAGAATTTTAAAAGTGTTTGCGAGGATTTGCTCCTTTTCTCCTCCACCTAAAAAACATCAAAATACGCTCGTCTCTACGTGGTAACGGGAAGCGAATCGCGTAGCTTTTAATCGGCAGTTGAGGAATTAGTAAAAAACCGTGCAAATTATCAAGATAAGTGATAGTACTAACCCATGAGATCACTGATAATTATAAAACTTAATCTTAACTTTATATTGTTAAATTAACAATAAAATACACATATACTCATTGTACGGTACTTAAACATTTATAAGTGCATTATATCAGTGTAAATGTGTATTTTATATTTTATTATATCAGAAAGTATTTTGTTTGTTTACTTTCAGTAAATTAATATTTTTTTTTATAAATAATCTTTTGTTTTCGACTTTTCAATATGCTCGCGCCCCCCTCGCAGAGTTATCAAGCCCCGCAAAGGGGCGCGCCCCACAGTTTGAGAAACACTGCTCTAGAATAGAAAAAATGAATACTGCTAAAAATATCAACACAGTCAATTACATTTTAAACCAGAATATTCGTTCAAGATATATGCAATCGTTTCAAAATTTAGCGTCTAGTAAACAATATCAAAATTAGTATATTTCAATTAGTTTTTAATGTTTCTTTCGACCCAGAATTGTTTCTTAATTTAATTTTACCCTATAAAACACACATTTGCTTTAATAAATCCAAAGGGTTATAGATAATTTCACTAGTATAACTGCGGAATACTATAATAGTTTCTAAATTTGCAATGGAAAAACTCTCATCTTGTTTCAGTGCCACTAATTTAGTCAACAACAATAAGATTTGTTTTAGAACTATTAAAATTTTCCCAATTTGCAATTTGCTAGATTACGTTTCACTACACATTTCATGAGCTGTTATTCAGATTTTTTTATTATTTTACATCAAAAAGGACAAATTTAGTTATTTTTGTTTTTTATGGTATTACATAGTTTTATAATTATTTTTAGCGCAGTATAAACAAACTTTTTCCAAATCACGTTCTTTCAGATTGGCTGAACTTAAGATTTCGATTAGCTGAGGCGCAATACATCACAAACCGTGACACATACTGAATTAGAAAACGTCGTGATTCATTTCATTTGTTTGAAGTGGAAATTTATTTTATGCTAATAAAAGTCGAATTATTTTTATGCATTTATTTATTTTCAACTTTAAAAATTTTAATAATCATAAGAATACCCATTTTTTTAAAGTTTAATCAACTACAGGAGATTTTTCTCTAAATGTCTGCATAAATTAAACAATGAAATAATTGCTAGCAAATTCTGCATGTATTTTTGCAGATTTGAAGTTAGCAATCTTTAAGAGACCTTTAAAATAATTAACATAAATTGAAATTGACTCACCCGTTTATAGTCCTGAAGATAAATCTATGTTGTACAGCGCGAGTATGTAGATCTATTCACACAAAAGCTCTTTTAGGTGTAGAAGCAGTTCAGAATAGGTTTTCGAATCAAGGAAATCAGATGTAGGAGAGGACAGAATGTCACTTGGATCCAAAAAATTCAAAAACAATAGTTGTTTCACGTCAACAGCACTCAGTGTCATGTCCGTAATTATTTATAGTTTGAAGAAGGTTTCTAGGCTTTCTTTATATTCATAGATTATTTTTGTTTTTTCTTAACAAGTGTCAAATGATAACAATTCTATCCAAACAAGATTATTGCTTATGATGTTGGTTGCGATCGTCTTGAAGTGCCATAAAATTACGTGAAAGAAGTATTTTAAGACTGTGTGACGAGATCATGGGTTTCGCACAGTCCTGTGGATAATTTAAACACCAGAAGTTCAACAATCAGTATTTTAAAAAATCATAAACAACTTTATTTACATAACAATACTGCCACATTCTGCTCAATAGATGTTAATGAATTGAGTGGACTGTCCCATTTTCTTGTGTTGCCACTCACATAAAATAAATAGTTTAAATACACAATGACTATTTGTTTCCTCAAAAGTTTGTCCATTCATCAAAAACTCCTCCATTATTTTCATTGAATCCCAAAGCCACCAATGTTCTTTTGTTACTATTATTTTTTAGACGATAGTGTAGACGTGCAATTAAAGTTTCAAATTATAAGTTTTCAATACTTCCATTTTAGTATTCGATAGAATATAGGGACCTCAGTAGCCTAGTGGTTATGGTGATGAACACATGGTTGGGGTGTCATGAGTTCTAATCCTAGGGTAATTGAAGTAACTGAGCTTCAAGGCAACGATGCATGTTAAATCTGTTGAAGTTGAAAGTCATATAGATAGTGAGGTAATTTGGAAAGGGTTCCGTCCTCGTCACTTGAACGAGGTTCAAAATTACGATGTCCGTCACCAACTCCTCTCGAGTTTCTTTATAGTGAGATGTTGGGATGTACCTCCCCTTGGAAGTACGTCCCTCGAAGTATCAGCGTGAGCTAGAGGTGTAGGATTAGCGAAAGAACTAGGATCAAACATTATCTTAATATGACTTTATTAAGATATTCAACTTAAACCTTTAACAAATGTAATTATAATATTTAATATGAGAGAATCTACGATGACGCAATACGCAACACACAATATATATATTTATAATAAGATCTAATCTAATTCAGCCCAATCTCAATAAGCGAACCGCCTAATCCTCGATTCTAATATTAAGTAATCAATCCAACCTTATTATATCTCGTAATAGCACTTGTCTTTATCTGCAATGGGATGCAGCTTTACAACTACTTTCCAGTCGAGCACCAATATATGTATCCACGTCAAACACAACTTATTCAATCTTGAAACACGAACTGTAATAATCATCAATTGCCACAACGCACTTCAATTGTCTAACATTCCTTTACATTGCCATCCCGCTTACTCTAAGATCCGATATTTAAAGTCCGTTTATTTGCATCTCTTATTCACATCTCATTTCTTGCATTTGGTTGGAAAAGAGTTGTCATTAATTCTGGCCCAAAGAACCCAAAGGATTTGTTAAATAAAAGACGCGTAAGACGTCACAATGTTAATAAATACTCGCTCATCTGATACATTGACTAGGAAAGTTTTTGGGTCTCTCTGAATTGGCCGGTGTTTTATCTGTCGAGCCACTGAAGAACCCTCGTGTAGAAGGACTGATGCGCGCTTAATGTAACAAAGCTCAAAACCTATCCCTTGATGTGTAAATTTGGGGAGTAAGGTGCCAGCTTCATCTTCGTCTCTTTATCGTTGTTGAAAACTAAAAGGTCCACGGTGAGTAACTCTAATGTCGCTTGTGGGCGTGGTAGCCTAGTGGTCAAGGTATCGAATCATGGCTGGTGGGTCATGAGTTCGAACCCAGTACCACTAAATAGACGCCATGTAGGGGAGCGGTGCACGTTAAATTTGTTGAGCGCTCAAATGCCCTCCCTTTGGTGTGGTGTAGTAGTTAGGAGAGGTGGTGTCAGCTCAGATGTTGTCTTCGTCACTTGAACATGGTTAAAAATTACAAGGTTTGTCACCAAAACCCTCGAGTAGCTGAACTCAGTGCGACGTTAATATTCACTCACTCACTATGAACCTACTATCTCTATTACTTTCCAATTACGCTTTAAATTGCTATTAATGTAGGGATATAATTTTGGATTATTAAAATTCCTTAGCCTTCAAAAGTCATGGAAAAATCTTGAAAAATATTAAAAAAAATTATGCTATATTTTAAAAACATTCTAGAAATAATGATGTAAGGGATATCATTCGTATAAGAGAGATTCCAAACATTTTTCACCGTCTTCGACTTCTGAATTGAAGTAATATTCTAGAAATGTAATTTACACTTATAATGATGTTCTGAAACTGACGCAAATGGCTTATATATTTTCATGCGAAAATTTAATTTAATTTTATAAAAGGGATTATAAAATAATGCATGCTTTTAAGAACACATATGTGTTAAGGAAAATGGTGCTATATATTTTATTTTGAGGGGAAAATAGTTAATTAAAATTCACAGAATCCAAAAAAAAAAAAAAAAAAAAAAAAACATGTTTCCAAATATTTAGTCATAACATTATTTAGTAATCTGTTTGTTTTTAACTTTCAAAGCTGTCAAAGTTGCTCAATATTTTAAAAGCAATCCATTTAATATAGAAAATAGCCTTCATTACTTTCAATAATAACAAAACATTAATTTAAGAGAATTATTAAAGGTAAATTTTGTTTTCGTCATTTTTAATTTAAATTAAATTCTTGTTTTCAAAAAAAGTAATAAAATGTTCCAATATGTTTATTTTTGCTTCCTCACTCACTTCACTTGATACTTCATGATAATGTGACTATATATATAATTAATGATACCCAAGTATTAGCATTCGATTTTTCTCAAAGTAATTTTATAGAGGTCACCTTTGCTTGCCTAAGAGCAGGAATTGAATTTCCAAAACGGAAATCTATATCTCTTACACTTCCCCAACTCCACCCTTTGAGAACTGTTTTCTGCAAAACCTGTTTTTAACGAATTTCTACTCAACAAAAGAAACACGTTTTGCAAATTTCCAGCCTCTTGTCCTAATAGCTGAAAAGTGGGAGTTTTAATCAAAAACACACCATAAAGCTCATTTGGAGACGATTTCAGCAAAACTTGTTCATAGTGGATTTCACATAGTGGACATGCTTGCCAAATTTCAAGTCGGTCAGGCTTATATCTTAAAAACATGAATTTTATCTTTTGCATAACGACAGCCTCCTCATACCTAGGAAGTTGATTTCCACAAAACGCTTTCATAACAGATCTCTACTCAACAAAGGATACACGTTTGCCAAATTTCAAGTCTGTGCGTCGAATATTTCAAAACGCAAATTTTTATCTATAACTCCTCCGCCAACCTTCTTGGCAGTCAATTACCACAAAATTCATTTGTCCTCAACAAAAGAAACATGCTTGCCAGATATGAAAATAAAGACCAGTTATGGGATTAAATATTTTACTTTTTTTACATGTTAACAAAAATAACAATCTTTACACACATATTACGATCAAAAAATAGCTGAAGAGTGTAAAACAAATAGTTAAGTTTGGCAAATCAAAACATACAATACACTTAATTACTTGACTTCCGATAATCTGCGTAGGTTCAGTTAACACGCATAGTGGTTGTTAAATCTTGCGTAAAAAAATTGTGCAGTTAAAAAAAAAATCATCGATTTTTTTTTATAGTCTTCAACAAAACAGTTTAACAGTATGCGATTGAATTCATCTAGTTATATAGACACAAATACGGCATGTATTTTGTTTGTACAGAAACAACTTCGTGAATAAACTAAGAATAGCTGGGAGGAAACAGATTCTCTGCCACTAAAGTTCGTTGTCACCCCAATAATATATGAACAACAAGAGAGAGCTATACTCATAAAATGGTGGTCTAGGTATAGTAAAGTTGACATGTGCTACACACACACAAAAAGAAGCAGAAAAAAAAGAACCATTTAGAACGCCAACTACAGGATAAATTTGGAGTTAGAGTTCTAATCTGAAAAACAGTACCATATACATAAAAAAATCATTTACCATGCTGTTCAGAATCATGGATTACAAATATATATCTTTATATATAAAAATCTTCTGTGCGTGTGTATGTCACTAAACTCCTCCTAAACGGCTGGACCGATTTCGATGAAATTTTTTGTGTGGGTTCAAGTAAATTCGAGAATGGTTTAGATTCACAATTAGGTCCGATATAGCGCAATTAGTTAAAAAGATGTTAATTAAAAACATTCAAAAAATACAACTCAACATTCACCTGCATTGTTGTAACAACGCTATTGTTATAAACAAGTAATATAAAAAATAATTTTAAATCAATTCCTACTTACATCAACCAAGAAAAAATTTATTTTAGCTACTTTTTATTAAATAGTTGCAATTAATATAAATATGTATATACATAGAACAGAATCACATCATTAAGTGGTAATCAATTTTTATTAATTATCATTAATGTATCGTATTGTCATCCAAAACAATCGTATATATAAAATTTCCTATCAACTGAATGCTTTAACACGTGAGAAAAAAACCTTTTCAAATTTTGACATAAGTCGCCAAAAAGGTCGCTAAGTCGCCAACGTGGCTGTATTTGTAATTTCTTAAATAATTAGTTTTAATCAATTAATTTTTATTAATTATAATTAAATTGTTGTACTGTCATTCAAAATAATCATGTATTTTATTAACGATTGAAAATTCCACCAAGATAAACAAATAAATAAACAAAATAACAAATAAAATATGTATAGAGATCGTGAGCTAATACTAGGAATTGAAAAAGACGTAAGTTGGCGTTGAAAATTGATTTTCAGCCAAACTGGTCAAACCCGGTCTTTATTGTTACGGAAATTCAGACGATTCACGCTTTTTAGCGTTTTTATAATTAATATATTTTCAAATAATCTTTATATATGTAATTCTTCTGTGCGTGTGTATCTAACTGAACTCCTCCTAAACGGTTGGACCGATGTTGATGAAAGTTTTTGTCTGCTCTAGTTTACTCGAGAATGGTTTAAATTTATAATTCGGTTTAGAAATGTTTATTTAATTAACTTTTTATTTATAAATTGTTGATCTTGGAATGTTTTACATTGGATCCGGCAGACTGCGCTACGATCGCAGTATCGAATATTCAAAAATCTTTTATTATAATTCAAGTTGATCCCGACAGTTGGTGCTGTGATCATTTCAGGAATATATTTTGTCGTTATTAATTTGTTGAAATAAATCGTGTGTTAATTAAATTATTACATTCAGATGTAATAAGTTTAATATGTATGTACAGGATAACGTCTGTAGGGTCCTCTAGTATATATATATATATATATATATATATATATATATTGTAAACAAAAATGATACAAATGAAAAGCACAAAGCATACAAGCGTTTGATCGCGCTGAAAAAAACGGCACTTTTCGTTAAATGAGGCTCATCTAGGGATAGCGATTCTTTCCGAAAAAGATCGATATTCAAATCGATTCGAATCGTAACCTGATGTATCGATTCACTAACAAATCGAGGTATAAAAGATCGATTTTTTTCCATGTCTGCATTTACAATGTAAATATAAATCCATTTTATGTAGAACAAGGATACCATAATAAACGATCTCTTATCAGTAAAATCAGGGAATTCGACAATTAGAATTATTTTTATTAACATATCAAAGTATCAGGTGTAAAATAATACATTTATTTTCTAAATGTATTTGTTACATTAAAAAGTTTGGAAAAAAGATAATATAGCTTGTAGTTCCCAATGCTTAATATCTAAGCTTTTTAAAAACAATAGTCTATCAAGTCATTTGGGATCCAAGCGGTCCCGCTCATCACTTGTGATGTTGCCGCCAATAAAAAAAAGGCGCTCACAAGGAACTCATGTAGATCATGGCTATTGAGTGAACGTGATGATAAAGTTTTTTTGTTAGTTCCAGTAACTTAACCCTTTAACCGCCAACACCGTAATAGTACGGGTTTTAAAAATAGTACATTCAACTAACTATAAATAATTTTATGGTTTTTACCAAAACAGAAGAAATCGAAAGTCGATTTTCTAGGAGGAAATATCGATTCACTGAATCAATCCAGTGCTACATATCGATTTAAAAATCGGTTTTTTAGCCCGAGAAATCAATTCTTTGATTAATCGATCTCAGATCGCCATCTCTAGGTTCATCTATCTGTCATGCTCGAAATGGTGTCCTTCACTAGCAACACACATTTGAATATGGGTTTGCATTTATCGCTGCACTTTCTTCATAATGGTATGTGACATACCGTCAAATGCATCCATAATACGGTTTCGAATTGCCTAAAGAGTAGATGGAGGAGCTTCATACACACTTTCTTTGATGTATCTCCTCAAAAGAAGTCCAATGGGTTCAAGTCAGATAGCAACTACCATGCCCGATGACTTGTTGCTGGAATGTGGCTGGAATGTACTGTGTGACACAAAATACCTTACGCGGCGAGGTGCCGTCGTATTGAAACCATACATCCCGCAGGCGACTGAACGGTAAATCTTCTAAAAAAGAGGATAGTACGTTCTTCAGAAATAACAACTATAGGAATCCCGCTGACTTGCCATCGTAAAATACCGGGTCAATCATACTCTTTTTGAATATTCCGCACCAGAAATTTATTGACCAGCGAACTTGTTATATAACTTCTACAGGACATTTAAGGTTATCCAGCAACCAGAAATGAATTCCCTGCTTATTGTGCTTAGTGTTACGCACAAAGCGTGCCTTATCCGTCCATATGATGTCGGCAAGAAACTTTGGCTGAACCTTCAAACGGTTCATAATGAAGTTGTACCAATCATATCTTCTCTGATCATTCCCTTCCATTAATGCCTACACTGATGTCAGGTGCTTTTTATGCCTTATATTTCAATTCCTATACTATTAGCTCTCTCTCTATTTATTTATTTATCTTGATGAAATTTTCAATCGTTAATAAAATACATTTTAAAGCGCTCAATGGAGCTGAAATTTTATATACATGACTATTTTTGATGACAAAACAATAATTTAATTATAATTAATGAAAAATAATTGATTAAAACTAGTATTTAAATAATTACAATTACAGCCACGTTGACATCATTTTTGGCGACTTAGCGACCCTTTTGGCGAATTGCGTCATAACTTGAAAAGGTTTTTTTCTCACGTTTTAAAGCAATGGCAATGCGATACTTTAATGATTAATTACCACTTAATGTTGTGATTCTGTCATGTGTGTATAAATATTTATATTAATTGTAACTAGTTAATAAAAAGTAGCTAAAATAATATTTTCTTTGTTGATCTAAGTAGGAATTGACTTAATTTTTTTTATTTTACTTGTTTTAACATTACTTTACGACCGGTGTCTATTTTAGAAAATCCATGACGCTGAACAACATTGTGATTGAATTTTTTCATGTATCTCATATTTGTGAGATAAGAACGCTAACTCCAAAATTTATCCACCTGGTACAGTTGTAAGCAGTTTTTTTCAAATAGTGACTGACAACTGCACTTAGACCTTACTTTTATAACTACAGCTCTTGCCGTTCATGTTAGGGTGACAACGGATTTTAGATGGTACACTGTATAAAAATCACACTAAATTTTTAAAAAATTAAAAAAATCAGCGAATTTCCTGTTATCACAAGTATTTCATGTCATATGGCATATTTAGGTAAAAAGTGTTGAGAATGAGAGTTATGTAGCATATATTAACGTGTGCGGAAGAAATCAAAATTTAATCACTCCGATAACATGTGGTAATATGTTATTTAAGTCCATAACACGAGAGTTGTTAGAAATATTCACTTTCTAAGGACTTAAAATATCATGAAACCCGAATGGAGTCTCTCTGGCGACGACATAGTTATGGGTAAATAAATCATTGACATTCTTGAATTGGCTTGACTTATACGCCAACTTATTTTTTGAAATGATAAATTTGGTATTCAAAAATGCACATGTCCCAAGTTATTTCTTAGGAACCAACTTCTTCATGATTATGCATATATGTGTGAGTGTTGAATTTATATATAAATGAAAACTGTCAAATTGTTCATTCCAATATTTCGTGTTAGTATCATATCGATCAAAGAAAAAAAATATCGCAAGATTAAAGTTCGGCGCTAAAAGGATTTTAGGGGAAAAGAGTTGAAGAAATAAGAATGACTACGTGTACGCGTATAATATTTGCTTAGGTTTCAAAGCTGACAAACTACTAAATTCTTAGTGAGAACTTGGTAATAAATTTAGTATAAGAAATAGAAATTCTGGGATGATAAATTGACCATGCATAATTTCTTGGTACTTCTTTGGTTTATGAAGAGAAAATTTAAAATTCTTATATCAAAAAAATTTCTCTTAAAACTCCAAAATGAATTCTTATCAAGGAGATTGATGATAATATAGATTTCTAGACGACTGCAATGTTTTTCAAGCTGTTTTATCTAGATTATGCAACATATGTGAATACAGTATTCGGTGAATGAAATACAACATGAACTAAGTTTAATATTATCTACAGTTTTTGCATAATTGATTCTATTATATTTTTGCCATGTCATTAAAAACTGCTTAGTTAATTTATTGATTTTATGCGTAGTGTTTTATTTATAATGCTTCTAATTAGAAAGTGATTAAAATATATTTAATCCTAAGCATTTTTTTGTAAGTTTTATTTACAGTTAATCTATAAAAGCAAGCTAAAGCAAAGATTTACTTTTAGAGTTACACATTCATTGACAAAAAAAATTAGCACACCAAAAAGTAGTTGTCAAAATGAAACGAAATTTTATATACGTAATGACTACTTTGATATAAATAAATGATTAGAAAATTAAAAAAAGCATAATTTATTTCAGAGAAAAAGGAAAAAGAACAGAGGATTTAACACACTGTTGAACCCCCTCTAGCGCGATTGCACGATGCGATACGATCGGGCATTGAGGCATACAAGTTCTGCATGATGTCTTGAGACATTTTGTTCCGTATTTGCTCCAGCCTTGTCTCTAGTTCGTTCAAACTCGAGGGATGTCCAACTCGTCTTCCCAAATGATCCCACATATGCTCGTTCAGAGACAAATCTGGGGATCGGGCATGCCAAAAAAGGGTAATAAAAGTGTGGAGATAGTCTTGTGACACCCTTGTCATGTGAGGCTGAGCATTGTCTTGCTGAAAAATGGCTCCTGGGAGCCGTTGCATGAGTGGCAACAAATGAGGATGCAGGATGTCATGGACATAACGCTGGGCTGTCATGGTGCCGCGGATCCATACTAGGGTGACCAAGTATTGTAGGCAATGCGACCCCATACAATCACACCAGCTGTGGGACCAGTGAGTTGATGTAAAACAAAGGCAGAGTTGAGGCGTTCACCACGGGGTCTCCACACACGAACACGATTGTCATCACTGCTCAGATTGAATCTGGATTCGTCGTTAAAGACGCCCTGGTCGAAACTGGATTACAGCGGAATGGTTTCCGCTGTAGTCCAGTTTCCTCGTGCGTGGCATCACTCCAAACAGAGGCGTCGATGGGTGGGCGTCAAGACCAGCACACGAATGGGTGGCGCGATCCCAAATGTCATTCGACCAGGCACCTTCGTATGGTTCGAGAAGACACAGGGGCTCCTAATGAAGGTGCTACATGTGCTTGGAAGGTGGCTGATGAAGCAGTTAGCTTTATGCGTGCATTTCTTAAGATGTGGCGGTCTTCTCGACGACTGGTCTGTCGAGGGCGTTCTGAGCCTGGTCTTCGTGTGAATGGCATCTATCGGATCAACTGGTCCCAGCAGCTCCTCAAAACACAATCTGAGCGGTCTAATTGACCCCCAGCCTCCATCATGGCGATTATTCTCCTGCTCTCAAGATGCGACATCTGCTCGTGTTGTCTTCGAAAACGGCGTAATGGCATGTCTACCTCAGCTCTTCCTTTGTAAACAATTCAGCACACTTAAACAAACTTTGATTACCTGTTTTATACTCCACGGGAAACGATGTTAAATGCCCTCTACCGGTTAAACGTAATGCGCAATCACGCTACATTTCTAATCATTTGCATATCTCCCTGACATGTACCTTCATGCCAAGTATCGTTACGATCCCGCAATTTTTTCTTGGTGCACTAATTTTTTTGTCCATTAATGTATTTAATAAAATAACTTACATATGCAATTTAACTTATAAATAAATTTTAAGTTTAGTTCATTAAACAATGAAAAAGATATTTTAGCGTCTTTATTCTTACTGCCTAACTAATTACTGCGGAATACACTTCTTGGCCGCGGTTTTATAGTCTATTGGTCATGGCTACGAACTCAGGGTCGACGTTGATAGTCACAGGTTCAAGTCCTGATGACACTGAAGACTCGTCGTGTAGAGGATCTGGTGCATGCCAAATCTGTTGAACCTCAAAGTTCTCCCATTGGTGTTGTGTGGTAGCTTGGGGAGTGAGTGACAATTCAGTTGTCGTCCTCGTCACTTGACCATGGTTCAAAATTACGAGGTCCGTTGTCAATAGTAATCGTGTGGCCTTATAGTGCAACATTATTAAACACTCACTCAGTCACGCGGAATATACTTCGTACTTCTGACTGTTGTTCCCTTAGGTCCAGGGTTCGAATCTCGGAGATGGCATGGGTGTTTGTAAGCGTATAGTACCTTCGAGGGAAGGGGTGGGGGAGCTGCAAGTCCACTCGTGAGATTGGTGGAAGTGGCAGAGAGGTGGGAAGCCCTTGATCAGCCACCAGAGTGTTCTTCCTCATATTTGGGGTAGAATCGAGCCAAAGCATGCTATCACCTGTATGGTGCTCAAAGCTACGAATAACTACAGACTTACTGTAATGATTTGGGAAAATTGATGAATAGCGTTACACTTAAGAAACTAAAGAATTGATTTATTACATCTGCAACTATTAACTATATTTTTGCATTTCGATACAAGCTACTTAGATTTTTGAGCATTTCAATTCTACAGAATATGTTGTATGCGGGGGAGGAGTCAAAAATCCCACATCTCTTGTCGAGTGCTTCAGGCGGACTATGTCACCACTCTTTTGGAGTGGAGGCGATCCCTTCTTACACTTTGAATTACAGTTGGAATTCCAGATCCCTTATGAAATCCAGCCATTGTTTTTCTCACTACCATTGATTATCGGCTTAATGTCAGATGAAAGGACTCAGCAATATTTTAGGGGTAGTGGATATGAACGGTGTTATACTATCCGCTAAGGAAATCTGATATTGCAGTTGTGAGGTGGGAAAACTTTACAGTGCAATTTAGCTCTTTGCCACGAGAAATTTCATGGGCCTAGATCAGGTGGCATTAGCAACAACGACATATTTCGTACTTAATTTCAACTTTAAACTATAAATAATACGAGCTTGCAAATAATCTTTAGTTAAGTTACGTTATTAGTTTTTTTTAAGCTTTACTTTCTAAAAAATAAACTCCTTGTTAAATTTCAACATTATCTTGCTCAGTATTTAGGCAAAAAAAAAACCCCTGGATTTATAAATGTTTTAAAATAAAACTTATTAAATGAAAGCTACATTTAAACAATAAATCAATGTTTCCGTCCGAAAATCCACTTAAATCATGAAACTTGTGGACCAAAAATTACAGGAAAGTAATATAGCAAAGGAACAATTCATTCGGAAACATTCATAACGGTTAGGCTCAACGCAGAGAAAATAAACAAAAGGAAACATGCAAATGTTCGGTTGATAACATCCCCAAAAGAAAATGTTAATCACAATTTCCTTTGAAAAATATTTCAAGAATAGATACAGAGTTTCTTTAAAAATACAATATCAGAAATACAATTATTCAAAACAGCCTCGGGCATTTTGAATAGTTTATAAACAAGACAGTGGGATTTGTGACATACCAATAAAAATAAATGCAGATAAGTGTAAAAGTTTTAAGTGACGCGGTACAGACAAAGCTATTTTTACTCTAAGCAAATCTACTACATAACTCTTATGAGACTTTCAGTTGCAAAAATACTTGAAATGTATATCAACTGAATAAAGTGAATATTTTGAGAAAGTGAAAAAAAAATCACAGCAGACCTTGGATGTTTTTTTTATTAAACTAGATATCTGTGACAGAATGAAGTGTTGAATTCATCCTGAAAATAATCCTTCTCCTCTGGTAGGTAAGAGGAATCTTTGCCATAAGCTTTCCGTGTTGACTTTTAGTAAAATGAGTCGTTATATACAACCTTTCAATAATGATGAAATATACTTAATTATACTTCATACATTATTAATCAACAAAGTATGAAATATACATAGAGAGATACACGAATGGGGAGATCTGTAAATGTGATGTATGTGTACAGAAAATACGACATTCTAACAGTATCACCGGGATTGAATATTTTATTCAGGAAATACAGATACAAAAATCAATACCTTCATGTAACCTTCTAGGCATTGTATCGAAAGTTTGGCGGATATACTAATCAATCCTTTCCATTCGCGTTTCAATAGATGAGTTAGATGGGTGTAATCTAGAGACAGCGCTCGAATTTCGAGTTTCGATTCACGTCATGGGGATATGGATCATAATGATCCTCCTTCCCCTATCTAACAAATAAATGCGCCTCCAGCTCTCACAGACAGCGTTTACAGAGTTTGTAATGGGGAGAGACCTGGCAATCATGTCAGCCAGTAAAGCATTAGAGATGTACGAAGACAAATTCTAGAGTGTGTCTACACAAAATCCTAATGAGATAAAAACCTAGAGATCCGGGAAATGTAAGACCACACTACAAAAGGAATGGATTTTCATAGAATTGAAACTATATATATTTCAGAAAAATTGAAAGTTAAGTTAATCACACACACAACAAATCACATTTTATTGCTTTAACGTAGCGTGTGAATTGTTTAATACTGTAACTAAAATGCTGCACGTATTTTAGCTTAAAATTTTCTTTAACCATGTAACAATATTAAGAGGTCTCAGGGGTGTTAAATTTCTCTCAAATAACAAAATATAAACAATTTTCAAACAGGCATAATTATTTTAAATTTAAATTAAATAATTCGGATATTTTACAAATTATTTATAAAGGAATG
The DNA here is from genome assembly GCA_019973935.1 of Trichonephila clavipes. Taxonomy (NCBI): domain Eukaryota; kingdom Metazoa; phylum Arthropoda; class Arachnida; order Araneae; family Nephilidae; genus Trichonephila; species Trichonephila clavipes. The sequence continues at coordinate 697,991 of BMAU01020226.1, read as the reverse complement.
GTGCTTCTGAAAAGTATAAAATGTTTAAATATAATCATAATTTTAAAAATTATAAGCATATGAAAATAAGAAACATTTCTATAAGAAATATTAATTAAGCTTTACGTTGCACATGCTATTTTCTAAAATAGTAGCTTTAATTACTATCTATAGGTTGACTTATAAAGTTAAGTGTATCCTTATTACATAATTTTTAAAATTATGATTGTATTTCAAACATTGTGTACTTTTTTGAAGTCACAGTTCCGTGTAAATAATGTGTAAATGATTCGAATTATTTAATTTAAATTTAAAAGAGTTTTACCTGTTTGAAAATTGTTTAAATTTTCACCCCTCGAGAAAAAAATGAACTCCCAAGAGACATCTTAATAACGTAAATATGTGTGCTGTGTCTATCAAAAATAATGTCTACTCTATAATGTTTCTATATTACGTTTCAGTTCCTTTCCGCTTTTTGAACCCAAGAGACTTTCTAGATACCTGACCGTCTTGCTTGTAGGTCAAACACCTTCTCCATAAAAAAACAGCAACCTACCCGAAGATGCTGAGAATTGCGCCAAACATTCCATAATCTGCCCTGAACAGTGGCCATATACACTCCATACTTTTTAGCAATAACTTTATTTTGCAACTGCTAAAGCTATAAGCTACCTCAAACCTATTAACCTCACAGAACTTTACTTTCGGACTCTCACTTTCTCTCCTGTCATACACAACACTGTCTCAATGTATTGAAAATATAATTCTGCAATACCATTGCTGAAGCAGTGCCATCTATTCCTAAATAATATGGAAATAATAACTTTTGTTCCTGCATGAAGTATTTTTCCTTAGTACTTAAATTAAAATTTGTGTATTTTAAGTGATTTAAAAATACATATGTACACACACACACACACACACATCCAAGAAATATCAAGGTGAATGTATGAAATTATTTCAATTTCGAAGTAGTTGTTAACATGTTTTGAAGACAAATTTCGGGATTCGTTTTTGCTTTTTACTAGTTCATTTTATATGTTTAACTTTATAAGGTCTCAAGATAACTTTGCAATCGCCTACACTGATGGTTCCTCAGACAGATCCCTCAGCAATGGAGGTGCCGGAATCATCTTACTCCTCCCAGATGGTAATAACTACAAACACAAAATTAACACAGGCATAATCGCCTCAAACTTCACAAGTGAACTCGTGGCAATTAGAGAGGCCCTTTTATTATATCAACAAAACCCACATGTTATTGATTCTACAGAAGGATTAGTAATCTTCTCAGATTCTAAATCCGCTATAGAAGCCATAAGAAATGGAGAGACTAACATCTCCTGTGATATTATTACCCTTCTAGAACAGCTGCACAACAAAAGAAAATCCTGTATCCTGCAATGGATACCCGCACATGTCAACATTGAGGGTAATGAATGTGCAGATAGCCTCGCCAAAGAAGCTAGAGACATCGAACATAAGTGCACCACCATCACACTTGATGATGCTAATGCAGTAGCCAAACATAGAATTATGAATCACACTTTTAAAAAAACCCTAGTTACGGAATTTGACTGTCCCCGAATTATAACATCCACAATTGCCAGATTGAGAACTGAACACCTTAAGGGCATGAAGATTCACCCAGACAAGACAAGATCATATGTTCAATGCAAACACTGCCCAGATCTTCAACTGACGCCCAATCACATCTTGGAATGCCCAACCGTCGCAACAAAGTTACTAAAAATGGGAATGGTCCCTCTGAGGGACTCTTTGTGGGAACTCCTGTACAGCCCTGATGCTCCCAGAATAGCAGAGGCAGTGATCAAGACTTTCGACGGAATCTAGTGATATCTACTGCATTTATTCATGGACACGAGAACAACAACAACAACAACAACTTTATAAGGATTTCCATTGCGCTTTTGTTTTTAGTGAGTACACCAGTGCTTCTCAAACTTTCAATGTTTGCGACACAATTTTCATTCATAATTTTCATCGCCCCCCCTCCATACAATAACAATGCATTGAATTCAATAATAATGTAGTTTGATGGCAAGCTACAATACGACTTTAATTATAAACTGTACAAATTTTCAAGATAAGTATTAAATTTAGAAAAAAAAATTGTATGTATGACAAGCCCATGGGTAAATTAATATAAATTAACTTAGTCCATTAACTTAGTATTGATGAATTAATGATGAAATACAATGTGCAGGACTGATATATTTAAAAGTATATTATATCCGTGTAAATATATATTTTATTTATTACGTCAGAATGTATTTCACTTTGCTTACTTTCAGTAAATCAATATTTTTTAAATAATCTATTATTTACGACTTTTCGAATTGCTCGCACCCCCCTGGTACGATTACCACGCCCCCTAGGGAGCGCACCCTACGGATTGAGAAACGTTGGAGTACGCATTCAATCCAGAAGGAATTTTTACAAATATATGAAATTATACCAAATAATTTCTCGATGTGAAGCCTTTTTAGCTTGGTATTTATCAACTGAATGACAGAAAAAAAGTAAGAAAATTAATGATTATCATGCAATAGAACTACTATTGACGTAAATGTTATGGAGTGTTTATTAACGTCACACTGTACAGCAGCACGAGGGTTTTTGACGACGGACCTCGTAATTTTTAACCACTGTCAAATAACGAGAACGGCTCCTGAACTAGTACCTCCTCTCCTAACTTCCGAACTATGCTACCGGAAGGAAGTTGAATCTCGACAGATTTAACGTGCGTCGGCATTTATGCACGTCAACTCTACAATGGCAGAAAGACTCAAACCCGTGACTCAACAACGCTGTCTACGAGTTCCCGACCACTGCCACTTGATAATAGTGGCCCGTGATTGCTGTGTAAATTAAACTTTTAATGCAGCGTTTCTCAAACTGTGGGGCGTGCCCCTTGGAGGGCGTGGCAACTTCACGAGAGGGGGAGCCTATTGAAAAGTCAAAAACAAAAGATTATTTAAAAAATTATTAATTTACGGAAAGTAGACAAACAAAATACATTATGACATATAAGAAAGTAAAATACACATTTACACTGATATATTATACTTATAAATGTATCAGTGCTACGCGATGTATTTTATAATTAATTTAACAATCCTTATTATTTACGAGTGCCTCCCATTTTCTTATCATATATGTAATTAAAAACAAAAATTAAAAAAGTTAAATCTTAATAATATGTCTGGTTTATAATTTTCCCCTTAACTTCCGATTAAAAGTTGTGGCCGCGGTAGCCGAGTGGTATAGGTATCGGACTGTGGCTTGCTTTGTCACAGGTTCGAGCCCAGTACCACTAAAGACCCGCCGTGTAGGGCAGCGATGCACGTTAAATCTGTCGAGAGCTGAAACGTCCTCCCGTTGGTGTGGTGGGGTAGTTAGGAGAGGGGGTGCCAGCTCAGGTGTCGTCCACGTCACTTGACCATGGTTCAAAATTACGTGGTCCGTCGCCAAAAGCCCTCGTGTAGCTGAACAGTGCGACGTTAATATTCAATCAATCAACCGATTAAAAGTTAGGCGATTTGCTTCCTAATGCCAACTGCTTTTTCCGTAGCCACATATATGTGATGTATTGGGGAATGGAAGGAATAAAGAAGAGCAAATAATCTGAAATAGAAGCAAGTCCTTCGCAAACACTAACAAGGTCCTTTTATTGCATTCCAAAGCCTTCGGAATAATTTTATCTATAGCACCGCACAGAAAAGATCGTACTTTAGAAAGACGTATATAGACATCTCTCCGCGAGGAAATAAACGCTTTGGCTTAGCGAAACGTTTATATAAGCCGGGGGTGCTTAAGAGGTTAAAGTAGTGCTTCTCAAAGTTTCAATATTCGCGACCCAATATTCAATCATAATTTTAGTCACGCCCCCTCAAGCAATAACAATGTATTGAATTCAATAATATACTTTGATGATAAAACTACGATACAACTTTAACTTCTTAAGTGCCACCGGAGAATTTAAACGTTTCTATCAGCCAAAGCATCAATTTCCCGGGACGTATATATACGTCTTTCCAAAGTAAGATCTTTTATGTGCACTGTTTTCCATAAAATTATTCCCAAGGCTTTGACATGCAATAAAAGAACCTTATCAATGTTTGCGAAGGATTTTCGCTAATTTCAGGTCATTTGCTTCTTTATTCCTCCACCCACCCACCCACTCACACTCAGAACATTACATACGTGCGCCTACGTTGAAAACGGTTGACATTGGGAAGCGAACCGCGTAACTTTTAATCAGCAATCAAGGGATTTTTTTTATTATTAACTGTGTATAAAGGGTTAACCGAAAAGTGTTGATTTTTGTAAGTGATTTTATATTTGACAGAGTACCAAGGGGTCAATGGTAATTACTAAACTTGTTCCTAACTTAGTATTATTAAATTAATTATAAAAAAAAACCATTGGGTAACACTGATACATTTATTTACTTTTCAATATGTTCACGACCCCCCTCGTAGAGTTGTCACGCCCCTCAAAGGGGGCGCGCTCCACAGTTTGAGAAACTCTGGATTAAAGCCGTTTCGCAGTTTTAGGGTCAAAGTATAGTATTATTGAATTCAATGCATAGTTATTGCATGAGGGGGGCCCAATGAAAAGTATGATTGAATATTGGGTCGCTCATATTGCAACATTGAGAAGCACTGTTTTAATGTGATCATTAAGAAATCCTATTTCTGCCTGCAAAGGATTCCCGTCTCGAAAGGAAAGCAGCGCACCCCTTCTGTTCTATGCTGGAATCATCATTTCTAATAAATGTCTATTATCTTCTGTTTGTATTGTATGTTTCTGTTCTTACACTTGTATTTCATATGTATCCCAGGCGAAAAACACAGGACATCAACAACAATGCGAAGATTTTTTTTACAATTTGGGAATACGTTTAATGCATCACTTTTTAAATCTCAACTTTCAAATTCTGCTTTAATTCAAACGTTGCCTTCATACAAAACGCGCATCTCGAAACAATATCCCCTGTTACCTTTCTTTAAAAAAACACTTGAGAGATGATTTATTTTTATGAGTATGTATTGGCGTAAGTATAAGCAGAAACGACACCTATTAACAAAAAACGTAAATTGCGTGGAATACGCTTGCACTTCATTTTCCGAAATAGAACACGCACTCACACACCTCTTCCATACCGTAAATGTTAACACACCCCTATCTTTCTTTTTCTTAGCCATGTCCAAGACAAAACCGACGTGGGATCTAAATTTATTCTTCTTCTGGCTGACCGGAAGTAGGAGATGAGTTCTTCCCTAAGCCCCTCGACCTTGATGGGACACCTGAAAATCGATACTGAACTCTAAACCAAAAATAATGAGATGGTTGCTGGACACAATTCGGGAGGATGAAATGAAAGCTGCTCATTCTCATGATTTGTTCATCCTGAAACTCATAATATGTCATAATGTTTCGTCCATTTTGGCCTCTTAGAGGAAAATTACGCTTTCGTTTGAAAGATGTTATTAGCGTTAAGAATGTATTGACATATTGGAATATTTGTATTATTTTGTGTGAGAAATATAAATACAGCAAATTTTGTATTTTACTAGATCAAGGCTTCTCAAACTTTCAATATTTGTGACGCAATTTGCAATCATTACTTTCATCGCGCCCCCTCCATACAATAACAGTGTATTGAGTTCAATAATAATAATTCGACGCTAAGGCTACAGTACGACTTTAATTATATACCGTAAGAATTATCAAGATAAATACTAAATTATGTATCACAAGTTTTGAGTTTTCCAGGGAGTCACTGGTAATTAGTAAACTGGTTCTAAACTTGGTACTGTTAAATTAATTATCAAATTTTTTGTGCGGTACTGATACATTTATAAGTGTAGTATACTCTTTTTTAAACGTGTATTTTTTATTATATGTCAATGTATTTTGTTTGTTTACTTTCAGTAAATTAATAATTTTTAAGATAATCTTTTGTTTTAAACATTTCGATATGCTTGCCTCCCCCATCTTGATTTATCACGACTCCCTAAGCGAACACGTCCCACAGTTTGAAGGATGCTGTATTAGATCGATGAGATGATGATGTTTAACTACATCTTTCCCATTGAAATGATGTGTTTTAAGCATTTTACTAATTTAATTATCATAATTTTGTATAAATATAGTAATTAATTGCTGTCTTATTAAAAAAGGAATCGAATGAATCCATGGTTCAAAGTCCTCACGCTGGGGTAATGGGAAAATTTGGAGAATGAGAAGCCAGTATTCGTCCTCGTCACTTGAACGTCAAAAAGCCCCTCATATTATTTCAGATTACGACGTCAGCAATCAATCATTCAATCAATTCAATAACTAAGATCTATGGGGAGATCAAAAGATAAAGACATACGAATATTAATATATGATTCAATTTTCTAAAGGAAATTTGCCTGCAAGACTAATGATAAGCAAGTTCCAGCAGTGGCGCACACAGGAATTTTTCAAGGGAGAGGGGATGGGTGGGGGTCAAAAGTCGGCTTTTTTTGTTGTATACCCCAATACGCCACTAAACATATTCTTTTCATTTTATCGATTGTCAGGAACAAAATAAATAAATAAATCATTGAATTAATAATTACTAGCTGAATGGCATGGCGTTGCACGGGCTTCTTCAAGTGTATAGCTTTTCACACACACACCTTGGAAATTTTCCTTTTCTCTCTCTCAGTGTCAGCCCTTCCTGGTGTCTGTGTGATGTCTGTATTAATATCATTAAAATTTCCTTTTTTTAAGTTTCTTCTACCTCTTTACCCCTTCGTACGGTTCTGTTTATTTTCCATTTAGCCCGGCGTTGCACGGGCTTTTTCCGTGGGTATAACTTTAGCCTCGTGGAAATATTTCCTTTCTCTCTGGAAGGCAGCAGTTCTTGGAGTGTGTCATGCACGATGTGAGTGATATCTACAGTTTTGTTATTTAAATTCCATTTTTCGAATTTCTTCCACTTCTTTTTTTTGTCAGACAGGCTTTTCCTTGTCGGAGTTTGCTTTTTCCATTTTTTCGTTTCCCTTTATTCAGCCCGCCGTTGCACGGGCTTTTTCAAGTATAGAACTCTTTTCTCCCCCGGGATAAGATCTTTTTTTTTTTCAAATTTCAATTTTCGATTAATATTTACAAAGCTATTTCAGTTTTATTCACAAGAAAACAGACAATCTACGAATTTATTATTAAATAATTAATTTTGTAATAAATAATAAAAAAACAACGCAGGTTTATTTTTTTAAAAAAAATTATTAAGGAAACCAGGACATGCTCGAAAGAGTAAAATGCCAAAATTAAGACCCTTTGTTTATGAGACATATATCCTTTACAATTTCCAATAGAGCTTAGATTTTTTATGTCTATAATAAAGATAATTTAACTATTCTGTAGAACTACAAAAATAACTTTTTACTTCAAAAGTTTTTTTTTTACTTCTTAATTTAAGTAATACGTAATTTTTGAGAACTCGTAATATATACTTGTGTTTAGGTACCATTTTTTAAAAAAAGTATCCTTTTTCTATGCAAAATATTTTTACACATATATAAAACAATACATAAAATACAGTGAACCCATTTTTTTAGTAAAATGTTAGTATAGTTTCTTTAAAAAAATTATAAAACTTTGAATTTTTTTTTATTTTTCTGCTATTTTACGCATAAAACTATTTTTAAAAAATTAGGCACTATCTTAATAGAAAAAAATAGGTTCACTATATGCATAGGCATATTGTATAAAAGTATAAAAAATCTGGAATGATATAGCGCAATAGTGTTTTTAAAAAAAAATGTACCTAAATACAAAAAAATATGCTTTTGAGAAAAAGTGAAAAAACTAAAAAAAAAACAATATTTCCACATATTATACACTTGATTAGTATTTGCTTGCCTATTTTTATATGACTAATAATAATCCTTAATCATTTTCTAGAGTTACAAAAGTAATTTTAAATTCATATGTTTTTTCCCCTTTGTTTTAGTTAACATGAACATAATTTTCGAGATTTTGTAATACATATTTTCATGTATAGGTACCATTTCTTACAAAAATATTCTTTAAATACACAAAAAATTTACACATATATATACAGCAACATATCAAACATAATGAACCAGTTTTTTTTAACGAATTAATTGCATAATTTGTTTAAAATAATCATAAAACCTTAAAATTATGAAAATCTTAATTTTCTTTTTGCACGTATAAATTTATTTTTTTAGAAAATTAGACATTACATACTAAAAGATATTTGGTTCACTATATAGAACATTTATATAGATCAAACACAGGGGAAACTACATATTTAAAGTTAAAAGGGGCGTGTCAAAAAGGGCGTGGTCATTTGTTTACATTTTTATTTTTCATATTTTAGAGCTATTTTATCAACAAGCATATAAGCATTATACATTTTTAGATTCCAAAAAATAAGCACTATTTTTAGAACAAAAATTGAAAAATCGATTTTTTCAAAATATACAATGTCCCTGTTACCTTAACTTATATCCATTCTTCTTAAATAATGAATCAAAAAATTCTTACAGATAGCTATGAAAACGACTGCTAATTTTTGGATTCGTGTTCTTACATTCATACGTAAACAAACATATATATTTATGTAAGACTATCTTTGCAAGAAACGGTAAACGCAAATTTCATTAACTCAAAAAACTATCATTAACTAATAAAATAAATTATATAAAGCAATAATTAATAAAGTAATATGCATGAAGTATCTAATAACAATTTTACATACTATATACATAGGATTATAATCAATCGAAAAAAATTATCAAGGGTGAGGGGGGCACACAGTGAGATCACCCCTTATGTGCGTCACTGATTATCATTTAACACCGAACATTAAAAAAGACTTTTCTCAGAAAAGATGTTGTATAGAAATCCTCCTAATTTAAGTCTTAAATTTAAGGGAGCTGCAGCAAATAGTGATGGACGATATATTAAGCAGTGACTTATCGAATTTGTTTGACAAAACAGAAACTAAACTGCTTTTTATGTAATCTAAGAGCTTCTTTAAAAAGAAAATCCTTGTAGCTCTCACTTTTAAAAGTGAAATCCAATCTTCCGGGTGCTTTAATTAAAATTTAGGAGCGAAGAAACTTGCTGTCTATCAAACTTAATACTAATTTCGATTTTTAAATGAATATCTAAAAATAGAAGTATATGGTGAGTTAAGGTATAAAACTACCAAGAAACTCTATTTTCTCCGGGAAATTATTTAATTAAAAATCTCCTTAGATGTTAAATCTGTTTCTATTGTATGTGAACTATTTTCAAATAACAACCCTGCTTGTATATTTCTTTTTTAATTCAGACTATTAGTTCCCACTCTCCCTGTATATATATATACATAGATATGCATATATATATATACATTTATATAATAACAATAACAATATATATATATATATATATATATATATATATATATATATATATATATATATATATATATATATATATCACCTTTCTTATATACATATATATATACATATATATATACATTTATATATATACATATATATATACATATACATATATATATACATACATATGCATATATATATATATATATATATATATATATATATATATATATATATATATATATATATATATATGAAAGAAATTTGTATAATATATCAAAAACAACAAATAATAGATAATGAACATAACAAGAAATAACGTAATAAAAATATAAAAACTAAGCTTGAAGATCGAATTTACAGGAAAATACAAAAAAATTAACTACAAAAATGAACCTAGCGAGTCAGAAAGATATTTCGGACTTAGGATAGAATAAGCGGGGTTAAACTAGATTGAAGGCGCCAACCTTCCCCCTTTGCAACTCGGTAGGAAAACCAAATAAAGTAAAATAAACAAAACTTCAGAATATGGATAACTCAGAGAGCATAAAACCACTCACTACTATTATGTAACAAACTCTCCCAAACTCTTAATGCAGAAAAATCACAAAATAATTACGTAAGAAAAGTATCTTTCAAAACATAATTTAACAAAATTTCTTTACTCACAAAGCGTTTACGAAAAGAATCAAGCGTCTTGCCATTAATGAAAATCAAATATTCACCAAGTTAAAAAATTCGAAAATACATAAACACATCTTTTGAGCTGACTTTTAAACCAGCCAGCAAAGACAGGCATAAAATGACGACAACCAAATATGGTAAAATTTGAATTGGTTGATTGTCAAAAATGTAAATTTGCTAGGCTCTAATTTGGTTGGTTGTCAACAATATGTAAGATGTTCAAGATGTGTGTGGAAAAAATGTAAACTGTGATATGAGTGTTATGATATAATCTTCACAGCAAGACCACTAACATGCTGACTTTGAAATCCTATTGTTGTGTGTGGTTTTGTAATTCGGTTTTGTAATATATAAATATATATATATATATATATATATATATATATATATATATATATATATCTTGTTCAAAAATTTTCATCTTTCATTCATTCAATCAACTTCAAAAACTGTATTTTTCAAATATTAATTCATTAATTTTTTAATTAATGAATAAATAGTAACAAAGAAAAATAATAGTCCAACACCCACTATAGAAAGAAAAATGGAAAATTGCAATGAAAACAGATTTCTATTTTGACACTTAATAGTGGGATTCTGTCATATATATATATATACATATTTATATTGATTGTAGTTATTTAATAGAAAGCAACTCAAATAGAATTTTTCTTTGTTTAACTAATTAGGAATTGACTGATATTTTTGTGTTGCTTGTTTCGTTTGTGAAATTTCATGCATACATCAAAATTGGAATAATATTTTTAATATAAATTTAGAAAAAAATCAAAATAATAGTTTAGGTGAATAAAAAAATACTTGCATAGGATATATTTAATAGATTTTTCAATAAATATCATCATATTTAATAAATATGAAGTTCTAAGAAACATTTCACATTGGAATGCAAAACAAATTCTAAAAGAAGAAATAAAATGATGCGAATGCAATTTTACGAATACGAATTTTATTTTCTTGTATGCTATGTGTTACTTATTGAAAATTGTGCTTTGTTTTTTTGTAACGACAAAAAATATATACTTCTATCGAATCTTTCTCTCTATATATACTATGCTATTTTAGAAAAATACACTCATGTCCATAAAATAAGGATTAATCTGAATCACACAGAAATTGAACTCTAAAATAAAAATTTCACCTGTAGAATTATCACACACATCTTGAAGAAGAATATGCAAATTACAGGAAACCACCAGATGGCACGGATAGTACGTCACAATGACCAGAGTGTAAGAGAGGGGTATATAAGGAATGGTGGCAATGAAGTAAAATTTTTCCCAAGTTCTTTTAAGGCCTTTCAGTGCAATAACCTCATAGTTATGGCACAAAGAAAGCATTTGGATGATTGGACCTATTGGACGACTGGAATGTGAACGTACCCAGCTGGAAGTGTCAGAGGAACTTGGAATCGCCCACAGTGTAATCTCCAGGCTTTGACAACGATTCCAAGATGATGGTGAGTAGATGTTACAGCACAGGTCGACCCCGAGTTAGAACGCTGAATGAGGACCGGTATTTGGCAGTTACTGCCAAAACAAACAGACAGAGCAAAGAATCAGACCTGTCTCGTCAGCTCTCTTTATCTACCGGTACGACAGTTTAAAGCAGAACGTGTACAGGCGGTTAGGGCGCATTGATCTACATGCCCGTAGGCCTGTCAGATGTGTTCCACTTACCGCAACTCAATGTCGCCTGCGATTAACCTGGAGTAGATAGCATGCATTGTGGCCACCACAACAGTGGTCTTGTGTGATGTTTTCCGACGAGTCCAGGTTTAGTTGGCAGTCTGATTCTCACCAGACATTAATATGGAGAGCGTCAGATACCCGTTATCACCAAGATAGCACCATTGAACGACACCATTACGGTGGTGCATGATGGCTCCTTTGGGGAGGAAGTATTCTTGGTTCCAGAACTGACCTGCATGTACAGAGTGCCACATCTATCGGGATGTCATTCTGGAACAACGTGTACGTTTGCTTCGGGACGCCATGGGTGCTGAATTTCTGTTTATGAATGACAACACCTGTCTTCACCGTGAAAACATTGTATACGAAGGCCTTGAATCGGAGAATATCACCCGTATGAATTGGCCAACATACTCACTGGACTTGAATCACATAGAGCATGGGTGGCATATGCTTGGCCGATGAATTCAGCCCGTCAACTTCCTCCTACTTGTCTACCGGAACTTCGGAGGGCATATCTTGATGAGTGGTGTAATATTCCCCAAGATCAGATTGATAATTTGATCTTCAGCATGTCTAGGCTTTGTAAGGCCTGTATTGCATCGTCCGGGAGACATACTCCGTAATATCCATCATACTAACCATGTTATACTGTTTTTTGTAAATAAGTTCTTTTTTGAAATTTGCTGTCAGCCATATAGCATCTTTTTTATCTTTACCTTTTGTTTAATAAATAGACTTTACAAATCAGTCAAATTTGTTTTGCTTCTGTCTCTTTATTTGCCCGAACTTCATTATCCTTAATTTATGGATATGAGTGTATATATATTCCAATTTCAAAAAATAATTCTATATTAAACTTAATGATTTTTTCACGACAGTTTTTAATTCGTATGTTTAAACATAAAGTATTTTAACCAGTAATTTTAAGCATACACTAGCACATGCGTGGTAGTGAATGCTTAAAATTAACTATTGATGAAATCTGTTAATTTTACTAGAGCCATTGTTTGAAAAATTACGGCAATTTTATTTGCTATAGGTATATGAGGCACCTGGTAAAAGTGGTTCCGAGCGATTCTTCCCCATAAAATGTGAAAATGTGTTAAAAGAGAGTAGAATTCGAAAAAAATATCTTGAAATAATAGGGAGAAAAAAATAGAATCACGAAAAGGAAAAGTTCGTTTTATAGAAATTTCACATCACTATTTCGAGGTTATATTACGAAGAAAATCATAAAATGTTCTTGGTGATATGAAAAAGTTCGCAGAATAGATGTTCGTTATGTGGAGGTGTGACTGTATTTCATAAATTGATATACTTATAAAATACATGAGGAACCATTTTACTAAGACCATTCTTTTGTTAGGGTACATTTATCTTTAACAAGTGTGATTTTTTCTTAGTATATATTCTACGAAATGTTTAGAGATCGGATAAAAAATCTGAAAACGTTCTTGAGGAATGGTAAAGATAATTAAATTAGATGTAAAATTAAATTCCCTGTCAATAGCACTTAACTTTTATTTTTCATTACATCTTCAAGTATTAAATTAATCACCCAATTATTTCTCCGAAACATAAAGCCTAACCACTAAACATTTCTGATCCCAGATCATTATATTTAATAGCCAAATATGTCAACATTAACTTGTGATGTACCTCTCTTTGGAAGTACGTCCCTCGAAGTATCAGCGTGAGCTAGAGGTGTAGGGTTCGTGAAAGAACTTGGATCAAACATTATCTTAATATGACTTTATTAAGATATTCAACTTAAACCTTTAACAAATATAATTATAATAATTATAATATGAGAGAATCTACGATGACGCAATACACAACACACAATATATATATTTATATTTATAATAGGATCAATTCTAATTCAGACCAATCTCAATAATCGAACCGCCTAATCCTCAATTCTAATAAAGTGTAATCAATCCTACCTTATATTATTCCGTATTGCTACTTGTTTTTATCTGCAATGGTATGCAGCTTGACGGTTAACTTCTAGTCGAACACCAATATGTTTATCCACTGCAAGTGGAACTTAATCAATCTTACACCACGAACTGCAATAATCATCAACTGCCACAACGCACATCAATTTTGTCTAACATTCCTTTACATTGCCATCCCGCTTAAAGTATTATCCTATATTTAAAGTCGGTTTACTTGCATTTCTTCTTCACATCTCCTTTCTTGGATTTGGATGGAAAAGAGTTGGCATTAATTCTGGCCCAAAGCATCCAAAGGACTTGTTAAAGAATAGACGCGTAAGACGTCACAAACTTTCAAGCACACTCATAAAATCAAAGGTACTTCTCACATCTGGCTTAACTGGTAAAACACTTAGATTTCACTTTGGTGTTCTTTTTCTCTCTCTTAGCGTCAGAACTTTTACAGAATTCATCGAATAAAGATCCTTTTTTAAAGTTAAGATTGATTCTGGCTTGAAACATGCCATATATATACATAACGAATATTGATTAAAATATGTTTCATAAGTTATCTTAACTATTCGAAATATATTCCAATCCGATACTTTAGCTCAATTTTTGAGAATCAATTGGTTGCAAAGTATTAGTACATTTCCAAATTCTGTGAATTCATGCAACATCTATTTTCGCGCACCTTACGAAACGAACGATTTTTATCGCTGAAGAATGTATCTCTAAATAAATTTTCTGGGAATAGAAGTTTCATTTTTAAATTAGAAATCCACTTAAATTTCCATGTCAACAGCTTACAGTTTTTCAATGAATTCAGGAAATGTTTCCCTTCGCTTTTTTCAAACATTTCCGTTTTTTCTAAGTTTCGAATTCATGCTTACAACTGAAAACATTTCGAAAACAATTTGCCGTCGTTCTAACCACTCCTGAATATGCAAATAGGACGTCACACGTTTCGACACAAATTTTCTAAACTACTTCAAAATGTTCTCAGGCTACTTTGAGTTAATTGATTACATATTTCCACATTTCTATTTCTCAATATAATCATTTTGTGAAGAAATATGTTTGACATTTTAACTCATCTTGTAATGGCATCGTGGAGAATAGAAAGAACAATAAATTTGGAGTGGTTTCATTCAATTAATTTTTATTAGGAACATATAATAATAGTTCATATTGTACGAAACTTTAACAAAATGTGTTCTCTTGAGAAAATTAGCTTGTAGAGGTTTTGTACTAAAGTTTATGGTTATATATATATATATATATATATATATATATATATATATATATATATATATATATATATATATACAATTGCAATTGCTAAGGACGGATAACACTATCATCCATAGCAACCACAAAATGAAAGGAAGCAAAATGGGGAAAATTAGAATAAGTGCGCGATATTAGTAAGAAAAAGTATGAGTATGCAAATTTTTTTCCACGTCTGTTCATCACGTGATAGGGTTCATAAGAGTTTTAATGGTTTTGACGCGTGTGGACGGTTGTTGTTTCAAGTCAAAGTTTTACAGGAAAGATTTAATAGACGAACTTAAAATTTTTGGCATGTCTTCCCGACATCACATAGATGATTTTATGCGTGGCCGAATTATTGGAAAGATCGAAAAAGGGCGAAAAATAACAGATGTTGCCAGGGTGTTCGACATCGCTCACAGCGTTGTTTCACGGCTGTTTAAGTCAGTTTCTTGCTGCCTCAGGAACGCAGATATCCCGAAAAACTGTTGCCAGACATTTGAGGGGAGGAGGACTATACGCACGCAGACCTGTTGTGTGTGTCCCATTGACCAGACAGCACCGTACTACCCGTTTTCAATGGTGTCGTGAGCATCACAATTGGACTGAACAGGACTGGGCATGCGTACTATTATCAGATGAGAGTAGGTTCAGTCTGTCATCGGATTGTAGACGCCAACTGATCTGGCGCGAGAATGGTACTGCTTATCGTCCAGAAAATATCCAGGAAAAGGACCGATATCCGACATGCAGTATCATGGTGTGGGCCGGCATCATGATCAATGGCCGCACGCGCCTACATGTGGTTGCGAATAGGACTATGACGGGCCAACGATACATTGATGAAGTTCTACTTCCTCATGTTCGTCTTTTCCATGGTGCTGTCGGTGATAAATTTGTTTTTATGGACGACAACGCAACATGTCATCGAACACTCGCTGTTCAGGATTGTCTAGACAGCGAGGGTATTCAACGTCTCGTACGGCCAGCGCGTTCTCCAGATCTAAACCCCATTGAAATTGTATGAGAGGCTTTGGGGATGCAAATTGCTGGTCGCAACTATACTGATATCTTTCTTTAAGGTGCCTGCTGACTTTTAGATGCATTGTTCCATTTCTCCGTACGCAGATCAAATGAACATTTTTTTTCTTTCAGATGTTTCACAGCTTTTGTACTTTCCAGAACAATAAATATTCTTTATTCTAATGTCTGAACAGTGTGGCAACTATATTTTATCCTACTAGGCTTCATGTCTCGCTTAATGTTATGCTACATAGCAATTTGTGATCCGTCCTTAGCAATTGTCCAGGAGTGTATGTATATATATATATATATATATATATATATATATATATATATATATATATATATATATATATATATATATATATATATACATATATATATACATATATTTATATGTATATATATATACATATATATATGTATATATATACATATATATGTATATATATATACATACATATATATATATATAGTATAATAAGATTAGTATTATATAGTATTATATATATTTTTAGTATTATAAGATTCATATATTTCGATTTTTTAATTGATAATTGTGATTGATTTTATATATTTAAATATATATATATATATATATATATATATATATATATATATATATATATATATATATATATGTGTGTGTGTGTGTGTTCCAATTATTAAATCATACTGTTTCACTAAACTTGTATTTATATGGTAATAAAAATAACTGTTTATACGATAGCGTCGTGTGGAAACGTTTGACATTGAATCCCTCTTTTTCAATATTCAGAATTATTTCAAAATTAACGGTTTTAATAATATATATAGTTTATCATTTGGCATATTGGTTCCTCTGATTTTGGAGATTTTCTCAGAAACTTTCTCTTACATCCATGAGTCTTAAATTTTTAGAATTTTTTAATGTACGCAAATTTGTGAGCGTCATATTATGTGTAAATTTTTGGGGATAGTAAGAAAATGTGTGTTTTTACCATTATACTTTTAAAAGTCTCATAAAACAAGGTATTTTTTTGTATATATAACAAAATACAATTCGCTGGAAGAATTATTATATCATAGTACAGCTTTGTATAGGTTGTTAACCCAAGGATTTTAAAAAAATTATACACTAACTAGAGGACCCGACAGACGTTGTCCTGTACACACATCTTAAATTCAAAATTTCCAAATTTTTATGAATAAGCTTTAACAATCTTGACCATTTTGAGTAAAATTTGAGTAAAATTGAGTAAAATTTCAAACACTAATTACATGTGTGTGTAACACACATGTAATTAGTGTTAATCTAATTAACACACGATTTATTTCAACAAAATAATAACACGAAGAGACAAAATGTTTTCCTTAAATGATCACAGCACCAACTGTCGGGACCAACTTGAATTATAATAAAAGATTTTTAATATTCGATATTGCGATCATAGCGCAGTCTGTCGGATCCAATGTAAAACAATCCAAAATCAACAATTTATAAATAAAAAATTGATTAAATAAACTTTTCTAAACCGAATTATAAATCTAAACCATTCTCGAGTCCACTGGAACAGACAAAAACTTTCATCAAAATCGGTTCAGCCGTTTAGGAGGAGTTAGTTCAGTTACATACACACGTACAAAAGAATTACATATATAAAAAATATTTGAAAATATATTAATTAAAAACGCTGAAAAACATGAATCGTCTGAATTTCTCTCTCTCCGTAACAATAAAGACCTGGTGTGGCCTGTTTGGCTGAAAATCAATTTTCGACGCCAACTTATTTCTTTTTCAATTCCTACTATTAGCTCATGATCTCTATAAATATTTTATTTGTTTATTTATTTATCTTGGTGGAATTTCCAATCGTTAATAAAATACATTTTAAAGCGCTCAATTGAGCTGAAATGTAATGTACATGATTATTTTGGATGACAATACAATAATTTTTAATTATAGTTATTAAAAATTAATTGATTAAAAGTAATTATTTAAAAAATTACAAATACAGCCACGTTGGCGACTTAGCGACCCTTTTGGCGACTTATGTCAAAATTTGAAAAGGTTTTTTCTCTCACGTGATAAAGCATTCAGTTGAAAGTAAATTTTATATACACGAATATTTTGGATGATAATACGATACTTTAATGATTATTAATAAAAATTGATTACCACTTTATGTTGTGATTATGTCCTATGTATATACATATTTATATTAATTGCAACTATTTAATAAAAAGTAGCTAAAATAAATTTTTTCTTGGATGATCTATGTAGGAATTGATTTAAATTTTTTTATATTGCTTGTTTATAACAATAGCGTTGTTACAATAATGCAGGCGAATGTTGAGTTGTAAATTTTGAATGTTTTTAATTAATATATTTTTAACTAATTGCGATATCAGACCGAATCGTAAATCTAAGCCATTCTCGAATTTACTTGAACCCACAAAAAAAATTTTATCGAAATTGGTCCAGTCGTTTTGGAGGAGTTTGGTGACAAACACACGCACAGAAGATTTTTTTATATAAATATAGATATATAGATATAAAGTGATATATATATATATATAATATATATATATATATATATACCGGGTGGGCAAAAAGTCCGTAAAAACTTTAAAAATTCATAAAATCCGGAGAAATGAACGAAAAAAAAAACTGCTTGCAGGATCAACATTAGTATGTCACGGGATTTTTTTTAAGCTAGAAAAAAAATAATTCGAAAATCATCCGGTCGGTGGCGCTGTTACAAGCGTCTGTGGTGGAAATATGCAAATTAGACGGCTATTAAAAACCTTTGCTCTCAATGAATCCACATTCATTTCACCATTACAAACAGTGAATGTGAACAAGGATGCTCAGTGCGCCGGATAAAGCTTTGTTGGTAAAGTTATTTTACATGAACGAGGAATCAGCTACCATTGCCTTGCGTAAATTCCGAGTTCAGAAAAATGTGAAGAGTAGAAAAGGCCCTTTAACACCTGCAGGTCTTTTAAAGCTTGTTAAAAGTTTTGAGGAAACTGGAAAGTTGGAGGATCGAGCACGAGCCAGACGACCATGCTTGAAAGAAGCACGTGCACCCTGCATTGTTGTCGAAATGGTAGCGATTGCGTCCGAAGCAGCTTCACGGACCAGCAGTGCTCGTGAAGCTGCCAGACGATTGGGCTTACCACAATCATCTGTCCGCAATATTCTTCGTCGAATCCTCCAGCTGTACCCATACAAATTGCAATCGTGCCATGAACTTTTGCCAGCAGATACCGCACAGAGGGAAGCATTTGCGAAGTGGGCCTTCTCTAAATGGAACAGGATCCCACCTGGGTTTTTAACATCTTGTGGACAGATGAAGCTCATTTCTCGCTTCATGGTGACGTTAACAACCATAACTGTCGCATTTGGGTGACCTCTAATCCACGTGAGTACACACAGAAGTCATTGCATTCCCCAAAAGTGACAGTATGGAGTGGTTTTACGGGTTCATTTATCATAGGACCTTCTTTGAAACGCAGTGCCCAGTAAATGGATGGATAACGGAAACGGTAAATTTTCAGCGTTATCTAACGCTTCTGCGGGGAGACTGCCGTGCCATGTTTAATTCAACGAGGTCAGATTTCGAATGTCACGTTCATGCAGGATAGAGCAACCAGTGACACTGCTAACCCGGTTAAGGCATTCCTGATACAGACGTTCGGGGAAGACAGAATCGTTAGCAGGCGCTGCAGGTACCCATGGCCTCCTCGGTCTCCAGATTTAATACCGGCAGACTTCTGGTTGTGGGAAAATTTGAAATCTCGCGTGTATCTATCCGGTCCATCAAGTCTGTCGGAACTGAAAGATGCGATCCGCAGAGAAGTATCCTCCATGCATCCGGACATGTTTCACTCTGCCGTTGCTGGATTTATCACTCGTCTGGAATGTCTTCTCCCCTGTGGTGGTGGTCATGTGGAACATATTCTGGTGTAATAAAGTTGTGAAAGTTTTCTGTTCATTATTTATGCATTGTTTCTTTGATTTGCGTACATCAGCGCCACCTACCGGATGATTTTCGAATTATCTTTTTTCTAGCTTAAAAAAATCCCGTGACATACTAATGCTGATCCTGCAAACAGTTTCTTTTTTCTTTCATTTCTCCGGATTTTATGAATTTTTAAAATTTTTACGGACTTTTTGCCCACCCGGTATATATATATATAATATATATATATATATAATATATATATAATATATATATATAATATATATATATAATATATATATAATATATATATATAATATATATATAATATATATATAATATATATATATATATATATATATATATATATATATATATATATATATATATATAATGTGATATGTATATATAAAGTGTTGAAAATATTTTTGTACGTCCATCAATCGATTTTTCTTTCTCCCTGATGTTGTGAAGGGGCAGCAAGGCTGATAAAGAAAGAAGACGGCTTTGTTAGAATTTGTTAGAAGTGACGTGTTGTGTACGGCCACACAGGTTTTTGCTCTTCCTATATGGAAGGTTTTCCCTCGTTCCTCACCCAAATAGGTTACACCTTTAAGAATTATTGTACAGGTAGAAATTTCGAGTGATATAATGTCAGTTGATTATAGTTTCGGAGTAATTATTTTAGTGTAGTGTAGTAATTAATGCTAATTTCGAGTTATAGATTTTTGTAAAGTTAAATGCAATTTTTTTCAATGTAATTTCTATCGGGTCACTTAGACCCTCAAATAAATCACGTTTTCTTCTTGGAGTGACGGGGCTTTACGGAGTTTTTCTACTAATCCTCTTGGTGAATCTTTAGTGCCATCAATTGAATTATTTCACAGCCATCCCTCTCAAGAAGAAACCTTGATATGCAAAATAGTTAGTAGATATATAGTGGAGGTTTAGTATTCGAAAGAAAAGAAGTAGGAAAGGAAGCTGAGTTGTTGAACGCATTGCGGTTACGGTAAGGATCTGAACTTAGAATCGTAATTATAGAACGGGCTTTAGTTATTCAAATAAATTAAGGAATTTAGGATTCATAGGACAACTTTACTTAAAGTTAAGCGGTTATGATTTGAGGCACTTTTTCACATAAGATTTTGAGCTACGATACATTGCTCTTGATTTTGAGAGTAATCTTGTCTTTGAATATTATATTTGATAATAATAAATTGTATTTCTCATGCCTAGCTTGGGTCATCATTCTTTACCCCCTACAGATTTAGGTCGAGTGGACGCAGAGATGGCTCCCTTAGGTGGGAGGATAGGCTTTCACACACAGACTGCCACTATTCTTTGATATACATCCGCATTAAACTCAACTCCTTCTAACAGAAACCATGCAGCCACACGTAATTCCGATCTGGACGCTTCCGTATATGGTACGATTTTACTTTGTATTAATATCCTTTACCACTAATAGGTTTCACTGTTAAACATCGTATGCAGTGCACACTTTTTATCGTCCTTCGTATCCCTGTTTGGTGAATCTGCTATAGCTGCAATCATTCTGATGTAATCGCATATGTACACTTTTTAAGCAACCCTTATATATATATATATATACACTGCTGGACAATTGCTAAGAACGGATAACACTATCATCCATAGCAACCACAAAATGAAAGGAAGCAAAATGTGGAAAATTAGAATAAGTGCGGGATATTAGTAAGAAGAAGTATGAGTATGCAAATTTTTTCCACGTCTGTTCATCACGTGATAGCGTTCATAAGAGCTTTAAAGGTTTTGACGCGTGTGGACGTTTGTTGTTTCAAGTCAAAGTTTGACAGGAAAGATTTAATAGACGAACTTAAAATTTTTAGCATGTCTTCCCGACATCCCATAGATGATTTTATGCGTGGCCGAATTATTGGAAAGATCGAAGAAGGGCGAAAAATATTAGATGTTGCAGGGAGTTCGACATCGCTCACAGCGTTGTTTCACGGCTGTGGAAGTCATTTAAAACTACCGGAATGTGTAGTAGACGGCACGGGGAGGTCGTGTTAGAAGTACGACGCCTGCAGAAGACAGATATATCGTCCTATCAGCAAAAAGGAACAGGCGCACCACAGCTCAGCAGGTGGCAAATCAGTTTCTTGCTGCCTCAGGAAAGCAGATCTCCCGAAAAACTGTTGCCAGATGTTTGAGGGAAGGAGGACTATACGCACGCAGACCTGTTGTGTGTGTCCCATTGACCAAACAACACCGTACTGCCCGTTTTCAATGGTGTCGTGAGCATCACAATTGGACTGAACAGGACTGGGCATGCGTACTATTATCAGATGAGAGTAGGTTCAGTCTCTCATCGGATTGTAGACGCCAACTGATCTGGCGCGAGAGTGGTACTGCTTATCGTCCAGAAAATATCCAGGAAAAGGACCGATATCCAACATGCAGTATCATGGTGTGGGCCGGCATCATGATCAATGGCCGCAAGTGCCTACATGTGGTTGCGAATGGGACTATGACGGGCCAACGATACATTGATGAAGTTCTACTTCCTCATGTTCGTCTTTTCCATGGTGCTGTCGGTGATAAATTTGTTTTTATGGACGACAACGCAACATGTCATCGAACACTCGCTGTTCAGGATTGTCTAGACACGAGGGTATTCAACGTCTCGTATGGCCAGCGCGTTCTCCAGATCTAAACCCCATTGAAAATGTGTGGGATGCTTTGGGGAGGCAAGTTGCTGGTCGAAACTATCCGACAAACAAGAACACCCTCTTCCGTGCACTCACAGAGGAATGGGATAAATTGCCTCAACAGCTGCTGGATATGTTGTGCAAAGTATGGTACGACGTGTGGAATGTTGCATCCCACTCCACGGTGGATATATCCCGTACTGATACCTTTCTTTAAGGTGCCTGCTGACTTTTAGATGCATAGTTCCATTTCTCCGTACGCAGATCAAATGAACATTTTTTTTTTCTTTCAGATGTTTCACAGCTTCTGTACTTTCAGAACAATAAATATTCTTTATTCTAATGTCTGAACAGTGTGGCAACTATATTTTATCCTACTAGGTCTCATGTCTCGCTTAATGTTATGCTACATAGCAATTTGTGACCCGTCCTTAGCAATTGTCCAGCAGTGTATATATATATATATATATATATATATATATATATATATATATATATATATATATATATATATATATATATATATTAAACAAGACATTGAAGCTACATTTTCTTCCAATCTTCATCTTCATGCGAAAAATGTTTCTTTAAAAAAATTTCTATATATTATTATATATTATAAGGATGTTGTCTAGTAGGAAGTTTGATGTGAAATATTGGGACATCGGTGTGTGTGTGTGTGGCTCACTCAAGAAAAAATTTATACTCAACATATCCTTATCTGCAGTTTACTTATAAATTCAATATTATGTATAGTATTTTCCACTGTTTTTCATATAAATGTAGAATATTTTCAGATCAATATACTTTTAAGTAAAACGCTAACGTTAATGCTATCATTTTTTGATAATCCTGTGTCTGTATATCTTACACTTTCCTTTCTTTCGTTTGTCATCTTGCACGATATATGTGCTAGAGCTAGACTTTATGCTCCTTTTTTTCTTGAAAAATAACTGTATAGAGTTATACATATAGGGTACGTGATCGTCGATCCATATTTCACACCCTAAAAACAAAATTAGTTGCAGGTCATTATGGCGATGATCTTATACATTCAGACAGCCCACTGAAAAAATATGAGATTTACGAACGATTAATCAGAGTCAGATACTGATTTTGATGAATTTATGTGACTTTATATGTTTTCTTTTAGAATAAAAATTCTATTCAAAATATCTCAAAAGTTAAAAGTTTAAAATTCCTCGTGTATGGATAACGAAAATTGATAGAAACTTTTAATGGGAAGTTAAAAAAAGTTTTTTCAAGATTGAGATTTCAAGATTTTTCCCATGACTCTCAAAAATTATCGGCTTAAAACCGGAAATATACGATTATAGAAAGCCACCCATCCAATTTAGTGGTTAGTGACACTGACTACTGAGCTGTTGGACCTGGGTTTGAATCTTGGAGAAGGCATGGATGTTTGTAAATGAATAGTAGTTCCACTGTATGGGGGTACTTTTAATAGTCGTCAAGACGTAATTTCTCACACATGAGATTTGTAGAAGGGAAGCCACAAACATTCTTACATTGTTCTCTATCAAAATTGAGGTGGAATCGAGCCAAATTGCGCTGTCACCTGATCAAAGCTACAGCTAACGATAGGCGCATATTTAGCCCTTAGCCGCGAGGAACTTCTCGGGCCTTGATCTGACATCACTGTTGATCAAGTGGCATAAGTAATAGGATAACAGAACATTCCATTATTAAAATTAATTTTTCAGCATGTCTTAAAAATATTGTATTTTATTAAGCATGAAAAATTAAAATCTAATTCAAGATTAAATTTATTACAATGCCTTTGAAATCTTAAATTTTTAAATCCTAAACATCCTTCAGTTTATGAACAAATAAAGAGAAGTAATCATAAAAAAATTAAGAAGTAGCATTAAAAGTATCCATTTTTGTTTATTTTATATTTAATTACGAAAACTTTATTCCATACCATTTAAAGTAGATGCTCAACACAAATAATAGCACTTAAATTTGCTTTTTCTGTAAACGGCGAATCTAAATAGAAATCTCAGGAACGAAATATTAACTAAAGCTAATCCCCCCTTTAAATATTTAAAGAATAAATCTCTGGGGAAAAAATAATTTCAGACAATTACTTTAAGAAGATTTAAAAAGCTGAAACGGGATTTTTAATGAGTTTCCATCGTTTAAAAGCTAATTAACTACAGGTAAAAAATATTATTTTCAAGAATTTGAAGTGCAGTAATAAATAAAAAAAATAAATAGTTATTATTTTTTTTCTAGAAAAGACCGACATAATGTGTATAATTCTACTTACCTTTAAAATACGAGATAAAAAAATAGTTGAACGATTTTGTAGACAAATTACTATTTTTGCTATAGAGATCTACTACTACTATTAATTACTATTTTTGCTATCTTTTTAAAAAGAGATGGCTTACCCAATTTAATTAAATCACGAGTTCATAATTGCTTCTGTGCATATTCTAAGTAATAAGTCAGAGGAATTCTATTTCTTTAAAAAAATTTTATGTGGATACTTTATATCCTTTCCAAGATATCATATAAATATTCCACATGGTTACAGTTACATCAATATATCCAGAGGAAATTCTTTTTCCAGTTTTTGCTCGAATATTTTCCCTGTTCCTCTCTGTCTATATGTTTGTTTCTGAGATGAATTACTGATATTAATATCAATATCTTTTTTTATTTCAGTCACCTTGACTTGAGTGTATAGTTACTGCAATGCATATATAATACATTAGGGCTCAAATTATGCTCAGAAGTGTTTTACTTTGACATTTGTGCTACAAGTCTTCTTATCTAAGTCAAATTCGAAACAATTTCACGGTACTTATTGAGCTGGAAATGCAACACAAGCTAATGCATTATTATAGGAAAAACTAACGTTATAGTGTATATGATAGTCTTCAATAAAATGGGGAACTTAAATTTTCAAAAAAGTATCGCGATTTTCACTTTTTTATATTTTTAAAAGTTTAAATATTTCTGCTTAAAATGGTATATGGTATGAGGAAATATGATAACTAGAAGTATTTTTATTTATTTTTTAAATGGACCTACTTCTTGAGACGCGCACCAAATTAACTCTGCTAGGAGCACCTGTGTTTCCCCTTGCAAAGATTTCTGATGAGCGAGGATCCATACGATGTTCAAGTGGAAGAAAGAGAGTATTGATCTCATCAAAAAGTGTATGGGTACACGTTGTAGAAAATGTCTCAATATATGTAACCTTGCCTGAACACAAGAGGAAGCTGCTGTCCATCATAACGAAATCATTTTTAATGATTATAGCCATTCTTCTTTGTTTTTCCTTGTGCTAGCAACATGTAATTCGTATCGGGTCGATTAATCGGCCACATTATTGATTTTATATTTATTAAATATTTTAAAATTTAACTGCGTAGTGATTTATTTAGCAGCAGTATCCGTTCTTTGAACCTTTAGATATAGTTGATTAGCTTGCTGCTAGAGCTATTCTTCACACGTCTTTTGGATCTTAAAAGCAAAACAGAGAAAAAAAAGTTAAGCTATGGGAAAAGACAAAGTGGTCGTAACCGACTCAACGACAGTTTAATGTAAAAAATTCAAGTATATTATAGAATGGCTATTAGAAATAATATGAATGATCTACACAGCATGAAAACTGCTATTTGGGCTGTTTATTTTCATCTTCTGTCTTCAAACGACAGCCCTCAACATGGCCTGTGTCCTGAGATTATAAATGCCTGTTGCAAGTTTCAAAAGATAGAAGATGAGTGTAACGAAAGGCACTATGTCATAATGAATGACACATGTGCAATATACCATAATGAATTAAATGAAGCAGATCCAGGTGACCCTATGTTATTAAGAAAATGTTTACATGGAAAGACCCAGAATCCAAATGAGTCAATTGATAACATCATATGAACAGTGATTCCAAGATCTACATTTGTGGAATAAAAACTCTAAAATTAGAGGTAAGTAATCACAAGTTCAATATGAGTCATGTAGCAAATTATTGGTCTTAAAACATTGGGATATTGAACCAAGTTATAAATGTGTATCATATTTCAAAAAACTAGACATACGTAGGATTCGTGCAGCACATCGAAAGTATCTTGAGATCACAAAAAAGGACAAAACTGCTAAAAATAATAATAATAGAAAATAAGAAGAGTCTTTTGTACGAGCAGAGAGGGAAAATAACATTCCATATGCTTCCTGAAAGTATTTAAAAAATTAAATGCTAAAAAAAATTACAAATTTACACTTAAAAGCCTGTTTTCTCAAAATGTAATGTTTTTCTCTTTATGTACCTTTTTCTCAAAAACTACTTATCTTATAAACCTCAAATTTTCAGTGAGGAGACTTTAAACATATGCACACGTTTTAATGGAGGGAATTAGAAATATTTAGCAAACCTTTGTAGATATAACTTTTTTAAACTAAATTTTAGGGAAAAAATTTGGACAATTTTTTAAAAATTGATAATTATGTTAATTTTGAATGAAAAGAGAAAATCCTCTGTTAAAGTGTTATTAATAGAACACATAACCTACTGTAAAAATTATGTATGTATGTAGTAGTAAAAAGTGTGTAGTTTTTCTTAGAAAAAGGTACATAAACTTACCCAATTTAACATGGGCTCCTATGGACGTGCCGGACCCCCTTAACATGTTTTCCATTTCTCATTTCTTTTAGATAAAATTCACAAACATATCACTGTTACTGGTCCACAGAAAACTTATTTATGATCCTAATCTATTTACTTATTGATTTAATCAATATGCTAGTAACACCTGAGAGATCCTTGGTCGATTTTATTAATAGAGATGTACAAGGTATGACGGGAAAAAACGAGGCTACGTGCATAGCTTGAAAAAAAGTACAGTTGGTAACAACGGTTTTGAAGACGTCATCCCACACCCCTCCTCTATCCATTTGGCCAGTTTCGCTTTAACCGATCACGTCAGTTGGCAGTACTGCGTCATTGAGTGAACACGGGCAACTGCATTCTGCCGGAAAAATGTCGAACCAGCATCCAGTTTCTTGTGAAACTTAAGAAATGGAAAACATTTCAAATATTAATCGAGGCTAATGAAGATAAACGTTCGTCTCGAGCACATGTGTTTGAATAGTATGAGCGGTTCTCAGGAGGAAGAGACAGTGTGGAAGCTGATGAACATGCTGGGCGTCCAAGGTCAGCAACTACAGACCAAAACATTGCCAAAATTCGTGATAAGTCAGACTGTTAACCAACACTACTAAATTTAAATACTAAAAGGAATTTGTAAAAAAAAATTCGGAAAAAAGTCAGAATTGGGGAGTGATGGATTGCTGCTGCACCAAGACAATGTACCCGCTCACACGGCTCTATCTGTCAAGTAATTTCTAACCAGTAAAAACATTACTGTGATAGCGTATCCTCCTTATTCCCCTTTTTTGAACCCATGCGACTATTTCTTTTATTTCCCACAGTTAAATATTGCTCAAAGAAAGCTCAATTTACCTCTGATGAAGAGGTTCAGGCAAAAAATAATTTCCTGAATGGCCTTTCAAAACCCTCACTCCAGAACTGTTATTAGCAATGGCAGAACCGTATGCAGAAGTGTGTGAATGCTGAAGGAAACTACTTTCAAGCTGTTAATGCCACGGAGAACCGATTATGTAAGAACAAGGACTTATTGGACCAGTCTAGTTGTTTTGTGTCACGCCTCTTATTCTTGGCACAAATGAAACTCAAAATTAATTGGCACTACTTCATACAGCTTCGGTACACCAGTGTGTGGCGATACATTACACAAAATAAAAAGATTCGTCACACAATAATACATATGTTTTTACACCACAGTCAATCAGAGAAGGCTATTCTCATTTTTAATTATACAGACACAATTGCAATAGAGACGCAAACTGCATCGAAAATAGTCTTAAGACACATACATTATGTAATTTACTTTAACAGGACACATTACCCTAAAAATGGCGAATTTAACGAATTTTTTTTCTGCCTTATATTTTAGTTGTGTGACTTTTTAAAACATCTTTATAAAATTTGGTAGCTCTAGCTGCATTATTTTGCGAGTTATTCAACTTTTCTTGACAGTATGTCGAAGCGAAACCGAAACTAAAAGACGTGACGTCTGCTTCTTATGCAGACGCTATCATCCTAGCCTACGCAATTTCGATTGATTTACTTTTACACGTGATTCTAAAGCTTAATATTTTAATTAGAAGAAAAGTGAATTAATTTGCTGCTTTTATGCAAGAGAGAAACGTTATTACATTTTGCTCTTTGCATTTTTTTTCATATTCTAAAACCATTAGTATCAAAACAAAAGGCTTTTTTCAAAGCCAATTACATGTATAATCTTTATTTCTTTATATTTTTAAATATTCGATTGAATATCTTTTTATTAATAAGTAAACTTTAATTCCTCATGCCTAGACAAAAGCGACCGAGCCTTGTTAGTTAACAAAAAGGTAACAAGAGATGGTGTTCAGTGAACACTACAGTCATGAAACTGGTGTTTTCACTTAAGATAAATTTTCTATATTTCCTCAGCATTACCAAAAAGAAATATCAGATGCCAAACTTTAGAAGACAGCTGCTTGAACGATTGAAATTATTATGAAAATTCTGAAGCCCCTCTTTATGTGATAATGGAAGAACAGTTTTTAAAAAGACTTTTAAAAAACTTATTGTGTGATGTTTGCAAATCGTATTCACTAAAATTTGACATTGGAGATAAGCTTGAATTTTCTAGAAAAATCTCTGTATTTTGCACTTCTTACGATATAACTAAATCAAGTAACTCTACATCCAGACGGATTTCTGACAGTGAAGGTAATGAAAGTCAATCATTTGACAAAAACATGCGCATGATGCAATCCTTTTTAAGTGTTGAGAAACACTATTTAGTTATGGAAAAATTTTGTATGTTAATGAATATGGATTTACCCTTGAGCACAACATTCAATACATATAAAAAGTAATGTAAATCTCTGGTTAGATCTACAGAAAAAGCTTGAATGATGTTCGAAATCAGGTGAAAAGTGCTTATCAAAGT
The DNA here is from genome assembly GCA_019973935.1 of Trichonephila clavipes. Taxonomy (NCBI): domain Eukaryota; kingdom Metazoa; phylum Arthropoda; class Arachnida; order Araneae; family Nephilidae; genus Trichonephila; species Trichonephila clavipes. The sequence goes on along the minus strand of BMAU01020226.1, from coordinate 668,270 downwards.
AGTAGTGTCATTACTGATATAGTTGTTACTTTTGATGATACTTGGTTTTGTCTCGGGGAACACTCATCTCAAATGGGTGTAGGTTGCGTTATTGACTTTCTTACTGGATTTGTCATGATTTTTTTTTGAAATTATGTCGAAATGCTGCGTTGAATGTGAACAAGCAAAATCTGGTTTGGGAGAAAATTCAGCAAAATTCCATGTGTGGTATGAAGGCCATATTTCTTCATGTGCTATCATTACATAAGATCATTTTGTGCCATGGAAGAAGAGGCTGCTTTTAAATTATGGCAAAAATTTTAAGACAGAGATATTTGAAACACGACACTATTGCCAGATGGTGATGCAAAAACATACCAATATTTAAATACTAAGGAAGTTTATGGTCCCGAGATAAAAATAAAGAAAGAATAGTGAATAAGCCATGTTAGCAAGAGGCTAGGTACATCTTTACGAAAAGTTGTTAAAGAAGAACGGGCAAGAGGTGTTTCCTCGGGAGGGAAATCCCGTGGCAGTTTAAAGGAAGAGACAATTAGAAAATTGTCACATTACTATCAAAATGCGATTCGCTCGAACAAACGTGACGTAGATGCAATAAAAACTGCAATTCATGCAACATTGTTGCATAGTATATCAACGGACCAAAAACTTCAACATTTTAAATGTGTTACTGGAAAAGATTTTTGGGGCTTTTTCCAGGCTGCTCTTTCTAGTGGTGAAATACCGGGTCCTCACACAAATCATGTGAAGACACCCTTGAAAGAAGCTCATTTAGCTAAAGTTATGCCAATATATCAAAGATTAGCTTCAAATAAACTTCTTCAGAGATGCATAAGATGTGTGACACAAAATGCAAACGAGAGCCTTCACAGCATCGCATGGGGTAAATGTTCGAAAGAAACGTCAGCGACAGCACTTTAAATAACTATTGCTGTTTGTGAATTCAATGTTAGTACAAAAAAATCATTAGAAAATTTGCAAAAGGAAAATGAGCTTGCTTCAAAAAAACAGTCAAAAATATTAGCTGTTTGGCGAGATTATCGTAGAGTTCATCAGAGCAGAAGGAAAAGATTGGCAGTGTACGCAATAGCTCGAAAAAAAATTGCGTTAGCAAAAAAGCAGCTAAACGCCTCATTCATTAAAAAAGAAGAAACCACATATGAACTCGGGGGGAGGGTAATAATATTTATTTGCAGTAAATTATAACATGAACTTAAAATGAATGTTTTATAATTTCAAAACAAATTGTTAATGCATTTGATACATATTGCAATATTTTAATACATTTAATTTTAATATATTTATTTAATAATACACTACTGGCCACCGTAAATGCAACACCCTGAAGGAAGCATGCAAATAACATGAAATTTACCACATGCATTAGCGGAGGTGAGTTATGTGCAAATGATTAGAATTTCAGCGCAGACACATATCACGCGTGCCTGTGGCGCCACCTCAAAGCGCTATTTAAGGCTTGCAGATTTCGACGATTTCAAGTTCGGCAATTGTGTTTTTCTTGTGGTTTTTTCAAAAAACTATCAGTTATGTCTCGTAAAAAACAGCCATCAGATTTTGATCAAGTATCCGAGTTCGACAGAGGAAGGATAGCGGCATACCGAGAGAGAGAGAGATTGCGGATTATCTTTCAGGGAAATCGGTAGTCGTGTTGGATGAAACCAAACAACTGTAATGCGGATATGTGACCGTTGGATGCAGGAGGGTACGACGGATCAACGTGGTCGATCGCATCTACCTCAGTGCACCACTTCATATGAGTACTGGCAAATTGTGGGCATGACAGTGACGGATCGCTCAGTCACATCACGAAACGTAGAACAGCACATTGAGTCTGTAACGCATCATTGAGTGTCTACGCGTACCATTCGACGCCGTTTACAGCACAGTGGTCTGTCCGCAAGACGTTCATTGCTTTGTCTACCCTTGACGCAGAACCACAGACGTCTCCGCCGTCAATAATGTGATGAAAGAAGGATGTGGGCGGCAGAATTGAATAAACTTGTCTTTACTGACGAGTCATGCGTCTGTCTGCAACACCACGATGGTCGAATTCGAGTCTGGAGACACCGTGGAGAGAGGACGCTGAACAGCTGCGTTATGCACCGCCACACTGGTCCTGCACCGGGTATTATGGCATGGGGCGGTATTGGATATCACTCTCGCATTCCTATAGTACGCGTTGCCGGTACTTTAAACAGCCAGCACTACATCTCCGTGGTGTTGGAACCAGTTGTCCTTCCTTACCTTCAGGGCTTGGCCACAGCAATATTTCAACAGGATAATGCGTGATCACACGTGGCGCGCATTGTCCAAAGGTTCTTCGTCAATCTCGAGATTGAATTGCTTCCCTGGACGGCTCGCTCTCCGGATCTTTCGCCGATAGAAAACGTGTGGTCTAAGGTTGCTCAACAATTGACCCAGATTACACCCTCAGCTGCCACACCAGATCAACTTTGGCAACGTGTGGAAGCTGCTTGGTCTGGTGTTCCCCAAGAACACATCCAAAGTTTCTTTGAATTAATGCCGAGGCGTGTGGCAGCGGTGATCTCCATCAATGACGGCTACTCTGGCTATTGATTCTGGCAGGAACTACACTTCACAGAAATCTATAAATTTAATCATATGATACTTGGCCAACATGTTATCTACAAAATAACTTTTGTTGTGCTATCTTTTGTCTTTCTTGGTGTTGCATTTACAGTGGCCAGTAGTGTATTTAATAACTTAGAATATGTTTTACTGTATTAAAATATTTACTATGACCTAAATTGCAATTTATGTAAGAATGAATGCCAAGGTTTTTAGTTCTTTCATGTACTTTATTGACTTTAAAAATTTAAACGTTTTTCACGACCTTATATTTTTTATTGTGATAAAATATTTAAAATACTGATATGATTCATTATAAATCTTTGAAACTTTTCTTGGTTGTTTTGTATAAAATGTTTGATAATTCTGTGCATAGCTTAAGGATTTATGAAGAGCTATTTTTTAAAAGATCCATAAAGTTAGACATAGCTGTTTTTTTTTACTGTTTTGTATCACTTCATTCCATTTAATCTTAATTTATTTACTTTTTAATTTGTGCTAATTCAGGATGAATTTTGCATTAAAATTCTTAGTACAACTTGAATTTTAATATATATTAGAATTGATATATACTATACTTTAGTTTTTTCCATTATTTTTTTTATTTCAAAAACTTTAAATTGCTTTTATTCAGCTTCTTATTTTTCATGATGATCATGTGTTTAAAATGCTAAGGCTTTTTTATATTCCCTATAAAATTTTGAAACTTTTTCTGGTTGTTTAATATAATATGTTTGATAATTCTGTGCATAGAATAAGTATTTAGATGAACAGTTATTTTTTAGAAATCTATAAAGTTAGATATGAGTAGTAATATCAGAAAAGGAATAGTTAGTAATATCAGATAAAAATGGTTAAAAAATATTTAAATTTGTAAAAATAGTAGGAATTTTAAGAATTCGAAATGATTTTAAAATTTTAAAAATTTTAAATAATTGTCTGTTTAAAAAATATTATTTTACTTATGAAATGTTTATAACACATATGTTGAATACAGTACATGTAATTTTATTTTTATAACTATCTAAGTAAAAGAAATTGTGTACAGGGTACACTGTCCCCTTAAAATTGATTGTTTGTTCAAAGAAAGTTGTTCTACGAAATATTTTCTTCAGAATAAATACTCGGTGCAGTTATTAGCAAATCAAAATGCTTTTTCGAAACACCACGAATACAAAATAAAGCTATTGTATTCCTTTCACTCTATTTCTGTGAAAAATCCCACATTTAAATCGAACGCAAAGCATACATTCTTTTGTTACGCATACATCTGAAAATTTCTTATGCTACTGACGGTTTCAAGATTTTTTTTATTTTTAAAAAATATGTTATATCATGAATTAGTATTTCCTCCAATGGTCGATCATATATCCCAATTTTTTTGCATTTCTATTTTTCTGAGATTAACCTCAATCATGAACTTAAAAAAGAAGACCGCAAAAACATGTACAAAACATTCTAGAATTACTTCGAAAGGAACAAAATTACTAACGGAAAATTTCTCTTTCTTCTTCATGTACAAGTCAAAAATTCGTTTCCTGTAGAAGTCTACCGACGTTACTTCAAAGAAACATTAGGAATTTGGAGGGAATGTGTTTTTATTTTTGAAATCGGCGGAAATGAAAAGTTGTTGGAAAACTCAACCCGAAAAGTCGCCGATTCACTTTCGCAATTTTGGTTTTTATGCCGCTTTGTAAGAGAAAGTTAAGAAGAAAATGAAGGACTTTTTCATTGCTTATAGAAAATACTTTTTGTACAAAATCTTACATTTTTGTTTATCATCCCTTTGAAAAATTTCTAATATCTAAAGCACAGATTCCCCCTCCCCCAAAAAACCTATATCTTATGTTTTAACTACGGCTCAACACATTAATATACCGTATTTGCTCGAATATAAGCCACCATCGATTCTAAGCCGTACCCTTAATTTTCAAAATATTTTTGCGAAAAAATGTTGTCATCAATTCTAAGCCGCACGCCCATTGCTTTACATGTTTTTGATAAAAAATATAAAAAATTGTGTAAAAGGTTCATCAATATCTAATACTTAAGAAATTTTTTTAAAAAAATCAATGAGAATAATAAGGTGTTAATAATTTATTTCTTTTACCAGAGAATTAAAAAGTTTCAAATACATGCATGAGCTTATACTTACTCTAAACGACCGTATTATGTTTCGAGAATGAATCGTCTCTCCCATTGCCACAACTGACTTCGGAATCAGTGGCTGCGTCACCATTTTCCCACACAGTGTCATCTTCCATGTCATCCGATGCATTTGTTAACAATTATTTTTTAAAAGAATATATTAAAAAATAATGTAAAAGAATTATTAAAGACTGTTGAACATTTATAATCAAAAATTATATGATTTTATTTTTTACCGTGAACGTATATTTGTTTCATCCTTCTCAAATTTTCAGTGGTCACTGCTGTGTTTGTTTTTTTCTTCATGTAAAATGGCTTCCCTTTTCATATTCGCGTTATGGTAAACTCGTCTCGATGCTTTTTCCGATATCTTAGATGCTTAGGGGAGCGTTTCTCAAACTGTGGGGTGCACCCCCTAGGGGGTGTAACGTCGCTTCTCCGAACATCAACATCTAGTCGGCATCTTTTGTTGGACCCGACACCCACACGTGCATCTTGCAGGTGCAACGCAACCCCTTTTTGACACCCGAGGAATCTAGCCCCGTCGACCGGAAGATGAGGGGAGAGATGCTTTGAACTTGCACGGGAGCGGTAACCAACGAATCCTCCTCTCACAAAATAGTGGACTCTAACAATCTATAATTAACTTTAATAACTGTAATGTATCATTTAGTAAATAATTTTCAATAGTTGGGACGTAAATAAATTCCATATTTTAATTAACCAAGAATACGCTACCGTTATTCTTTCAAACGTTACAGGGGGCGTGATAACCGTACGTGGGGAGCACGAGCATATTGAAAAGTAGAAGACTAAAGATTATTTAAAAAAATCATTAATTTACTGACAGTAAATAAATAAAATACATTCTCTCGCGCGCAAAATAAAATACAAGATACAAATTTGCACTGATATAATACATTTATAAATGAATCAGTACTACACACAAGGTATTTTATAATTAATTTATAATTTATAGTAACAAGGTATTTTGTAATTAACTAAGTTAATACATGTTTAATAATTATCAGTGACCCATGGGCTTGTAATGTATGAATTCGTTCACAAATTAACACTTATCTTGATCATTTGTACGGTTTATAAATAATCCCTTAAATGCCAATTAAAAGTCACGTGATTCCCTTCCCAAGACCACCGTTTTCTACATAGGAGAGCGTATGGGATGTATTGGGGGTGATGAAAAAGAATAAATAAGTAAAACCTTCTCTGAATTAAGTAAAAAAAAATTATTCGCAAACACTCCGTCATGGTACTTTTATTGCATTCCAAAGCTTTCGGAATATTTTTATGGATAGCAGTACAGAGAAGATCATACTTCGGAAAGACGTATATATACGTCCGGAGACGTTTACATACGCCGATGGAACTTAAGAAATTGTAGCTTTAGTGTCAAAGCATAATATTATTGAATTCAATACATGGTTGTTGTATGGAGGTGGGCGCGAGGAAAATTATGATTGAATATTGGGTCGCAAGTATTGAAAGTTTGAGAACCACTGGCTTAAGTGATTAAAAGTAAATGTATACAAAAAAATTCCCTACATACGAGCAGACATAGATGTTTATGACAGATTGACAACTGGATATAACCATTGGAATGTGATAAGTCATCGATGCAAATTGCCAGAATAAACGGTCACAATTTTCCTTTTGAAAAGGGTGGAAACTTAATTTTCTCCATCCAACAAATTATTTGTTTTCGATTCTAAGCCGCACCCAATTTTCAGAAGCTTTAACACAGGAAAAATAGTGTGGCTTATATTCGAGTTTCTACGATGATATACAGTGTGCCCGCTTAAGTCCGTGGTCACCCCAATAACATATGAACGGCAACAGCTAAAGTTTTAAAAGTGGAATCTAGATATGAAGTTCCATACGCTAAGGAAAAAACTATTTATAGTGCCAACTAGAAGATGAATTTAGATTTAACGTTCGTACCTCAAAAAAGTACAGAATACATAAAAAAATGTCAATTACAATATTATTCAGCATCATCGATTTATTACAAAAAAGCATCTTGCGCACAAAAATAACACAAATGAAAAGCAAGAAACATACATGTGTCTGATTGCGCTGAATAAAACTACGCTTCCCAATTTTGAGGTCCATCTATCTGCCGTGCTCAAAATGGTGACCTTCAGCAACAATACACATCTGTACACGGGTTTGCATTTTCGTTGCCCTTTCTTCAACATTGCACGAGACATACTTTCTCAAGCATCCGTAATACGATTTTGAATTTCCTGTAGTTCTGTGGAGGGGTTTACATTCACTCTTTGTTTACTGTATTCCCATAACAACGAATGGGTTGAGGTCGGGTAACTATACAGGTCATTCATTGCAACCACCATATTTTATGACTTGTTGCTGGAATGTGTCTCGAATATACTATGCGACACATGATACTTTGTACGACGGGGCGCCAACATGTTGGAACCACACATTCCATAGATCACTCAACGCCGAATTCTTTAGAAAATTAAGATCAGAACCCTAACTCCAAATTTATCCACTATGTGGTGCTGTAAGTAGAATTTTTGTGTTGCGCATTGCAACTTTTCTATACCTAGACCTCAATTTTGTGATTATAGCTCTCTTGCTGTTCATAAATTATATGGGTGACATTGGATTTTAACCTGCACACTGAATATTAACACTCTATAAGTAAAAACACGAAAGTAATTAGTGACAAACCATACATAAATATGAACATGTACATTTATTCAAAATTTATTTTTAAGAAATTTGTATAGTCTGCGTACATATTAATCCATTTTGTTGACATTAAAGAAAATAATCTTCATCCTTTTTCCTCGATTAAAAATAAAAAATAAAAAAAAATTTTTTTTGGAAAGTGAGTGATAAAAATCACCTGGAACAAATTTTATTTGATTAGGAAAGAGTTGGTTGCGAGAGTTGCATTGCTGTCAAGTGTTATCGCATCCCATTTTAAACCCTCCACAAGTACATCAGCGTTCAGTTTTCATGCTAGCATAAGCATAATGTTACTTGCTCATACCGCTCACTATTTAACTTTTGTTATCTCTTTTATAATATACTTGAGTATTTTCATTCAAAACTTCACTTGAATTGTTTCAATAGTTTTTGAAAAATCCACGCAAATGTTCTCGTTTCTTAGCTTTTGCACACTTTTATTACGGTATTGGATATAACACTATTAAGTTTATAGCTTAATGGCAAAAAAGGGCTTTAATACCTTGAATAGTTTTAAAAATGAATTATGCAAAATTTTACTTGTTAAAATGAAGTAGAAAATGTTTAAGGTAAGAAAATAAGAGGGAAAAAATTCTCTCTCTTCTTTTCTTTATAATTGCTTATCTTTGCTACTTCGCTGTGATACCTCGTTTTTAAATTAATTTAAGCAGTTCTGTTTCACTCATTTACTAATCTACGAATAAAATCTTTAACGTTGTTTTCGACATTAAATATTACTTTCACTGGTATTGATATTGTTACCTAATTCCGGGTACAAGGATTTTATGCTATTATTCTCAAAGAGCAAAGCAGATCTTTAAGAGTGATGAAAATTTATTGTTGAAAAACTATCCTTAGAAACACAGGATACAGCAGTAAAATTTACAAAATAAATTCCAGAAGGCCTTCACACCTTCTACAGAACTCAGACCCAACTATGAGTGTCTGGAAATACCAGTCCATAATGATTAAAGTTCTTCGTAAACACTCGTTCGATCGTAGCAACTGGTCAATAGTTGACTGTTCAACAGTCAAAATAATACTGACTCAGTTCTAGAGAGTGACTCCTATTTAAAAGCTTCACGGATCTTGCGAGAAATAATCATTTACGTCATAGATGGTTTCTTTTTTTCGATTTCTCCAGTACTTTACAGGAACCTCAATTTGGTCATCGACTCGTCAAAAATGATGCCAACTTGGCTCTACCGCCAACATTTCGACAAGTTTCCATTGTAATGTAAGAAACGGCATTGCTTGTGTATATTACAATTTTAACAACAGAAAGTAATATTAACAAGTTGCACATCCAGGTATAAATTATTAACACAATTTTAAGCATTCATTACACAAAACACATAACACTATATAGATTACAAGTTGTCATTATATGTTGTCATTGATTTAAAATCTCTGCTAAGGAAGCTTCTGTTCTGTCCAAGTGCTGTCTTCACAAAGTTTTTCTGCATGATGCCTTTGAAAAACATTTAAATAACTTTGTATTTTATATGCAATACTTCTATTGACTTTATGCGATGATTTTAAGAAACATATTTCTTTGTTTTGATAGATAGATGGACATAGGGAGATAGGAAACTAATAGTAGGAATTGAAAAAAAGTAGGGAATTTGTTCTCAGTGTTGTAACAAAGCACACCCTGTTTGGCTAGTTTGGCTGAAAAACAGGTTTTCGACGCCAACAGTTGTCTTTGTTTTAACAATTACATAGTTACAACAATAGAGACAAATCTAAGTTTGCGTCAAAAACTGAATAGACTACACAATGAAGCGGATAAGATGATGACGTTTTACTCAAATAATTAACAAAATGACCTCTTACGTGTAAAACCATCAATAAATCCAAAAAGAAACGATTTTAATGAGGTAAAAAATTTCATAAAAAATTCTCTTTTAGCTGCAAAAGTTTTGGAAATTAATTTAAGAATTTTTCAACATTCAATCAATTTTTCAAAGCATATTAATCTATAAAAACCATAACTTTAGGCATTATCCTTGTAGCCTTTAGATAAATAAAAATGAATTCTTTAATTTTAAGGGGGAAAAAACAATTTTTTCGCTGAAAGCAAGAATCTTTTTAATTAAAAAAGTAAAGTAATCAAACTATTACTAAAAACAGAATCATGTAGTGAATTTAATAATTCCCTATGCGACCTCGTTAAATTTTTAAAAACACACAATATGCACTTGATTTTTTGAAGAAAAATCCAATCAGGTATGGCCCCACGAAATTAATAGAAAGGTCTGAGTACACATATTTCTATTAGAATAATAGAATTTTTTGAAAAAAAAATTAGAGTAATTACTTTTACCGAAAGTATTTTAATAAACCTATTCCACTGCTATATATCAAGGTTTTTTTCTCGGAATTTTGTTGTAAATACCAAAGAAGAAAAAAAATTAATCTTATTAATTTTATGGGTTTTTTTTAGTTACTTATCTTCACTTTTTTTTATCCTTTTTTTTTCCTCTACCACATTAATTGACACATAAATTCAATGAATAGTGCAACGGTAATAGTACGAAGAATAAATTCTGCGAACTTTCAAACGCATTTGAACAAAAAAGGCCTGCAAATATTGATTTTTAATTCAAATATTCTATCAAAATTTATAAATTTATTTCAAAAGTCATACAATAAAACAGAACATTTGAGTTGTTAAGCTAAATAAACGTTTGTCTTGCGCTAAATAAAAGGATGAACAATTATTTTTGAGACAAAAACGATTCCTACACTCATGCATTTACGCGATTGTGAAACAATCATGAACATTCAAATTATTAAAATCCCTTAAGACAATTAATATAAAAAAAGTTAAGTCAATTCCAACTTAGGTCACAAGAAAACAAAATTTTATTTTAGTTACTCTTTATTAAATAGTTACGATTAATATAATTATTTAGTTACATATGAAAGAATCACATTATTAAGTGACAAAATAGAAATCGATTTTCCTTGCAATTTCTCATTTTCCTTTCTATATAGGGTGTTAAACTATTTATTTTTGTTTGTCACTATTTATTCATCACTTAAATGTAATTTTTCTAATAAAATAGTATAATAAAAAAAGGGAAATCACATTCTCAGAAATTAAGCCATCTTAGGTGGGATTCGAACCCCTGACCTTTGAATTAGAAGTCCAGAGTGTTATCTATTGCTCAACAGGGACACAACGAACGATTTTTATTTCTATATAAGTTGTTCGACTATTATTTTTGCTTGTTACTACTTATTTAGTTTTCAATTTATTTAGTGAATTAATATTTGAAAAAAATGCACTATCGTCAAGTGTCATCCACTGCAAGTTTAAAAAAATATATTTGAACTTCAATGGATGAATTGAATTTTTTTTTAACGCGATTGAAAATTTAACAATATATATATATATATATATATATATATATATATAAAAGGAAGATTAGAGCTGGATACACTCTGATTCGAAAACCAGTATCTTAGCAACCAAGCGCCAAAACGATCGTCATAGCATGGAGGTTATAACTGGTTTATATAGATATCACCACAAAATACAAACAGACAGAATAATTGAAAAATAAAAATTATTTAAAAGGTTTCACTCGTCCTCTAATTTGCTTTCTTATGCATACTTATGTTACGTGGTCGCGGTAGCCGAGTGGTATAGGTAAAGGATCGAGGCTTGCCTTGTCACGTGTTCGAGCCCAGTACCACTAAAGACCCTTCGTGTTGGGCAGCGATGCACGTTAAATCTGTCGAGAGCTGAAATGTCGGTGTCGTCCACGTCACTTGACCATAAGTTCAAAATTACGTGGTCCATCGCCAAAAGCCCTCGTGTAGCTCAACAGTGCGACGTTAATATTAAATCAAATCTTTTATGTTACAAGTAGAGTTTTTCATTTCTATTTCAATATTCATAAGTTTTATTCCGAATTCTGGACTGTAGTTTCTGCGGAATCATGAATTCCAATTTTTCTATTACTAAAGAGCCGTCATATAGACATTAAATATGCTGAGTCTTAGAATCCTCCCATTTGCGGGAAATGGAAGCGTGAAGAGTGTTGTACCTGCTCAGGAGTAGTCCATCTTGATCATGATTTAAAATGGTAAGGTCCGTCCCAAATAACTCTCACTAATCCGACGCTAAGAAATAATCTTAGCTATCAAGTTCAGAAGATTAAGGAAATAGGCCTCCTACATACGACCAATAATTATTATTATATGTATATAGTAATGGTAAATTATTCCTCTTACTATAGTAGTAAAAATTTTTTTAAAATTACAAATACATTCAAGCTAACATCTAATGCATCCAAGCTCAATATATCCTTATCAACGTAGTTTAACTGATACGTGATATTTCCTGCTTTTGTGGTCTCAACTCAAATAATATCTTCCTGTAGTTTAGTCTATCAATTTCGTTTGATTTAGTGATGATGCTTATACATGAAAACTAAAAGACAGTTTACTGTATGAATTTTTGTACAAGAACAAAATTTCTTAAAGGAAAGTAGATTTGTTGTCGAAAGTTGAATCTATACAGAAAAGAAAACAAAATGATGCAAGAAAAGGAAGAAAATATTCTTCGTTCATACGCAGTCGGACCTCTATATAATAAAATCGTAAAATCCAAAAAAGGTTCGTAACAAGGAAAATTCGTTAAATGGGGATTCATCTTTTAATCTAAACTGATATTTGTAAAAAATGCACACAGCACTATAAAGTAATCATCAAAATTAAATTAAATTTAATGCACAAACGACTTGTAGTAGTACAGATAAATGACGAAATTTTTAAAACAAAAAAACAATATTAACTGTCCGAAATCAGTATTTGGTGTAGCCACCATGCTCTGCAATAAGTGCTGCTAAACGACGTGGCATGGAGCCAAACAGATTTTGAATGTCTGCTTGTAGAAGATAATTCCATATTGCTTGTATGTGCAGCAAAAGTTCGTCATTTGAAGCTACAGGAAGCGGATAACAAGCAAGACGCCGACCAACAAAATCCCACACATACTCAATAGGAAACAAATCCGGCAAATAAGCAGGCCAAGGAAGAAGTTGCAAGTGTTGGGCTGAACAGAAGTCTCGGACAGTCTTTGCAACAGGTGGGCGGGCATAATCCTGCTGAAATGTAGCTTCAGGGATACATTGAAGAAAGGGAACGACTTCGGGCGGTAGCACTTCACAGACACATCTGTTGCTATTGAGACTACCCTTAATTCGTAGCAAATTGGAGCGTCCATGATACGAAATTCGTAGCCCAAAATATAACTCCGGGTGTTAGGGCAATATGTCGTTTGATAAAGCACTCTGGAAGACTGAGTTCACTGGCATAGCATCTAAAACGATTGCAGCCGTCATGGTCCTACAAATTGAAACGTGATTCATCCGAAAAGATAACTTGGTGCTAATTAGCTTGTCATACTCTGTGTTCATGAGGCCATTGCAAACGTAGCCTTCGATGGTTTGCCATGATGAGGATTCTTTACAAAGACACCCTTACACGCAATCCACGATGCAGTAGACGTCGATGAATTGACGGCTCCAATACTAGAACACCTGTACACTACAACAACGTGCTGCCAACTGCCTGGAGGAAGCTGCACTGTTATTTACCACCATGCGGAGCAGGTGTCCACCTTCCCTCGTCTACTGCCAGTTTTTCGAGTTGCTCCGAGATCGTCGGTCCACTGCTGCTAAACTAGCATCACTGTGGAACTATTCCACTGCAAAAGAGCTCCTATTGCGTGATAGGAAAATCCTCCTTCTCGAAGGATAATCCTCCCCCGTTCAAACACCGTAAGTTGCTGGAATTCCTCCTTGTTTAGTCTTGGAGGCATACTTAGTTCTCACTAAACGTTCGCCACTAACAAATAATCATTAACTATTTTCAACATCCCGCTACAGCCCTCTATTTATACGCTTTCAGCATCAGTTCAGAGTGCGCTGCGCCCGCCACTCATGCGGGGTTGCTCTGAATTGATTGATTGATTTAATATTAACGTCGCACTGTTCAGCTACACGAGGGCTTTTGGCGACGGACCACGTAATTTTGAACCATGGTCAAGTGACGTGGACGACACCTGAGTTGGCACCCCCCTCTCCTAACTACCACACCACACCAACGGGAGGACGTTTCAGCTCTCGACAGATTTAACGTGCATCGCTGCCCTACACGGCGGGTCTTTAGTGGGGGGTTGCTCTGAAACTTTACTATTTTACGCAACATCCTATAATTGTTTTCTGCAAAGTACATTTAGTTCTGATTATTCCTTCGTGTTGTTGCATTTTTTATAAACAGTAGTGTATTTTAATTTTTGGGGGTATACATTCATATATATATATATATATATATATATATATATATATATATATATATATACTATATATCTATATACACTATATATACATATATATATATTATACTATTTATATATATACTATATATATGAATATAGGATACATGTTTATATAAGTATATGTTTCTATATACCACGCAATAAATTTCTAGTGTCAAAAAAATCAGAAATACCCAATTAATTTTATTAATAGTTATATAAATAAGCTATTCGAAATATGAAGCATTAAAAATTCTTATATTAAAAAATACTAGTTTATTACTATAAATTTACATATTACCTAGTTATAGTTACCTCCCTATTCTAATATTAGATAAAATTACTTATTATTATTTAATTCATATATACTCTAGTGTCACTAAAGTTATGGTAATTTGTAACTCGCTTTTTAATTTTTATTTATATTATTTTTATACTTTTGTTAAGTGCTACATTTCATCCATTCACATGCTTTGAATCTACATTATGGTCCAGAATCTGGCAGTAACTTATTTATTGCACTCAGAATTAGCGCAGGCTCTGCATTTTTAAGTGAAATTTTTAGGTAAGTTACCTCTATCTTATAATGTATTTAGATATTCATATCCATTACTTTCAATAGGTTTTGACTCAGTATTATTTACATAAAGGGGATAAGGATGACTGGCCAAAAACATATTAAACCCTACTTTTATATAAATTATTTTATATTATAGCTGTCCTAAGTCAGCAATGTTTATAATAATATGCAGCATTTATTTTATAATTTTTAATCTCGGTTGCTCATGTGTCCTTCATTGTGTGATTTTCCTACTGTCTTTGTGTTTTTCGAATGTGAATGTTGGATGTTTATCTCTTGTTTGTAGAGAATTAAACTATATATATATGTGTGTGTCAGGTCCCAGGCTTGCTGGTAAAATGAGGAGGGCATCATCTCTATAATAACGTCTTTATTTTGCTTCAATCACATAAAATCCTAAATGGCGGCCCTCTGGCATGCAATCGAGTAGAACAATAGACAACAATCCGGCGAGGAGTCACCAGCTAAGCCTTTTCGAGTATGCGTTCTCCTTCATCAGCGCTCGCTCCATCTTTAAATAGACGTATTTATCCACAAATCCTTACGCGATGGTAAAGAGTTCGCTCTATTTTATATATATATATATATATATATATATATATATATATATATATATATATATAATTATTATTTTACAATTTAATGGTCTAAGTTATAATTTTAAGAATGATAATTGATAATTTATATGTTTTTTTGTACAATAAAATTTATTTATTCCTTCTTTTTACTAATTCTGAAATCGAATACGAATATGTAATCAATCTAAAATATCAGCACACAATACGAGATATCTCGTAGCTTTCAATTTTGGTACACATAATTACTACGAGATATTTCGTAATGGGTAATCAGTGGATTAATTTTAAAAACAAGAACTAACTCTAGGATGTTTTAATGGAAACGGAAAATGAACTGTTGGCATTAATCCGCTATAAACGGACTTCTGCCTTTTTAATGGGAGAAAATTATAAAAAATTGTTTTTAATAGAATTTAAATTTTTTGCCCCAGCTAAATGACAAGTATTTCAGCAATTAAAAGTTAATTGTGTGTGTGTGTGATTCTAGTTTTTCCTAATTAATTGTAAGTTTTAAATATGATCCATGCGTGATTTCTGGTAAGTTTAGCACAAGATGTATGTATATATTACCGTTAAAGTGTAAAATCCGTTATTTCTCAGAATAACTAGGTGTTCATGAAATAAATTTACAAATCAACTAAGAATATAAAATTATTGAATTCTATGATTTAACTAGGTATTCTTTAGAATAAAGGTTACTTG
Organism: Trichonephila clavipes; assembly: GCA_019973935.1. Lineage (NCBI taxonomy): Eukaryota > Metazoa > Arthropoda > Arachnida > Araneae > Nephilidae > Trichonephila > Trichonephila clavipes. The sequence continues at coordinate 652,582 of BMAU01020226.1, read as the reverse complement.
ATCGTTAAAATATGAAATACGGCACTCGAACATTCTTTGATCGGTTCTAGCTACTTTTAGTCAGTTTTGAACCATTTATACCTGCTTCGCAATTGGAACAAAAGACGGCCGAATAAAACAATAGTACTCTATAATCTCAGTTCAGTATATCTGAGCAAGAATTAATTTCCATTGTAACGTTTGAAAGAATAACGGTAGCGTATTCTTGGTTAAATAAATTAATTATGGAATTTATTTACGTCACAACTATTGAATATTATTTACTAAATGATACATTAAAGTTATTAAATTTAATTATAGATTGTTAGAGTCCAATATTTTGTGAAAGGAGGATTCGTTGGCCACCGCTCCCGTGCAAGTTCAAAGCATCTCTATTCTCATCTTCCGGTCGACAGGGTTAGATTCCTCGGGGGTCAAAAGGGGTTGCTCTGCAGCTGCAAGATGCACGTGTGGGTGTCGGGTTCACCAAAGACTTCGACCGCTGCTGGGAGTGGCTACGTTACACCATCAAAAAAGTTGCGAATTTTGACACAACGCTTCTATCTGTTGCAACAGCTCAAAGTTCGCGCAGTGGACAATGATTTAAAAAGTAGTGTAAAAAAAGAATAATTGTAAAAAGTGGGATTTTTTTATGCATTTACATAATATGCACAATTATTTACATAATATGCAATGCAATTCAAAGTGTTATCACAGCAACCTTTGCTTTAATAAATAATGAAAAGTAAAATAAAAAATATATCATAAAATGTAAATTAATATTCTTATACATTTTTGCTTGAAAAATAATATTTAAGTACAACCATTTTTCTGCAACATATTTTTTCTTTTTCTATTTAACTATTGTTAGCAAAAATAATTCATATCATCTGCTTTTCCATAATATTTATCAATTAATCCCACACACATTCTCAATACGGAAAAAATGTATTTTTTGACAGATTTTAGCTATTTATGATCAATTAATTTATAAAATAACTTTAAAATTGTTTTTTTTTCGCTTTAACGGTCTATCGTTAGTTATTTCATAAAATGACTGGGTAAAGTATGAATTTTCTAATCTAGTATATACTTAAACTGACTTGTCTTTTCATTTCATGAAATACTTAGCTTTTCTATGAAATTGAGACACTATTACGCAGGAAGGTGAAATGGTGTAGGCATTCCTGCTGCAAGGGGATGGGAAAAAACAGCAACAACATTCTATGAAATAACTGAATTATACACTTCAACGATGACATATATATAACAAACCTATTTCTCTTAGAATCTTAAAACTTTACGCACATATTAAATAAATATTCATAAGCAATGTTCTCCTTTTTTTATTTCAATTTTTTTATAAAAAAATTTACATGAATTTCAAACATTTTCGAAATTTTTATGTGTTACACCTTATGTGAGCTATATAAAAAGGAAACACTAATGAAAATTTTAAGAAACGCCGAAATTATTAGACTTTTATACTTGAAATTTGATAAAAATATTATCTGTGTTGAGTAGGCATTCGCTAATAACAGGTTTTCAAAATAGACTTAAAAGGAAGGGGAAGGAAAGTAGGTTCAAAATTCCTTTATAAACACAAATATTCCCCTTTTAAACTACAGTATCCCCAGACTTGAAATTCGGCAAGTATGTTTCCTTTATAAAGTACATATTCGCTAAGAATGGATTTTAGGGAAACAAGCACTGAAAGGGGCTTCGTAGGAAGTAACGAAAAATTAAATCTTATTTTTGAACAATTATATCTACAGCCTTGGAATTTAACTAAAGTGTTTCTTTTTTTAAAGTAAATATCGACTATAAAAGAGGTTTGAGGAAGTCGACAACGAAGGGGAGGTCTTACAGGGGCAAAAATAATAAAATACTTTTTCTATAGAAATATAAGTTAATATATCTGACTACCCTCTAAAATCAGGATTTTTCTTAAGAATTGACAAATTTATTTTATGCTTTTATTTTATAGGCCATCGTATTAGCTTTATAAAAATGCAAGTTTTTTTTGTTTTCCATTCACTATAGAACAAAAACTACAAGTGTTTTAGTAAAAGCAAACACCGTAACTTTACATAAGATGTCAAACTTTAAAATACGTTTTACTCGAAATGTGTGTTTTTTTCGAAAAACTCAAACGGGGACAGCGATTGCTCGAAAAGTTTTCAAAATAATTTGCTGAAATTTTTTTGCGTATGTTCTGTATAACCGTAGAAGTGTTTTAACTTTCAGATTTATCAATCACTGTTTTATTACAAAATTTACAGTTGTTTATGAGAATATAATCACTGATTTTTTAAGCAATTTCATATAATAACTAAGATAAAGTGCTCTAAGTTTTGTAAAAATTAAAATATCTCTTATCGCGAGGGTCACTTCAAAAAGGAATAACAAAGTAATACGTCAAAATTGAAAAATTGAGAATTTGTTCATTTACTATTTGTACAGAGCGGGCCCCATTTATGTAATTTTTGGCCAACTTTTACCAATTATTTCTATTTTAGTAGTAATAATTTATTTTTTTCTTCTTAATTTTAGCTTTATTTTCTTAAAGTGTACTAAATAAATCTAAAAACCACAAAAAAATCTCCATATCTCTATTTTTTTTAAAAAAAAGTTGTCGCAAGGAAAGTTTTCCACTATAGTTGAAAGTCTAATGCTGGGACTCGGGTAAGAATAACCTAGAAAGAATGCATATTCTTACAGGGTCATGAAATACCCAGCGAAAGAGTAGGGAAATGGCTAGTAATTCAATAAGTGTACACCCAAAGGTAGTTTACTGAATGATAATTCTTTAAGCACTCGTTAAACTTATTTCTAACACATTATGTTCATTGAAATTATTTCTTAAAAACGTGTTCCTTTTTCTAACGGAAATACAGTTGGACCTCTATAAACGAAGTCACTAAATCCCGAAAAAAAGTTCGTTATATAGAAGTTCAGCTTCCAATTTTCTCGATAAACCAACATAAAACAAATTTTAAATTCATATACAGAGTGTTTTTTCCAGGTATAGAAGTTTAAGTTGGCATTACTTTCCAAGATGGCGACCGATTTAACAGCTGTCAAGTGATATATTCTCAGTTTGGTTTGGCAATTCATCATGAATAGACTCACGCCTGAACAACGCTTTCAAATTGTGCAATTTTATTTCGAAAATAATGGTCGATTTTCATAAGCGAATTTTGTTTAGCGATAAAGCGCACTTCTGGTTGAATGGCTACGTCAACAAAGAAAACTGCCGCATTTGGAGTGCAGCTAATCCACAAGTGTATGTTGAAACACCGTTACATCCAGAAAAACTGACTGTTTGGTGTGCTTTATGGGATGGTGGAATCCTTCTTCAAAAACGATGAAGGCCACAACGTTACAATCAATGGTGATCGGTATAGAGCCATGATTACTAACTTTTTCATTCCTGAATTGGACAATCATGATGTCCAGGAGCTGTGGTTCCAACAAGACGGCGCAACATGTGACACAGCTCGTGCCACAATCGATTGATTGAAAGACACGTTTGGCGACCGCCTAATTTCACGTTTTGGACCTGTGAATTGGCCTCCAAGATTTTGTGATTTAACACCGCTAGACTATTTTTTGTTAGGCTATGTAAAGTCATTGGTCTATGCGGATAAGCGACAAACGCTTGACCATTTGGAAGACAACATTGGCCGTGTTATTGCCGATATACGGCCACAAATGTTGGAAAAAGTCATCGAAAATTGGACGTCCAGATTGGACTACATCCGAGCCAGCCGTGGCAGTCCTATGCCAGAAATCATATTTAAAATGTAATGCCACAAGAGTATCTTTCGAATAAAAAAAATTCATGTCAATCGAATAATACATCGTTGTTTTATTGCAAATTAAAGTTATATACCTTTCAAAAAAACACCCTTTTACATTTATATATTAAGAAAGTAACTATTCACACCTTTTTATATATTAATGTATGTTTATTTTATACATCTTTCTTATAAAAAAAAAGAAGAAACAACGAAAGAAAGAAAAACTGCAAGGAAAGCTTCTTGACGCCTTTATCCACTTTCTGAATCATTAATTTTTTTCTTTGATGCTCAAGCATTTACGTGTTAACATTTTCAAGCTACAAGAAACTAAGTTACCAGTACGACTGAACAACACTACAAATAAACGGAGAATAGTTTAAGGACACGAGACAATTGCACTAAGGGTGAAAGACGTTTCTAGTGAACTGGAAAATGAGGGTTAAAGGTTCAACTTCTTCGATGAAATGCCCAGAATTCTATCGCTCTCGGTGAGTTAGGTATCTAATAAAACCAGTTCAAGGTATATGACCCCCCATAAAGTGTGTTAAAAGAGAGAATAACTTGAAATGTTAAGAAATATTTCAGAATCAATCATAAGAGATAAAGTTCGTTATATCGAAAATTCACTTCGCTATTGAGAGGTCATTTTATGAAGAAAATTGTGAAATGTTCTTGGATCCAGGAAAAAATTCACTATATAGGAAAATTCGCAAAATAAGCTCATTATCTTGAGGTTCGACTGTTTATATATATATATATATATATATATATATATATATATATATATATATATATCATATTTTAAATTATCAAAACTATATTTTTCTTAATACATTAGTTTTTGTGCACTTAATAATCAAGGTATTTAATTTTTAATCAGCAAGCAAAGTTTTCAAACATTACGATAACTTTTTTTTTAGTTTCATTTAAAATTTTGTATATTTACTTATAAAACCGCGTGGATTTTTTTGTGTGCATTAGATGAAACGTTCTTTCATGAAACACGCGTAACAAATTCTTATTTAACCTTTTGGAAAACGATAATTTCTTTTTAAACGAACGCAAAATCTTCCTGCTATCATTTACTGAACAGATAGAGTATTATATTCTGAGTCAACTTGATTATATTTGAATTTAGGAATAATGCGTTTCTATATTTGTAATTATCCTATTTATTGATCATTGATTGCTCTCTCAACGATTCGCTCTTGCACTGTGCATTACAAGATCCCATTTTCACAAGAACAGAATCTTCCCCTATACGTATTCGTTTGATTTCCGCGGAGAGAATTTCAAGATATAATAGGCAAATTTCCCCCAACTTATTTTGCTTTTATTCTGGCAGTAGACAAGATATGAGCCCCTACAACGATCATCTATTTTGATCTTTCCCATGAATGTCTGAAAAGGACTATAAATCAAAAGTAATCAAACTAGCAAACAGGTACCTAATGGACACAATTTGAATGCTGAATAAATGGAAAATAAAATGTGTTTCTATTCCACAGGAAATGCATTAATGTATGAATTATTGAACGTTACTCTGTGCGAAATTGTCCTTTGTACATTTAGTTTTCTTGAAGGCAAAAATTACGTCAAGAATAAATTAGATATTTTAAAAATAGAGACAGAAATAATACTTGGGTCGAAATGTCATCGTAGAAATGTTTTCATCGAGGGAAAAAATATCATTTATGTTAATAAACTGGTATAATTGAAATGAGTTTCGAGACTTCTGGCGAGCTTCAATGCCAGTTACATGACAGAGGTAAGAAATAACTAATTATTTCATAGATTAAACCTATATTTAATGTTTATAGATAATGGAAATAAGAAAACAGTATTTCCTCCCAAAGCAGCAATGCGTTTGTGTAAGTTTATTTTTAAAGGTATTAAAAATTGGTAAAGATTTTATGCATTCTTGCTCTTATATATATATATATGCTACACACTGTTAAAGTGTATAATTCACAGTTATTTCATAGAATAACTGGCTATTTCATGAAATAACTTGACAACTCAGTTAAAGTACACTGCTCAAAATAATTAAAGGATATTGCGGTTTTAGGTGGATATTGTGGCTGGGAAACTTTTTAGCTGATTCATACATGGTCGACAGACGTAGTAGGTTATATGAGAATAAATTACACATGTTTGGCAGAAAAAAATGGATTTTATTGCGCATTTGTGTACAAAAGGAAAAAAACACAATTTGTGCATATAAGAAAAAAAGAAGAGAAGGTGTTTTCCTCAAAAGAAATCATTTTCAGTAGGGGGTATGGTTTCTACGAACGGCCAGCAACGTTGAGCACCTTTGAGGCATGCAGTCAATGAGGCTATTAATCACGAGTTGGGGTATTCTGTCCCACTCTTCCAGAAGAGCTCTTTCCAGTTCTTGGAGAGTTTGTGGGGGTGGTTGGCGGCCAGCAATTCGTCTTCCTAGAACGTCCCAAACGTGCTCTATTGGATTCATGTCTGGAGAACACGCTGGCCATTCTATTCGTACGATTCCTTCCTCGAAAAGGGAATCCTCCAAAAGGTTAGCACGATGTGGCCTGCTGTTACGTCCATTAAAATGAAGTCATCTCCGATTGTTACAGCGTAAAGGACTACAATAGGTCTGAGGATCTTATCCCTATATCGGCGAGCAATCAGAGTTCCATCTCGAATGATGTAGAGATCTGTGCGCCCGTCAATGGAGAAGCCACCATACACCAACACTCCTCCACCGCCAAATCTGACACTTTCGTGCACGAACGCAGGATTATTCCTACTACCATGGTCCCTCCAGATGAAAATACGCCTATTATCCGGATGAACAGAAAAATGGGACTCGTCAGAAAAAAAGAACATTGCTCCATTCACTTCTCCAGTTCACATGCTCTGTTGCTCACTCCCTGCGGTCGCGACGATGCCTCGATATTAGTCTAACACATACCATCGGTTGGCGAGCATACAGACCTACACCACTGAGCCGGTTTCGGACTGTCTGAGTTGAAACCGTGGTGCCAGTAGCCGAGTGAAGGTGTTGTTGGAGAAGAGTAGCGTTCATATTTCGGTGTCTCCGAGCCCTTAACACTAAATAACGATCTGCATTGGGCGTTGTTGCCCGTCTACGACCTTGTGCTGGTCTTCGGCCTGCACTTCCAGTCTCCAAAAAACGGTTCCAGATCCTGGAAATCACACTTTGTGACACTCCAATGGCTTGCGCTACTTCGGCTTGAGTTTGGCCCCCTTCTAACATACCAACTGCTCTCCAAGCTTCTGAATCGGTTAAATGACTTCTCTGAGACATTGTACTCCTCGAAACAAAGCAGCCACTGAATGCTGATCATCCTTGTCTTCATTTCAGTTGAAAGTCAAATTTCATTCGCTTTCGCTGAAGCGACGTTTTTGACGTCGAACTCAAAATTAGCGTACTCCACAGTTTGAAAATCAGAAAAATTTACATTTGTGATTCTCTTCTTCCATTTTCGGCAAAATAAATTTCGCTTATATCTTTATTTTATATAAAACTTACAATATCCTTTAATTGTTTTGAGCAGTGTATATAATAGATGAAATATTTCATTCTTTACCTAGTTATTCAATGCAATAACTAAGGATAGACCGTTAAAGGAAAAAATAAACAATTTCAAAGTTATTATATAAATTATTTGATCATAAATAGCTAAATCCACATGAAAAATACATTTCATCCCTATTACGCATGGTTGACTGGTAAAAAACAAGGAAATTCAGTGATATAACGTTTTATTGCTCAGCTAACATTAGTTAAAAAGAAAGGGAAACGAATGTTTTACATCTGTTACTGGCGCAATTAACTTTTCTATTCCTTATTTACTTCAAAGACATCACAATGCTGGAGGAACTAATAGTCACGTAGTACTTTTTTGTGCTGTTTTTGCACTTACATCTTATATCAAAGTTAACAACTTTTTACGAGTGAGTGGAAAACTTTTTTTCCTTTGTCCCACGCTTATTTAATAAAGATTGAAATGTCTCGCAATTGAGTCTTTTTTTATATAGGTTATTCTCCCATTCCTGCAGAAGTCCTTGTTTTAAAACACACAGACACACACGTTACCAAAATATTTGCTAATAATCCAAAACGTAAAACGTTAACTTCAATACACCGCCTACATTCAACGTCTAAAAGCAACGAAATGAAGCGTAATCACACACACGTCATTGCAAAGCAGCTATAAGTGATTCAAAACAGAATAAAAACAAATAGAATCGGTTCAAAAAACTTTCTCGAGTGTTGTATTTCATAATTTAACGCTCAAGTAGTCGTTATTGTATGGAATACCTAGTTAAATCATAGAATTCAATAATTTTAAATACTTTAACTGATTTGTCTAGTTATATCATGGAATGCCAAGTTATTCTATGAATTAACGAACTTCACACTTTAACGGTAACAAATATATATCTGATTAGTTGAATGAAAAATGACGGGAGTTACATCAGTGAACATTTATTTGCGTAACAGTGAAGTGACACTTATTTTTGCTAAATATAAGGGTCATCGAAATGAAAGTAGCATTACAGTTGGTTTTATAAATGGTTTAAATGCTATTAATATAAATATTTAGTATACAAAAGTAAATAAGAGTAATACAGGCGTAACAAATAAGCTAGACAAAATAACCTTGTAGGTCGGAAACAAATGTCCCTGCTGTCCACGACATGATGGATATCCTATTTGAAGAAGATCGGGTGTTCGTTGTGGAGTCAATTTTCAACAGCAGCTTGAACATCATTATCGGCGGGGAGTCACCGTCCCTTCAAAGCTTTTGGAAATGGACCGAAGATGTGGTATTCAACCGGAGAGAGGTCCAAGTTTTAAAAAGAATATTTGGATACCTCCCAGGGGAATCGCCGTAACAATGCTTGACGCGCCATAGCCACATGAGAACGAGTGTTATTATACAAAAGATGATAACCCCACAGGAATGCATGCTTGATATTATTTATGAGTTCATGCAAAGGGGTCACAGTACGTGGTAGCATTTGCCAGTCGTATCGTTTAGAGGTATCCATACCACCCATGCAGTATAGTGGTTAGCGACGCTGTGCCGTAGGACCTGGGTTCGAATCCCGGATAAGACATGGATGTTTGTAAATACATAGTTTCTTCATGACAGGGGTGTGATCTATATAGTCCTCAACTCCTCTTGTGTGGTTGGTGAAAGGGGAAGATAAATAGTAGGCCCCTGACTAACAGGCTTTGGAAATCGGGGAGGAAAACGAGCCAAAACGTAATGTCACCTGTGTGGTTTCAAGGCTACAGCTAATGACAGGCGTACAATCTAGCCCTTTACCAAAATGAATTCCGTGGGTCTCGATTTGGCACACGCGGATCAGTTGGAATTAGTAACAACAATAAGTGTCATTCATGACACGAACGATTCATTTTTATGTTCCCATGTTGTCATACACGCATATAGGGAATAGACGATATCGCAGCAATGCAACTTTCATTTGGGTGACCCTTATAGGTTGATAATTTAACTGCTATTTAATATTCTAATTACATTACAATAAATGCAATTAATTTCATACAAATTCTATTTAACTCATTTTATTAAAAGAATATCAACCTCACAATTGTCTTAGAATTCTCAGTTTTTTTACCTTATTTTTTATCTTTTATGTGACTCCACATTATAAGTCCTGTAAATGTAGCAAATCGATTAAATGATAAAAAAGGGATAAATAATATGATGTGAGGTTTATACCCAAGTAGTAAAGACTTTGTAACAAGAGACATTCTCACTTTGTACATTTTGGGGTGAGCAATTGATTTCAAGTAAAAGATTGTATGCAAGAGGCCACAAACGCTTCCCTCGCATACACATAAACTTTTATTTTTATTTGTAAGGTTCGTGACATCTGGTGGTTTTTTTGCCCCAATCTCTATGAATTGGAGGTGGCAGTCGTGAAGTAAACCAAAGGAATGTAAATACGCACTTCTACCAACAGAAGTGAGTGAGTGAGTGATAATGCAAACTCTTGTGCTAGAATTATACAAAAAGTTTGGTTTATTCCTCTTCTTAAGTTATCCTACGACTGATATCGACTGTAACCATTCGCATTTACAACTTTATCTTAGACTTTTTGTGGTTTTTGCTTAAGTGGGTCGCCAGTGGCTTTGTATTCGTTCGTTATTTTAAATGTTTTCTTTTTCGTAAAATTGCTATTATGGATGATAGTTCCTTAATAATTTGTCAGGGTAGAATAGGTAAAGAAGGAGTTAGTTTTATGAGTTAGTGTTAAATTACTTTGTTTGTTTCTACACATTGAGGATCTCTATAAAGAGTATTCTAAAAATTATTCTCTGTGTGCTTATGACCACACGATAAAAGTGAAATACTTTTGATTTATTCTGGGCGTGAGAATGTAATTGTTACGATGTTCTACGTTTTCTTTTGTCACATTTTTACATGCAGGCGTTAAGTAATTCTTTTTTTTCGTGCCCATTCATTGGTATATTTGTTTATTTCGTTCATTTTATGTAAAAGATAAAGTTTAAATAACAATGCACTTTTATATATTTTTATATGAATATCTATGATTTTAATATATCAAGTAATCACATTATTTAAAAATATTTATACTTAAATTACTTATATATATTATATTTATTTATTTATATGTTTTGTGGTGCTTATGTAGTACTTTTATAATAATACCAACGTTCAAGATAACTCTCCAAGTTGGCAACACTGATTTCCCATGAGTCGTACAAGCTAAATTGGCAACCATTTGCGTATTCTCTTAAAATGTTGCCAATACCGTTGCGATAATACGTATGTGCAGTTTATATCAGAGGTGGGTGGAGTTTTTCAGGCTACGGGCAACTTTTAATGTTTTTAAGGTGTTGCGGTCAGCCCAGTGACGTAGATGTGGCCGTTATGTATTAAAATTGTAAGCTTTATTTTCTTAACACATGTTTTTGATATTGCACCCCAATTTTAAAATATGACAGTTTACTATCTTTACTCCGAAAACGCTAAGCTCAATGCTTGAACAACTATGAGAGAGTGATTGACCGTGGAGATATTTAATGCAGCGCGAAGAGAACATACGCGAACTCTATGAATATAAAACCAACGTATATGCTTAATTTATTGGCTGCCTTGTCAGCATCATTGCAAAACATGATATCAATACGAAAACTCAATCCCTTGGAAGCATAGAATGTGCGATGATGTATTTATCGCCAATCCTGTGGTATCACGGAAAGAGCTAATCATCAACAGTTATTTTCTCTTCCACTTGCCGTGTGTGGAATAATTAATTTATTCGGCTGGCACCACAGTGATCACTTTTTTCTTCTTCAGAAGTAGTAAAAATATTAAGCGTCACCGTAGATTCCAATGAAGATACATGTGTCATCTAAAAGTTTATCGAATTATTTGCTTAGTTAATCACAGTTGCATCGATTGTGAAAAGCCAATTCTCCAGTCTAGATCGGGAAGGTGTTCTAGAAATAGGATACTTTCAGTGTGTGTGACTTAAGCGTTAATAAAGGTGGTCACTTCAAAATGTCTTGGTGATTCTCCAGTCGATCGCGATCGACTTAATGCCAAGCACTTTTTTATAATAGCGTACTCAACAAGCAAAAAAGCATTAATGGATTCACCTTAAGATGTCTAGAAAAAGGAACCAGAAGCTTCAAAACAACAAAAGAAATCACGCATTCAAAGATTCTATAAGAAATGAAAGTGTAAGATGTGATTCATTTTTCTGTTCTGATGATTTATTTATAACGGACGTCATTCCATGAACTAAAAAACCAGAAACCAAAGCCGCTGCATGTGTCTTATGTAATTGAAACTTCTCCGAAGATTAACAAGAAGATATTTAGCTACAATACTTCAAATGTTTTCCGATGGCTTACTGTCACTGTAACGGAGAAGAAAAAAGATTATATTTTTGATTTTTTAGAAATAAAGAATTGTACCTAATCTTGAATACATCGTTTTTATAACCACGTTTTATAAAGTATTTTTAGATTATTTCCCCAATTGTTTAATCCCCTTTTACCATAATACCCAACTATTCCATAATAATCTCCTTTTGTACAAATTTTTAAATAATCTTTTTGTAATAAAAAATAAATAGTACTTTTTTGACGACTAAAAATGATTACCAGTATTTATAGTATGTAATGACTCTTTGGAAGATGTTTTATCAAAAATCATTTAAGTATTTGCAAATGTATATATATAAATGGTATTTCATAATACCCACCTATCATCTGTCTATGTAAAAGAGCAAAAAACTTTTTTTACATCAGTCTCTCTACAACACCTAGTCATTACTTCAAAATTCATTGTTAGGTTATCATTATGTTAAAAAAGTATTGTTAGTTTTAAAGATGTTTCAGAACTCTATTTTACTATAACCAACAATGTTTAATAAAGAATTACAGCAATATTATTGTTGTAAAGGGAAGAAAGATATATTTCATTGTTTTGGATCATAATTTATTTTGCTTTCATCAAGTGAACTGCGTTTTCGAAGTATATTTCTGCGGATATTGTTATTTGATACAGAAAAACATCAAATGGCAAACAATCTAACCTCAACTCTCGCGCGATTAGGTTTGACGCCACTTATGTGGTTTTTACAATTGCTGATAATGGTTACCGAAAAATACCTCGATCATCTCATTAGTCTATTTTTCTATTTAGAACATGTGTTAGACAACCTAAATCAGTTTAAAATACCCCTTCAAAATATAAAAACTACAGCTAACTCAACCCTACAAGCTCTTAAATGTTTAGAAATAATTTTACAATATCACCGTAAGAAACACCTTAAAATTCGCAATAAAATCAAGTTCCACCCAACCCTCCCCACAATAGTAGAAGAGAATGAAACTGACCAAACACATTGCAATAGTCCATACCTTTCCCCTTCCAACCAACCACCCGATAAAATTCCAACTCCAGCACCTACCACTAACACTTCAGCCCTCCCAACACCCATAGCAATACAACCCATCAACCTTGATCCAAACTTCTCTAACTATTCTTTCCTCATTCCAGACTTCATAGTTCCCTCAGATTCAACTCCATCCAATTTTAACAATAATTTTGCAGCCCAATTCAACCTCTATATCCAACAGAAAAATAACCGAAAACCATTTAAATTTATAAAACGTAAAATAAAGTCCATTTAAAAAAACTTTTGAAAAAAAAAATTCTTAAAATTTGTTTTACATGTTCTAATAGAAAGATGGACATTAGATGACGAGGTTATTTATCCGGGCACCATTATTGGCTTTTGTCCACAGTGGTCTTCTTGCTTATCCATCAAGCTTTGACTGAACGCTGTATAAGGTGGTCACAAAACAAGATAATTTGACCATACTTATTCCAAGACAAGTTTTCCACCAGTTGTCTCAAAAAAGTATTTACACAAGACCACCATACATCAAGTGTGAAAAAGAGGCTGGAAGAAGAGAACGAGCCACTTCCAATTGTTGCCAGTGTTGTTAAAATAACACCTGCTCAATGGGCAGAAGCAACGAAAACTTTGGAGACCCAAAAGTTCACTTCCGGCAAGCTGCAGTGTTTACAGAACATCTTGGACACTTTTGGAACGACCTGGACTAATATCCGCCAATTAGGCTCTTCTTGTGTCCATTTAAAACTACCATGGGCATAAAGAAAAAAACGCTTCCGTTCCCAATAATTTCCGATTGGATGAAAATGTATAACGGAATAACAAAATTTTATATTACCAAACGAGTCAGAAGAGCTACACTGGGAACCACCACGTTCAAACTTGGCCTTGACGTGGTATAACTCTTCCAATTAGAATACTACTACAAACATTGCACCACTCGAAAAGTGACATCATGGTTTGGGACACTATCACTTGCAAAGCTGGCCACTATATATTCTCTTTGGTGAGTTGATACCCCAAACGTAAGTGGACAATGCAATAAAGTCAATAACACTAACTTTCTTTCTGTATGTTTCCAACCATTTACCAGCAGAAGAACCGGAACATACGCAATATAACGGCCAACAAAGACTGCATCGGATTCAGGTGCTTTTCTGGTCATCTGTGTCCTCTAATCATACACCTATCATGATAGTCGATAGGGAGACCGATTGGTCGCCTACATATTCTCTGCTTCCTTCGAACTTGAAGAGAGGGCTGCTATAGCCCAGTGGTCAAGGAATGGGATCATGGCAGGCATGTCATGAGTTCGAACCCTGTACCACTAAAGACTCGCCGTGTAGGGGAGAGCTGCACGTAAAATCTGTCGAGAACTCAACGTCTTCCCGTTGGTGTGGTGTGGTAGCTAGGAGAGGGGATGTCAGGTCAGGTGTCGTCCTCGTCGCTTGAACATGGTTCAAATTTACGAGGTCCGTCGCCAAAAGCCCTCGAATAGCTAAGCAGTGCGACGTTAATGTTCACTCACTCCGAACTTGAAGAACGAATTGCAGCAAATGACTGAGAGCGAATGCTCGTCCATCGAGCCATATTCATACAACCATTGACTCTGATCCACAAAGTGTCGATTTTTTCCTCTCAACTAGCAGTGGATCGACAATCAACTTATCACCTAGTATTGTCGTTTAATGTATTGAAAATAAACAATTTTACTTAATCTATGTTTTCTGTTACTGTTCGCTTATTTTCATTTCATTCTGGGCAAACGCTTTGCGTTGCTAAATTTTCGCAATTAAAATGGTATTTAACACTTAAGTATAATGAGGATTTAGATGTTGTGGCATACAATTGTTTTTTTATAAATTTTTAGAGCATTTTGAATAAAGGAATTAAACCAGAATCTATTATTTTAGATATTCGAACACGTCTCTGAAGTACTTTTTTTTAAAAAAAAAACATACTAAAACAGGACAATAAATAAATAAAAAAATCTTAAGCAGCAATATTTAAAAATAATTATTCTAAGTGAAATTTTAGAATTTTTTAAAAATTTATTTAAGTCATTTAAGGAAAGGAAGTAATAAACACACACACACACCAATTAAAGTATTACTAAAAAAATTACATAGGGCTGTATAGGGGATGAATTAAAACTTTAATGTTTTATTGAAATATAAAAAAAAATGTAGAGCTAACTAAATACATATTAAAAAAATGTTACATTTTGCTGTTTCTGAATAATAGGCAACAAATTCAAGAGGTATTTATACAGTATGATTTGCTTTGTTACATTCCTTAGAAAATATTATAAATATCAGGTTAAAAAATCATAGAAATCTTTATACACTCATGTCCATCAATTAAGGATCATTCAGAATCACACAGAAATTGAACTCTAAAATAAAAATTTTACCTGTAGATTTATCACACACATCTTGAAGAAGAATATGCAAGTTACAGGAAACCATCAGATGGCACGGATAGTGCGTCGCAATGACGAGATTGTAAGTGAGTGAGTGAGTGAAGATTAACGTCGCACTGTTCAGCTGCACAAGGGCTTTTGGCGACGGACCACGTAATTTTGAACCATGGTCAAGTGACGTGGACGACACCTGAGCTGGCACCCCCTCTCTAACTACCACAACACACCAACGGGAGGACGTTTCAGCTCTCGACAGATTTAGCGTGCATCGCTGCCCTACACGGCGGTCTTTAGTGGTACTGTGCTCGAACTCGTGACAAAGCCAGCCGCGATCCGATGCCTATACCACTCGGCTACCGCGGCCACACGAGATTGTAAGAGAGGGGTATGTAAGGAATGGTGGCAAAGAAGTAAAATTGTTCACAAGCGCTTTTAAGGCCTTTCAGTGCAATAACAGCATAGTTATCGCACAAAGGAAGCATTTGGACAATTTTTTACGTGGTAGCATTATTGGACGACTGGAATGTGGACGTAACCAGCAGGAAGTATCCGAGGAACTTGGAATCGCCCAGAGTGTCATCTCCAGGCTTTGGCAACGATTATAAGATGATGTTAATGCAAGTAGATGTTACAGAAAAGGTCGCCCCCAAGTTACAACGCCGAATAAGGACCTGTATATTTGGTAGTTACTGCCAAAAGAAACAGACAGAGCACAGCATCAGGCCTGTTTCGTCAGCTACCGGTACGACAGTTTCAAGGCAGACCGTGTACAGACGCTTAGGGCACATTGTTCTATATGCTCGTAGGCCTGTTAGATGTGTTCCACTTACCGATACCGGTTTTGTGTGATGCTTTCCGGCGAGTCCAGATTTAGTTTGCAGTCTGATTCTCGCCAGACTTTAATATGGAGAGCGCCAGGTACCCGTTACCACCAAGAGAACACCATTGAACGACACCGTTACGGTGGTGCAGGATGGCTCGTTTGGGCTGGAATTATTCTTGGTTCCAGAACTGACCTGCATGTTCAGAGTGTAATGATGAAAGGCTACATCTATCGCGATGTCATTCTGGAACAACATGTACGTTTTTTCGGGGCGCCATGGGTGCTGAATTTCTGTTAAGGGATGACAACGCCCGTCTTTACCGTGAAAACATTGTAGACGAATGCCTTCAATAGGAGGATATCCCCCTTATGGATTGGCCAGCATACTCACCGGGCTTGAATCCAATAGAGCATGTGTGGCATATGCTTGGCCGACGAATTACACCCCTTCAACCGCCTCCTACTGGTCTACATGAACTTCGGAGGGCATTGCTTGATGAGTGATGTAATATTCCCCAAGATCAGATTGATACTTTGATACTCAGCATGTATAGGCGTTGTAAGGCCTGTATTGTATCGTCCGGGAGACATACTCCGTATTAACCATTATACTAAGCATGTTATACTGTTTTTTGTAAATAGGTTCTTTTTTTAAATTTGCTCCAGGAAGTAAAAATCGCAATTTTTATTAATTATGTTAAACATATAGCATCTTTTTTTTATCTTTACCTTTTGTTTAATAAATAGACTTTGCAAATAAGTTAAATTTATTTTGCTTCTGTCTCTTTATTTGCCTGAACTTCATTATCCTTAATTTATGGATATGAGTGTATATATATATTCCAATTTTAAAAAATAATTCTATATTAAAATTAATGATTTTTTCACGACAGTTTCTAATTCGTAAGTTTAAACATAAAGTATTTTAACCTGTAATTTTAAGCATACACTAGCATATGTGTGTCAGTGTATGCTTAAAATTAACTATTGATGAAACCTGTTACTTTTACTAGATCCATTGTTTGAAAAATTACGCGGCAATTTTATTTGCTATAGGTATATGAGGCACCTGGTTAAAGTAGTTCCGAGCGATTCATCCCCATAATATGTGAAAATGTGTTAAAAGAGAGTATAATTTGAAAAAAATATCTTGGATAATAGGAAGGAAAAAAAATAGAATCACAAAAGGGAAAAGTTCGTTTTAAAGAAATTTCACATCGCTATTTCGGGGTTATATTACGAAGAAAATCATAAAATGTTCTGGGTGACATGAAAAAGTTCGCAGAATAGATGTTCATTATATGGAGGTGTGACTGTATTTCATAAATTCATACATTTATAAAATACATGAGGAACCATTTTACTATGACCATTCTTTTGTTAGGGTACATTTATCTTAAAGAAGTGTGTTTTTTTTTCTTAACATATATTCTACAAAATGTTTAGAGATGGGTTGTAAAATCTGAGAACCTTCTGAGGAATAGAAATTTCTGATAATGTGAGATTACATGGCCGTGGATGTAGTCCTTTAATGTTCCCATTCATCTGACATCTAGATTCACAGCCATCTTACCAGTTCGTCCACAATTACTCTATAGTAGGGGTCTTTAACTGGTGGCAAGCGGATCATGAATTGCATGCTGAAGGCATTTTAGAGGCCCCTCATTTGAGTTTGAGATAATTTCAAGAAAAAAAATACCTTGTCTGCTTTTTGTCATAAAAACACCATTTTTGTTCTGTTATTATTCATATTTAAAACATTTTACCGATGTGTTTTGATATCCACTTGAGATAAAAAATTTTGAATAAGAGGAATTTTTCAAAAATTTCACTGTATCTTAATAATTTTAAACTCAAAAATCTGACTATGCACAAAATCTCAGAAATGTTCATAAAAAAAGTGGACTTTTATCTTTAACAGGTTTGCGAAGTATTTTAATTCGACTTCCATTTTACTTTCTCGAAACCAATATGTATACAGTCGGACCTCTTTTTAACAAAGTCACTAAATCCCACAAAAAAGTTCGTTATGTGGAAAATTAGTAAAATAGAGAGATTCGCAAAATAGAGATTCAAAAAATATAGCTCCGATTATATATATATACGCACATAAATCTGGAAACACCAGTCTTGTAAAACAAACCTACCTTTACCTTTTTTTATATTAATTTCCTGACTACAATATTTTTTGACATTCGTGGGGCCCGTGGGTCACTAAGAATTTAATTATGTAGCCCCCGGATCATTGTAAATTTATTAATTTGTCTCCCAAGCGTGAAAGGATGAAGATCCCTACTCTATAGAATTAATAATTAGGGTGTTTGGAGTTCAACACTACCATTTGAAATCTACGCCCATGTTCGTCAAACTACTCCTGAACTGTAATAATAGTATGGTAGTATATATTATTCTAAATAAAGTATTGTCTTTTTGGGATAAATTATCAGCATTACAGGATGCACTAGGACAATAAATATATTTAGTTTGATATCTTTATCATTCTCATATTTGAGAAACGATGACATGTGGAGAATGTGAGCAGCTCAAGCGTCTTGTTTATCTCCTGACAGATATTCAAAATTAGAGGTCACTCGCCAACAGGTGTAGGGTAATCAAACCTGTTCTTTTTCATTAATAAATAAAAACTATGAAGAAGTATGCCTTTCCATGGATAATCATACAATTACCTAAAAATGAGTATATATCGCGTTCTGAATGGAAAAAAATGACTCCGTTAAACATATTGCATACAGGGTCTGTCCCAAAGCTCCTGGAATGGTCTTTTATTGTTGGCAAGTCTGCCTGAAGGGGTGAAGCTTCATGCGGAAAAATTGGTGGGGCTCTAAACTTCGAAACGATGTTGGCGTCAGTCGCCTGCGGACAATTGCTGAGACAGGGTCACGCTCTGCCCAGAGATATCTAATGCACTCGGGTCGAACAGGAAATGGACTAGTTTTTTGAAGCAGCGTTATGAAATCAAGTTTGGTGTCGAACAGGAGCCGTTCGAAATTCTTCGGAAAACTATTGGTGTTAGGACGATGAAACAAAACTAAACTTTCATGTAGTACAAGAGGTTTCAGGAGGATCGGGAGTCCATCAACATCTCAAGTGGACGTCTCGGTGCCAAAAAAACGTCAAAGACTAACGATTAAGAGTTTGCATGATTACAGAGGAGTATGAATACCCAAAATACCCCACCCCGTTTTAGCGGAGAATCTTCAAATGAGGAAGTCTGTGAGATAATTGGATCTTGCCTCATAACAACGTATCAAACCACACTTCACTCATTGTCTGTGGGTTGCTGACAAAAATGGGTGGTGTGACGACGTTGTTCCAGTCACCATATAGCTCCAATCTGGTACCAACGGATTTCTTTTTGCTTACAAGGATCAAAAGAAACTTGAAAGGATCTCGGCATGAGCCAATGAGGATGGTACAAGTAGTTCATTTTTTGCTTGACGAGGGTGAAGTAGATACATACATTTGCATGGAGCTTGATCCTACCGCAATAACTGCCCGCAGGTGAGTGACATCGGTATCGTTTCGAAGCTTGCATCCCCACCAACCTTTCCGTTCAAAGCTCCGTCCCTCCAGCCAATGTTGCTAATTACAAAAAAATCATTCCGGAAAATTTTGGAACAATCCGGCTGGGTGGCGTAGTTGGTTTGTCGCTAGCCTTCTGCAGCTAAGGTTGCGGAGTCGACCCCACCCCAAGTCGATGGATTTTCATGATAAAGAAAATAGACAGCGGTCATGTCGCGTGATTATACGGCATGTAAAAGATGCCTAGAGTATATGGTTAGCTTGGATACTTTCAGCAAAATTAAATCCTATTCCAGGTTCACATCGCCAGAGCTGCGATGCCTTCCTCTAAGGAAGAAACTGAGCGTCAAACTTACCGGCAGGAATTGCTATCCGCCTATATGGTGCCGCACTAAAAATAGATACCAGCTTATGGGGAATATACAATGTCTGCAATGGTTAATCACCAATCTGAAGCCCATTAGAAATAAAATTTTAAAAAAACCTTCGGAACTGGCCATTAAATATATAAGGATAATTAAATTAGATGTAAAATTAAATTCCCTGTGTATAGCATTTAACTTTTATTTTTCATTACATTTTCAAGTATTAAATTAATCACCCAATTATTTCTCCGAAATTTTATAACCTAACCACTAAACATTTCTGATCCCAGATCATTATATTTAATAGGCCAATATATCAGCATTAACTTTCAAGTACACTCCTACAATCAGAGGTACTTCTCACATCTGGCTTAAGTGGTAAAAGACTTAAATTTCACTTTGGCGCTCTTTTTCTCTCTCTTAACGTCAGAACTTTTACAGAATTCATCGAATAAAGATCCTTTTTTAAAGTTAAGACTGATTCTGGCTTGAAACATGCCATATATATACATAGCGAATATTGATTAAAATACGTTTCATAAGTTATCTTAACTATTCGAAATATATTCCAATCCGATATTTTAGTTCAATTTTTGAGAATCAAGTGGTTGCAAAAGATTAATACATTTCCAAATTCTGTGAATTCATGCAATATCTATTTTCGCACACCTCGCGAAACGAACGATTTTAAACGCTAAAGAATGTATCTCTAAATAAATTTTCTGGGAATGGAAGTTTCATGTTTAAATTAGAAATCCCCTTAACTTTCCATGTCAACAGCTTACAGTTTTTCAATGAATTCATGAAATGTTTTCCTTTAGCTGTTAAAAAAATATTTCCTTTTTTTCTTAGTTTCGTATTCATGCACACATCTAAAAACATTTCAACAACAACTTGCCGTCGTTCTAACCAATCCTGAATATGCAAATAGGACGTCACAGGTTTCGACACAAATTTTTGAGACTACTTCAAAATGTTCGCGGGCTACTTTCAGTTAATTGATTACATATTTCCACATTTCTATTCCTCAATATAATCATTTTGTGAAGTAATTTTTTTGACATTTTAACTCATCTTGGAATGGCATCGTGGTGAATAGAAAGAACAATAAATTTGGAGCGGTTTCATTCAACTAATTTTTATTAGGAACATATAATAATAGTTCATATTATACGAGACTTTAACAAAATGTGTTTTCTTGAGAAAATTAGCTTGTAGAGGTTTTGTACTAAAGTTTATGGTTATATATATGTATGTGTTTGTGTGCGTTCCAATTATTAAATCATACTGGTTCATTAAACTTGTATTTATATGGTAATAAAAATAATTGTTTATACGATAGCGTCGTGTGAAAACGTTTGACATTGAATCCGTCTTTCAATAATCAGAATTATTTCAAAATTAATGGTTTTAATAATATATATAGCTTATCATTTGGCATATTGGTACCTCTGATTTTGGAGATTTTCTCAGAAACTTCCTGTCTCATACATCCATGAGTTTTAATTTTTTACAATTTTTTAATGTACACAAATTTGTGAGCGTCATATTATGTGTAAATTTTTGGGGGAAGTAAGAAAATGTGTGTTTTTGCCATTATACTTTTAAAAGTCTCATAAAACAAGGTATTTTTTGTAACAAAATACAATTCATTGGAAAGATTATAATATCATAGTAGAGCTTTGTATAGGTTGTTAACACAAGGTTTTTAAAAAAATATACACGAATATATCTATTAAGTTATTCTCCTACCCTAAAACCATGATTTTTTTCAAAAACTGACAATTTTTTTTCCTGGTTTTATTTTATAGACCATCTCTTAGCTTTATAAAAATACCAAGTGTTTTATTTCTCATTCACTAGAACAAAAAATAAGTGTTTTAGTAAAAGCAGATGCCAGAACTCTACTAAGATGTCAAACTTTAAAATGCGTCTTACTCCACACACACACACACACAAATGTGTCTTTTTTTTCAAAAAATTCAAAAGGGGACAGCGTTTGCTCAAAAAATAATTTGCTGAAATTTTTGGTTTTTATTTTGTATAACAGTAGAAGTGTTTTAACCTTCATATTTATCAATCACTGTTTTATAACAAAATTTACAGTTCTTTATGGGAATATATTCCTTGTTTCTTAATCAATTTCATATAATGGCGAAGATAAAGTGATCTAGTTTTTGTAAAAACTAAAATATCTCTCTTCCTGATGGTCATTTCAAAAAGGAATAGCGATTTAATACATCAAAATTAAAAAATTGAGAATTTGTTCATTTACTGTTTGAACAGAGTGGGCCCCGTTAACGTAACTTTTGTTAATCTTTACGCACTTTTCCCCTTTTAGTAGTAATAATTTATTTTTCTTAATTTTAGCCTTTTTTTCTTAAAATGTACTAAATAAATCAAAGAACAACACGAAAAATCTCCATATCTCCATTTTTTTTAAGAAAAACAGTTGTCGCAAGCAATCAGATACCTTAAAGTAATTAATATGTATTGCACAAATTACATTGTGTTATTCATTTTCCAAATGTTTCCTTATGTATATGTATGTTAAAATGAAAAAAGGGTAGGATATATATATAGTCTTTTGAAGATGCAGTCAACTTTTCAAGAAAGCTTCAGAACCATCTATTCTTATGTTTTAAGAGAAGAGTGAAAACTCTAAAAACAAACTCTTCAAACAAACAACAACACATTATCGACGTCAATAATATATTATATATCAAATATATCAAAAGTGGAATTAATAATTCTTGAGGGTCATTTTGTCCATGTATACTCTTTGAAATCACTTAGATTATAAAAGTAAGATTGAGAGTTATATATATTAACGTCGCATGAATGAGTGAGTGAATATGAATGTCACACTGTTCAGCTACACCAGGGCTTTTGGTGCTGGACCTCGTAATTTTGAACCATGATCAAGTGACCAGGATGACACCTGAGATGATACCCCCTATCCTAACTACTACACAGCTCTTGTCAGATTTAACGTGCCTCACTCTCCTACAAGGCGGGACTTTGTGGTACTGGGCTTGAACTCGTGACATGCCAATCAAAAATCTATTAAAGAAATCGGTCAATGACACTTTACCACAAGATAAATTTTAAAAGGTTATAAGTAAGATTTCTTGAATAATCTTGACTACAGCAAAAAAAATGTTTTGTCAGTGGTAATGTCACAGCGGTAACAAAGGCATCCTATGAAATTTGTTATATTATTGTAATCTTATGAAACTGTTTACAGATGCAGAAATTGTGAAGGTGTGATTCTTAAATTCTTCCAATTTAGAGAAATTCAGCGACAAATATATATATATATATATATATAATACACTCATGTCCATAAATTAAGGATAACGAAGTTCAGGCAAAGAAAGAGACATAAGCAAAACAAATTTGACTTATTTGTAAAGTCTATTCATTAAACAAAAGGTAAAGAGCAAAACAGATGCTATATGTTTGACATAATTAATAAAAATTACGATTTTTACTCCCTGGAGCAAATTTTAAAAAAGAACCTATTTACAAAAAACAGTATAACATGGTTAGAATGATGGTTAATACGGAGTTTGTCTCCCGGACGATGCAATACAGGCCTTACAACGCCTAGGCATGCTGAGTATCAAATTATCAATCTGATCTTGGGGAATATTACATCACTCATCTAGCAATGCCCTCCGAAGTTCCTGTAGACAAGTGAGAGGGAGTTGACGGGCTGCAATTCGTCGGCGAAGCATATCCCACACATGCTCTATTGGATTCAAGTCCGGTGAGTATACTGGTCAATCCATACGGGTGATACCCTCCGATTGAAGGCATTCGTCTACAACGTTTGCTCGGAAAGGACGGGCGTTGTCGTCCATAAATCGAAATTCAGCACCCATGGCGCCTCGAATCAAACGTACATGTTGTTCCAGAATGACATCGCGATAGATGTGACCTGTCATCATTACACTCTGAACATGCAGGTCAGTTCTGGAACCAAGAATACTTCCTCCTCCAAACGAGCCATCCTACACCACCGTAACGGTATCGTTCAATGGTGTTCTGTTGGTGGTAACGGGTACCTGGCATTCTCCATTTTAAAGTCTAGCGAGAATCAGACTGCAAACTAAATCTGGACTCATCGGAAAACATCACACAAGGCCACTGTTGTGGTGTCCATAATGCATGCTCTCTAATCGCAGGCGACAGTGAGTTGCGTTAAGTGGAACACATCTGATAGGCCTACGAGCATATAGACCAATGTGCTCTAAGCGTCTGTACACCGTCTGTCTTCAAACTGTTGTACCGGTAGCTGAAGAAAGCTGACGAGACAGGTCTGATACTGTGCTCCGTCAGTTTATTTTGGCAGTAACTGCCAAAAGAAACGGATTCGTCATTCGGCGTTGTAACTCGGGGGCGACCTGTGCTGTAACATCTACTCACATTACCATCATCTTGGAATCGTTGCCAAAGCCTGGACATGACACTTTGGGCGATTCCAAGTTCCTCGGATAATTCCAGCTGGGTACGTCCACATTCCAGTCGTCCAATAATTCTACCACATAAAAAATCATCCAAATGCTTCCTTTGTGCCATATCTATGTGGTTATTTCACTGAAAGTCTTTTAAAGAGCTTGTGAAAAATTTTACTTCATTGCCACCATTCCTTATATACCCCTCTCTTACACTCTGGTCATTGTGACGTACTATCCGCGCCATCTGGTGGTTTCCTATAATTCGCATATTCTTCTTCAAGATGTTTGTGATAATTCTACAGGTGAAAGTTTAATTTTAGAGTTCAATTTCTGTGTGATTCTGAATTACCCTTAATTTATGGACATGAGTGTAATTTTAAAAATCAAAATAGGAGTTTTAATATTTTGATCAATATTCTACATTTAAAATTTTCTGTTACCTTGATCCTAAGGCATTTCTCCCTTCTCCCTCCTCCATTTATCCGTATGTTGCGGCCCGCGTGAAATGGTCATCAAATATATGCGGCCCTCGATATATAGCTTACGTATGAATGTGGCCCGGCTGAAAAAAGGTTAAGTAACCCTGCTCTATACACGTGAATATACTTATAACAAACCTATGACAAAACAGTCGTTAGTTCGTTTCCATAAATATTTGAATATTACAATCTCTAATTTTAAACCAAAAAAAAAAAAGGTTGCTTGTGTTTTCTCTCTCTCTCTGCTCATAAATTTTTAAATCACTTGAATGAATGAGAGTAGGGGGATCCTTTCGGCATTGTAGAAATATTGTTATAAACAATTGCTGAGAGAGAGAGACACCAAAAACTGTTCTACAGTTTATATTGTTTACAAAGGATAAATTATCGCTTCCTTTATTTATTACCTAAAAGCTTACGTCTGACTTAAGAACCTGAAAAATATTTCAAAAACATTTACCTCGTGATGTCACGCAAATTAACTCATAAATTTTCTGTCTTTTACAAAAGAAGCTCTCTAACTTCCCATACGCAGTCTATAATTTATCTTAATGAAAAGGCTCCGCTCTTGTGTTTCTATTTCCATTCCTAGAATCATATTCAATCACTTAAAAGAGAATAAGAGTAATTATATTTTTTCTGCGGAACCAGTTTTCATTAAGTTAATCAGAGACATGAAAGGAAATATTATCCATTTTATGTGTGAAATTCTATCTCAAGAGATTTCTCTTTTGAAACTAACTTGGGGGTTCTCTTTGATGTTATCATAAGTTTTGACTGTGAACCATCTTCTTACAGAAGTAACATAATGAGTTAATGAGATTCATTATACAAAGTGAATTGATGCAATGATTCAGAAGAGAATTGTTGATACAGGAAAAGTTGTGATAGTTAACAATTCGAAAACTTAGTACAATATGCAATTTAATATCCTGTACTCCTTTAGTAGAAAAATTCAAGAGAGTGAGTGACAGTTTTGTTAACTCCACACTATAAGGCTGCACGAGGGCTTTTGGTAACGGACTACGTAATTTTCAACCATGGTCTAACTTCCACATCACACCAACGGGAGGTCTTTGAGCTTCGATGTAGTTAACATGATCGTCCCCCTCTGCACCGTGGGTGTTCAGCGTGTAACGTTTGAAAAAATAACGGTGATATTCTTGGTTAATTAAAATATGGAATTTATTTACGTCACAACTATTGAAACTTATTTACAAAATGATACATATTAAAGTTATTAAAATTAATTATAGATTGTTAGAGTCCACTATTTTGTGAGAGGAGGATTCGTTGGTCACCGCTCGCGTGCAAGTTCAAAGCATCTCTCCCCTCATCTTCCGGTCGGGTCGCTAGATTCCTCGGGGGGGGGGGTCAAACAGGGGTTGCGCTGCACCTGAAGCTGCACGTGTGGGCGTCGGATCTACAAAGAAACCGACACCAGATGTTGTTGTTTTCGAGAAGTGACGTTACAGCTCTCGCCCTCTCTTATGGAACTTTTCCGTTGAGAAAAGTTTAATGGGATGACGATGAGACAACTGACAGATTACCGACACATCCCTTCATCAAGCACCACTATATTTCTGAGCTGCAATTTTAATTACTAAAGAAAACGCTGAACTAAATTTGGAATTACTTATTTCTAGTGAGTGAGTGTTCTTGCTAGGGAACTTACACAAATCCATATTACGAAATAGCAATGTAATCAATGTAAGAAAACATACTATAACATTAAATAAAAATACAAACACTCTATCACAATGCCTAGTATCAATTATACTAACAACATGTTATATCAAATGCTAGTGTAAGACCTTGCACATAAAATATTCTTCGCCAAAATACTTAAATAAAATTATACTAACGACATGTGTTGATATGATATAAGTGTACAATCACACAAAAATATTTTTCACAATATGCCTCTTGCGTAAACTAAATACTCATGTATATTTTAAAACCCTATACACAAAATTAAGCATAGTAATACATTTGCTTTTCATGGCATTATCTTTTGACACGCATCTCCATTCGATATGATATACAGTACTAGTAAATAAATAAAATTAATACAATTATTAACCTTTAACTAAAAAAAACATTATAAGCAACAATTATTATTCATGAGCAAGAGAACATTGTTAACAATTCCTAATTATCTATCACCGATCTGCTGAGACTATCTGCATTTTTGTGACTTTTACCCGACCGATGTACAATTGTAAAATTATATGATGGCAAAGCCAAAGCCCATCGCATCAATCCAGGGTTAGAACTAACATTTCTATTCAACCACACCAACGGGTTGTGTGATCGGTCATAACTAAAAATGAATTTCCATCTAAGTAATAATGTAACCTTTTAATTGCGAAAACAATACTAGAACATTCCTTCTCCGTCGCACAATAACGCTTCTCTACCTCTCAAAATTTCTTACTCAGGTAAAGGATTGGATGCTCCTCACCTTGTTCAGTTAATTGGGTTAAAACTGCTCCCATATCTGCGTTTGAAGCGTCCGTTTGAACAATGAATTCTCGTTCAAAATTTGGCGCGTACAAGACGGGCTTATCAATTAGCTTCCTTTTAGTTCTCGAAATGCGTTTTCACACTCGGTCGTCCACTTAATTTCTCCCTTCCTTGCTCTTCCCTTCAACGCATCCGTCAACGGAGCAGCGATTACCGAGAACAGATTTATATATTTTTGGTAATAACCCGCTATACCTAAGAAAGCACGTATTTGGGTTTTCGTGCGAGGGGTAGAGAACTCTAGAACAGCCTGAACTTTGATCTCGGAAGGAGTGCGAAAACCCTGACCCACAATGTGACCCAAACATTTGACATTTTGTTGCGCAAACTTACACTTTGAAGGTTTTATCGTTAACTTAGCTCTCTTTATTCTCTGCAGAACCGTTTCCATATGTTTAATATGCGACTCCCAAGTA
This sequence comes from Trichonephila clavipes, assembly GCA_019973935.1. Lineage (NCBI taxonomy): Eukaryota > Metazoa > Arthropoda > Arachnida > Araneae > Nephilidae > Trichonephila > Trichonephila clavipes. Next base: position 624,841 of record BMAU01020226.1, on the reverse strand, counting down.
TCTGAGAAAATTGCGATATCGTCTAGATACGGGACAACGAAATCCTCTAGTCCGTTAAGTAATTCAGCCATGAGTTTACTAAAGAAATATGGAGCATTCTTTAATCCGAAACTCATTCTTAGGGGTCGGTATGTACCAAAGCTAGTACAGAAGGCTGCGTATCGCTGTGCTGTTTTACTCAAAGGTATTTGCCAATATCCCTTAGATAAGTCAAAGACGGTAATAAATTTAGCCGCCGATACTTTTTCTATACGTTCTTTGATATTCGGAAGAGGAAAATATTCCGTTCTAATGATCCCGTTTAATTTCCTGTAATCTATACATGGACGAGGTTCTTTCCAGCTACCTCAACTAAAATCATAGGGGACATGTAATCCGATTCTCCTACCCTCAATGATTCCTAATTTTAACATTCGGTTAATTTCATTTTTTAAGATTTCATTTTGTCGGTGCGACATTCGATAGGGCTTCGTCCTAACTGGTTGATCGCTAACTAACTGGATTTCGTGTTCAACCAGATTAGTTAAACCGGGAATGTTTGAAAACATTTAGAGTATTTATTTAATAATTCGCGCAGTCGATCCATTTGTTTGTCGTGAAGGTGTTTGTTCAACTCGCTAGCCTGGATTACGTCCTCGAAATCATAAATGAGAGAATTGTTTTCTAAGTATGGGATTTCTAACTCCTGGTCTGCGAGAGAGTTTTTTGTTTCATCATTAATAATTACGTTAACGTGTTCTGGCCTTTTGTAATATGGTTTTAGCATATTTATATGATAGATTTGAGATGTTTCGCGTCTGCCGGGGATTTCGACTAAATAGTTCGTTTCCGAAATTTTATTTAAAATTGTCCCAGGACCTATCCACTGCACTGCTAATTTATTTGCTCTGGATGTAGCTAACACTAGGACTAAATCTCCATCCTTAAATTCACGTTTTACTGCGTTTTTGTCATACCAAATTTTCCGCTTAACTTCCATTTCCTCCATTTTATTTATAGCTACTTCTGACATCTTTTAATCTATTTATTAACTTAAACATATATTCAGTGACGAGATCACCCTCTTCTTCCGGTTCCATCCAATGTTCCATTACTAACGTCTCTGGGGTTCGCAAATTTTTCCCATACACCAACTCTGACGGTTTATATCCTGTACTTTCGTGCGATACAGTTCGTAACGCTAAAAGAATTGACGGAAGATGTTTGTCCCATTCGGAGCCTGCATCTAAACATAAGACTCGTAAGAGTCGTTTCAACGTTCGATGAAATCGCTCAACAGGGTTACTCTGTGGATGATACACAGAACTATGCCTGACAAGTATTCCGAATCTTTCAAAAAAACTCGGTAGTCAGAGCACTAGTAAAAGAAGTACCCTGGTCACATTGTATTTCACGGGGAAACCCCATCCGACTAAAGATGTTTAACAGCGCATCTGTGACACTAACGGAACTAATATCAGACACCGGAATAGTTTCAGGGAATTTTGATGACATGCAAATGGCCGTGATAAGATATCGATTCCCTTTAGATGTGATCGGGAGAGGCCCACATGCATCAATATTTAGCTTAGTAAAAACCTCCTGAATAACAGGGACCAATTTTAGTGGAGCTTTCTTTTTATCATTGGGCTTCCCAGCCTTCTGACACTGATCGCAAGTTTTTACAAACTGTTCCATATCTCTATAGCAATTCGGCCAGTAAAAATATAGGTTTAATTTGTCTTTTGATTTCGTAATTCCCAGGTGTGCAGATGTTCTCTCATGACACAAGGATTTAATGGGGTCGCGCAACTCTTCCTGCACTACTATTAACTTCACCACGTTACCTAACTTATCTTCACGATTTTTGACCAATAATTCCTTCTCTAGCGAATAAACCTGATTGGTAACCTGCACTTGACTGGCTGCCTGTTCGTATAAGGGTTTAATCTCCTCGCTATTTTTTGAGCATTGATTAAATTTTCTCGCGTAACCCTTAGCAGCGCTAATTCCGGAACATATTCCTGGAGTGCAGGTATTAAAATTTCGTCCTCTGCATCCGAAGAAACAATTATAACCTCATCTTCCCCTTTTTTAGCATCACCACTATCTATTCCCCTTTCTTCTCTAGCCGCTTTGACTTGAGACCTTGTTTGGACAGCATTCAATATTTCGAGTGGCAGGAAATTATAGCCTAAATTTCCTTTTATTAGCTCGGCCGTTTTATTTCCAAGCAAATATCGACCGTGTTGATTTAAGTGATTTCCACAAACCGCTGCCTTAGTCTGCACCGTTCCAAAATTTCCGGAAATTTCCACGACCGCCAAAGGTAAACAAACTAATTCTGGGCTTAACGGTTGTTTTACCCAAACATTTTCACCAGAGAAAGAAGAAGGATTTATGTATTTTGCACATACTAAATCTATTGTCGCTCCCGTATCTTAATAATGTCTATCTCGTGACCATTCACAGAGCCCTTTGTTGTATATGAATTAAGAAAATCCGGGTTTTCATTTCCTTCAATATTATTGAGAGTTTCCGTCGTTTTGTTTTTTATTAATTTAGTGCAACCGGCTTTTTATATGTCCAGGCATATAGCAATGATAACATCTTTGTATCACGCGTTTTTCAAAAGTTCTCTCTCTAGTACTCTCCGGAACAGAAGCTCCTAATCTGGGGAAGTTTTCCCAAATCTATTTTCTTTTTCCTTGACCCCTGAGTATGTCAAAATTTTATCATTTCTGCCCCACCTATCCATGGGTTTCGAATTTACCTTTCGGACGTCCTCATAATTATCAAAGAGTTCTGCTATTTGAGTAGCTGATTTAAGGTTTGCCCAATTATCTAAAAAATTATCTTTCATACTAGCATTGGCGCGTTTTTTTAATTGATCTACCACCATTAGATCTTTAAGATCTTGAAAGGTATTTATTTCTAAGCCAATCAGCCACTCATCTAGATAATTCGTAATTTCAAAAGTGAAATCCTTCCAGGTGCTATCGGATTTTTCTGGTGTTGGACAAATTTTTGCCGAAAGACCTCCAGACTTAAATTGAATCTTTTAAGTAATAATTTCTTTACATAATCGTAATTTTCGGCTTGTTCCTCCGGTTCGCGAGCAATAAATTGCACGATCTCTAGGGTAACAAACCCAATAATTGCCCCACCCACTCTTTCTTTTCTATTGACGCCCTTTAGCCTGGCGTTCAAAGATCACTAGATATAAACTAATATCTGACTGCTTAGGATCGAAATCTGGGATCTATTTTTTTAAGTTTAATTTAGAGGTTACAGAACATGCATTTGTAGAATCGTTTGATTCATCGTTTACCCTAAATCCGGATTCTATTTTAAACCTTTCTAAATCAAATTTCAGCTGTAATTCTTTCTCTTTTAATGCCTGCTCTTTACTAACTCCTCCAATGTCATTTTTTCAGCCCTTTCTAACTCCTCTAATCTCATTTTTTCAGCCCTTTCTAACTCTTCCAATCTCATTTTTTCAGCCCTTTCTAACTCTTCCAATCTTTTTCCGTTTGCAATGATAGTCTCATACAGATTTTTAACAAATTCCTCTTCATAACCTTCACTGTTAGTGATTGCAATTTTTATGCTAGGGACAGTCATATTTAAAGTGGCATTTATTCCTAATTCCTCAGCAAGTTGCAACATGTCTTGCTTTTTCCCTTTACCAAGGAAAGCCATTTTTTAAACAATATCAAATAAATGTCACGCTAAATTTTGCACTATTGTTACTATTCTCTATTAATACAATAACACTGGTCCCATGCATACACAGAAATACACAAAGAAAACTTAACACTAAAAATAATCAAAATCATTCAAGAGACTTAAAACACAATAAATCTTAAGCTAAAATTGCACACAATGCTTGAAATACAATTACAATTCTCTAGAAACAAAATAACACTGTTCCCATGCAAGAAAAAAACACTAAGTATTTCAAAATTTGTAAAGAACACTTTAACCAAAATTCCTAATACAATATGCAGTTTGCAACTCAAAAACAGTACTCACCCATTTGAAGTACTCAGCTTGCTGTCAGAAGCAAATTATGTGCACTAGTGGTTTTGAACTCTTAACAATAAGTGTGATCAGTTTGACCAGCCTTGAATTCACTCGTGGTACGGCTTCCGAAAATCGCTTTTCCTTCGGACACTCTCGCCGTTAACACTGTAGATCAGTTTGATCTTCTATGAGCAGGACGCTCTCTTTCTCCGAAGCTGAATTGAATCGCAGCACGGCTTCCGAAAATCGCTTTCCTTCGGACACTCTCGCCGTTAACACTATAGATCAGTTTGATCTTTGAGCAGGACGCTCTTTTTCTCCGAAGCTGAATTGAATCGCAGCACGGCTTCCGAAAATCGCTTTCCCTTCGGACACTAGCCGTTAACACTATAGATCAGTTTGATCTTCTATGAGCAGGACGCTCTCTTTCTCCGAAGCTGAAGCAGCACGGCTCTTCCGAAGATCTCTTTTTTCTCCCTGCGTTGCGGTCCGTCCATAAAAATCCAAAATTTTCCTCCTCTCACGGGTCCTGAATGCTAACTTTTATCCCAAAGCGCTGCCACCAAAACTCTAAGCTGTAACGTTTGAAAAATAACGGTGATATTCTTGGTTAATTAAAATATGGAATTTATTTACGTCACAACTATTGAAACTTATTTACAAAATGATACATATTAAAGTTATTAAAATTAATTATAGATTGTTAGAGTCCACTATTTTGTGAGAGGAGGATTCGTTGGTCACCGCTCGCGTGCAAGTTCAAAGCATCTCTCCCTCATCTTCCGGTCGGGTCGCTAGATTCCTCGGGGGTCAAACAGGGGTTGCGCTGCACCTGAAGCTGCACGTGTGGGCGTCGGATCTACAAAGAAACCGACACCAGATGTTGTTGTTTTCGAGAAGTGACGTTACAAGCGGTACTGGGCTCTAACTCATGACATGCGAGTCACAATTCCATGACCTTGACCACAATTTCACCGCACCACATTCTAAACATAGTAGACTCATCCCAGGATGCCCTAAACCCGGGGTGGGCAGACTTTTAAATGACACGGTCTACTTTTAATTTTTTCAAGATGTTAAGGTCCACCATGTGTCGTAGGTGCGATGAGCAAAAAAAAAGCTCAACACAATATTTTTATTATAACAATGATAGATAAAGTGTGCACTTACCTACATAACTACAACAGCAAAATTTACTCTTTTAAAACTACGTTTTAAGTAAAACTCAAAATGCGAACATAATAATTTTAGACATAAATTTAATATTAAATTATGCATTTTCAAACAGTTCACAATACATCACAAATTAAATAATTTTCACTTCAAATTAGTTCTTATAGCTATAGTCTCAATAGACGACTTAGTCTTCATTTTATCCACTCCAATCTTGAATACCTTGGTATATAATTACTAACCGCTAATCTTAACTTTATTCCAAGTGGGCGTCTGTGAAACGGAAATATATTGTCTTAATTATATTCTTCGTTGAAAATATAAATTTGCACTGGTAGGTAGAGCGAAAGAACGATATTAAATAAATTGCAGCTTTTTTAAATTTGGGATACTTTACTTCGACTAATAGATTCCAAAAGTTATTCTTTACAAATTACGTCCTTTAGAAAGATAAAAGCTTCGTTTTCCTCGAGAGATAAAGAGAACATATAACATATATTTAGTTATATTTTTCACATCAACATTACTAAGTGGATAACCCATGAATGCAACATTTGCGTGATTCTAGTCTAGTAAATTCTTGAAAATGTGTCTCTCAAATTTGGGTTGGAGTTTTATTTACGGGTGTTTCTATTATCTTGATAAGAGAGCATCTGTGTTTCTTTCAGTATGAACGTCTAAAGTTATATGTGAAGGCGGTCACCCCAAAATGTCTTAAAGATCCACTGGTCGACCGCGATCGACTTAAGAGGACTTGGTACCCTTTGAGCAAACTTCTTTATTTATGTATTTAAAAATTATATTTTAGCATTTTGTACAATGTTTTTATTCAAGAAAATGTCACCAGATGAAAATTTTTATATATTATTCACACAATTTTAAAAATTTAAATTTTTTGAAGAAAATTGGGAAAATTTTAAAATCCTACTCCTTTTGAAAAAATTAATTTTTTGATCTGAAATTTTTTTATAATATACTTATGAATGTTCTAAACAACTTTAGGGATCGATTTTGGAATAATTTCACTCGTTTTCGAGGAAAAAATAAAATGTTGATATACAGGCTAAAAATCAACGAAAAAGCCAACATGTCTTACATTTTATTTTTTTTTTAAAAAAAGTATTTAGTTTATAGCAAAACGGATCCCTAATTTTATTACATGCTTTAATTTTAATACGCAGGAAAAAAATGGAAGTGATTGGTAAATAATTGTTGAAGGAGTAGCATTTTGAATGAACTAAGGTTTCGAAAAACACAAACTGAGAAAAACCAGTTTAAAGTTTATAATTCTGAAAAAAATAATTATTATAAACTTAATTAAACTTAAAATACCACTTTAAGATATTAGTTATACGTTTTTCTTTAAAATAATTGCATTTTCATATTTTTCAACCCTCACATTTTTATAAATGATCAACCTTTATTGAGTACTAATTGCACAAGAAAATTCAAGATAAACGTAAAAAAAAAAATTTTCTGTCACGACAGAAATTTTAGCTTTTTTTCTTCTTATAATATTAAAGTAATATATCAGTAATAAGAACTGAAATTATAAAATTATTAATATAAAATCCCTTAATTTAAAAATTTTACATGCACACATTTCACAAGGAAGAAAAATTACATTATTGTATTGCCTCGAAAATATTCTGCTTTTAATACTACACATTCTTTTTTATAGTTATTATTTCTATTTATAAAATAGATTTTTTTTATCATAACGCATTTTTTAGCTTTTTTTTCCTAAAAAGGGTGTGTGGCCGAATTGCCTAATTTGTTTTCAAATGAAGTTTTATTCAACTTCTAACTTTCCGACATGCACAAGTGATATATCAATCGAAAGATAATAATGCAATGAATAAGATTAAATGAAAATAAAAAAACGACAGGTTTGTGATTTGGGGGGTAACAAGTCGTCTTAATGCTCACCCCGGCCCTAGACAAATTTCATTTTTTGCGATCCCCTCAATTGTGAAATATTAGTTACCTTTTTCCTTTTTTCTTCCCCTTATGAACCCAGTTAATATATTTCATTATCAGCAGATTAACATGTGTTTTGGACAGTTTTAATTCTATATGCACCTAACACAACAAGTAATATAAAAAAATGAAGTCAATTCCTAATTAGATCAACAAAGAAAAATTTTATTTTAGCTGCTTTTTATTAAATAGTGACAATTAATATAAATATGAATATGCATATGACAGAATCATGATAATTAATTTTTATTAATTATCCTGAAAGTATCATATTGTCAATCAAAACAATTGAGTCCATAAAGTTTCAGTTCAACTGAATGCTTTGAAACGTGAGAGAAAAAAAACCCTTTTCACATATTTTGACACAAGTCGCCAAAAATAATGCCAACGTGGTTGTATTTGTAATTCTTTAAATAATTAGTTTTATAAATTAATTTTTTATTATTTATGATTAAATTACTGTATTGTTTTATCCAAAATAATCATGTACATAAAATTCAGCTGAAAGAAGCGCTTTAAAATGTATTTTATTAACGAATGAAAATTCCACCAAGATAAATAAATATATAAATATACAGAGAGTGTGAGCTAATAGTAGGAATTGAGTAAAACCCAACATCCAATAGAGTGATTTGTGTTTTTGTATTCCAAATACTTTCTGATGAAGTGAAATAAGTGTTAATCACACTCTGAAGGAATACGAAGTCTATTGACTACAGACCTCGTAATTTTAAACCTCGGCATCATACTTTCCAAACGTCTACATCGCGACAACGGGAGGTTTTTGAGCCTCAAGAGATTTAACGTGCATTATTTTCTCTACACGGGGAGTCTTCATTGGCATCAGGACTCTAACCCGTGACTCAACAACACCGGCCACGAGTTTGTGGTGGCCTCTGTAGCCGAGTTTGCCCCTAGGCTACAGAGGCCATCTAACGAAATAGAAGATGTTTATAGCATGTTAAAATAAGATTTGGTTAGTTACTCAATCCTTCACAATGACAGTTGATCCTATGGAATGTAAAGGAACAGCCAGATGGAATCACCTGCTTCTATGCAACGACGGCAGAATAGATTTGAGAAAAAGTGAAAGATCATTCATCAGATCAAATTGTGTTGTATTTTCACTTATTAAAGTTTTGTTTGTGATCCTGCTTTCCCCAATAGAATACCTTTTTAAGCATTAAAATCAGCGAAAAAAGTTCGCGCTTCGCAACACAGCCATAAAAATTCTAATCTGTGTGCTCCCAGCAACTATTTTCTGAAAGAAGCATCTTCCTGCCTGGTATTTAAATATCATATTTGCTGAGCAGTTTACCAACATTATTGGCATTTAAATTCGATAAACTATGCTATAACTTGCACTTGTTCTTGCGATGAAGCCGTTTTGAAGTGAGAATGTTACAAAACGAGGACATTGCTTCATCTAGTTTGCATTTCATTAAACAGAAACTTTAGTCTTTTCGTTATGAAATGTAAACAATAGTAAATGAATATCTTTGATTGTTTATTTTTAATTCATTTGTGTAAGTGTAGCCATACTTCTTGGACGCCCCATATTTCCGAATGTCCTGGAAAGTGTCGTACACCAGGGATGTTCTGGAATTTCGTAGTTTACTGATTGGTTTGCCTCGATAGCTGCGAGATGATTGTAATTTTTGATCATCTCAACTTGAAAATTTATTTTCCGTTAGGCGAGTAAATGAAAATGAATTAAGTACCACACAATGTTTTGGAGGGTTCAAGACCTTCATGAAATAAAAAAACACCCTCTCAAGAAAGTTTTCAGCAGTCTCCACCAAAGAACCCATTTCCTGACGTCTAAACGGTCACATAGTTTCGCGTGGGAAAATATCCAAGATCGGACTCTCTGAAACTTAGTTTCTAAGGCAAGTCATAATTTAACCTACTTTTATCCAGCCGACAGAGAAGTCACCGGTGCAGTTCCCACACGAATCTAAGGCTTCAAAGTCTACCGCGTGAGGGGTAACTAGGACCAATGGCCGGATAGTAATCTTAAGTCAAAACAGAAATGATTCTGTCTCACATGTCGCTTTTCTGGGTGTCACATATTCCACTTTTCAATAGACAAAAGTGGAAAAATATATGTTTCACAGACGCAAAAGAACACTTCTGCTTAGATACTCTACGATGTTTCAACACAATCCAGTGGATTCTCACTTCGACTGACATCCAGATTCGTTTGTACTTTCTCACAATTACTGTGACCTATCTAGGTTTCTATCAACGGGCATGTAAATGCAAAACTAACGCAGCCTTTCATAGGATTGATCCGGCCTTAACAGCGACCTCAACAGCGCTGAACCTTAGCAACACCATAGAAAGTTGAAATAACGCGTCATTGTTTAAAAAAAGAATTATTATTATTATATATAAATATGTGTGTGTAGTGTAGTGGCCGGTGATGTATTCTTTTTTGAGTGTTAATAGGGTTTCAGGAAACATCTTCTGAATGGACTTTCAGCATTTTTATTTTGACACACACATCAAAAGCTTATAACCACAGTGGTATTTCATATTAGAACAGAGACAAACACGCACACAGATAAAGTACAAAGGATAAAAAAGCTGCAGCTATTTGTACATTTTCACGTCAACGAGCTGGAGATACAACTTGCGACGATTACATGCCGAAAGCAAAACAGATAAAGAGACAAGCAGTAGCTACATTCTACAAAACGAATACAAAGACAAAGACAGCGATCACACAAGATTTTCGACTTATATACCAGCGTGATTATTATTTAATAGTAGTTCTGATTAGTTGAAATAGGCAGGACAGGGATTTCGGATACCAGCTGATTACGATTAAAATTAAAGTGTTATTTTTGAACCCCAGAATTAAAGCTTGTCTAAATATTATTAAAAAGAGTTAATAAAAAAGGATGCTAGAGGGAATTATTACAAATATATATATATCAAAAGTGAGCTTGTGGTAAAAACTAAAATATTCTGATTAATTTGGAAGATATTGTAACGGATTTAATATTAAGCTCTTTTTATTAAAATTAGAAAATTTGTGTTTGAATTTTTTTAAAAAATGTAAAAACATAAATTGTATGAATAATAAATAAATCATAAATGTGTGAATATTTTACAGTGATATGCTTAAAATTAACTTACAATCTACTAATTAAAATTTGCTCTCACTCTTTTTTGCAGGAAATAACATCTTTTATATTGAAGTAATCGATATTATACAGAAACATGACTTTTATGTCAAAGAGCTAAAACGAGGAAATGAGAAAAGGCCTTTATCCAGATTCTTCACCATAATAATCAAATCACTTACATGACTGATAAAAGCAGCTACCAATAACTTTGCTTTTGGAATTTACTAGAGTATAAGCGAAATATTAAAAATAATTTTAAATTACTGTAATAATTAAAATATGTTTCTGTTTAATGAATTCTAGAAAACTCTTTGCTATTAATTACTATTCTTATAAACCATAAAAGTATATATATATATATATATATATAACATATAATAATGTACACAAACATAAACATAATTAATTAGAACAGTAAATATTTCTTTAGAAAGTTCAAAATATTTTAATGAATAAGAGGATTCCCTAAAAATAGCTTAACTGAATTATAAACAGAAAAATGTACATGCAGTGTTCCAAAAGAAATACTTTAAAAACAAATAATGTTTTCCTAATTTCAAGTTTGACTCAGAACATTTCCTCTTGATTAAGTTTTCATAAAGTAGTAGCTATGACAACCTCTTAGCACACATTTTTTTCCCATTAAATGGAAAGTACTCCACTTGTTAAGGATAAATGTGGGTTCAATCGACAGCTGTAACACAAAAAGGCTCAATTAATGTATTTCAGCAAGTTTTTTTTTTAAAAAAAATCAATATACGGGAATGGGTTGTGCCAATAATTACTCAAACTGTGAAAAAACAACTTTATTTTATTTAGTATACCTGATGTTATGATGATTCTCAAAGCTTTAAATACATAGCATATTGTTAGTAGTTGAACGACTTTAAAAGGTAGAAAAGGTTCCCGTAACTAATTAGCATATTTTATTCGATGTAAATCAATTTTTTTTTCTGGAGTGAGTGATTATTAACATCGCACTGTTCAACTACTCGAGGGCTTTTAGCGACAGACCTCGTTATTTTTGACCAAGGTCAAATGACGAGGATGACACCTCCTCTCCTATCTTCACACCAACGAGAGAACGTTAGAGAGAGTGAATATTGACGTTACACTGTTTAACTACACGAGGGCTTTTCGCGACGAAACTTATAAATTTGAACCATGCTCAAGTGACGACGACACCTGAATTGGCACCTCTTCTCCTAACTACCACACTACATCAATGGGAGGAAATTTTAGCTCTCAACAGATTTAACGTGAATCGCTGACCTGTACGGCGGGTCTTTAGTAGTACTGAGCTCGAACTCTTGACATGGCTGCCTCGATCCCCTACCTTGACTACTAGGCTACCATGGTCACAAGGACGATAGTCTCGAAGTAATTAATGCATATCTGCCCCTTCTGCACGGTGGGTCTTCAGCGGTACCAAGCTCAAACTCATGACACGCCAACCACGGGTCCATTACCTTGACTACTAGACTACAGTAGCCATATTTTTTTCTGGAAGTCTGTCGTAAATACTGTGATGTTCCTCCCCTTGGGAGAACACCTCTCGAAGTATCAGCGTGAGCTAGAGGCGTAGGATTAACGAAAGAACTGGAATCAAACATTATCTTAATATGACTTTATTAAGATATTCAACTTAAGCCTTTAAGGGCTGTTGGAAACCAAAAAAAAAATTTTTTTTGTCAATTTCAGATTATTGCATTTTAAAATTCTTTAGCTCATTACCTTTCCAAAAATACCTCATTTTAATCTATAACATAATTAGAAGTGCTAAAATTTTGTTTTTAAAAAATCATCTAAACGCACGTCACCGATTTAAATGGAGAGAAAAAAGGTAAACATTGCACTTCCTCTTTGGCCAGCTAGAAGTTTGACGTCATTTTTAAAATGTCTTTCACGATGCTAGCTGCCAAGCCTCAATTATTTTTCACCCTAAGAACGGCTTCTCAGCGATACAACTAATTATATGTTGTTTACATTTGTAGTTTTGGAAAAAAATCGTTCGTTCAAACGCTGTTTGTTTTGCTCAAGTTGTGTTTATAGTAAATAGACCTGCTTAGCTCTTTACAACGTTATTATTTTGATTTTAGTATTAATTTGTTATATTTAAAATGCCTAGATCTAGTGGCAAAGTTTTTAAAAAAAGGCGAGGTAATTTTAATCAAGGCAGAATAAGTAATTCCGAATCAACAGTGAGAAGTGATTCTGTACCACAGCAGTCTTCTGCTTCTAACAGTAATATTTCTGCTTCAGAAAAAAAACTTAGCAATTTAAATAACTCATACAAAAGTGAGTTTAATAGTGGATTTAAAAATGCTATTGTGGATTTGAATGTTTTAGCTGGGTGTGTTTTCTGAAGCTGTCAAATGTTTACAGTGTGGAGCAACAGGGCTTAACCTTTCCTGTGAAGAAAATTGTTCTGGTGGAGCTGTTGAACTTGATATAATCTGTGATATTTGCAGTTATAGCTACAACTTTTGTTCCTCCCAGAAGTGCAAAGCTGAAATTGGAAAACCCAGCACCTACGAAGTAAACACCAGGCTTGTTTATGCAATGAGATGCATAGGGAAAAGTGCAGAAGCTGCATGAATGTTTTGCGGAATCATGAACTTACCATCCCCACCGACAAAGTTCTCAAAGTACAATAAAATGCTGTTAGGTGCAACTAAGGATGTGTGTGATGCAACGATGAAAGATGCCGTAAAAGAAGCTGTAGAAGAAAACCAAAATATTAGAGACATTCCTGTGGCGGTTGATGGAACATGGCAAAAGAGAGGTTATTCCTCCATGAATGGTGTTGTGACAGTTACGAGTGTGGACACAAGAAAGGTAATTGACACTGAGATATTATCTAAACATTGTGTTTGCAAAGATAAAAAGAAACATGGACCGGTCTGCAAGAACTTCAACGGGTATAGTGGAAGAATGGAAGTCCATGGAGCTCTATCGATATTTCAGCGCTCTGTTCAACGCTATGATGTGCGTTACACGAAATATTTAGGAGATGGTGACTCCGAAAGCTTTCGATAACATTGTGATTGATTGATTGATTGAATATTAACGTCGCAGAAGAATGAAGTATACGATGATAATTGTACGATCACAAAACTTGAGTGTATAGGCCATGTTATGAAACGGATGGGATCTTGCCTCCGACGTTTCAAAGCAAAGATGAGAGGCCAAAAATTGTCAGATGGCAAGGCATTATGTGGAAAAAATAGATTAACGGAAGCATCTATTGACCAATTACAAACATATTATGGTCTTGCCATTCGAAGAAATTTATCAAGTGTGAAGGATATGCGACAAGGTATATGGGCAATATTTCTTCACAAAATATCAACGGATGAAAATCCACAACATGGATTTTGTCCATCAGGTCCTGACACGTGGTGCCGTTATAAGAGGCACAATTAGAAAATAAAGTTTACCACCACAAACATAAACTTCCAGTTGCTGTTGTGGAAGCCATTAGGCCTATTTTTAGGGATCTTTCTGATCCAGAGCTATTGCAAAAATGCTTACATGGAAACACGCAGAATCCAAATGAAGGCATTAATAATGTTATTTGATCTCGTGTCCCCAAAACACTTTCCTTTGACATTCGTGCACTTAGAAACACTTTCCTTTGGTACGTGCATCCTTTAATAAAGGGAATGCAACTAAGTTGGATATTTTTGAAAAAAAAAATAAACATAGAGCCTGGATATTATGCGACATGCTGCATGGAACGCCTCGACTAAGAGAGGATTACAAGGGCAAGATATGCCAATTTGCAAAAAAAAAAAACTAAGGAGGTCAGAAAGATAAAAAAAACTTAAAAGAATTATACAAGAGGGTGAATTTTTAAAAATGCTGAAAACTTGGAATATGGAGCTGGAATGTTTTTCTGATAAGGTGAGTTTTTTTATAAAAATGTGTTTTTTTCAAAATGTCATTTTTTTCCTCTGAAGATTCGATGTACCTTTTCTCAGAAAGTATACATCTTATGTAAACATAATTTATATGACACATTCTTTGTATGTTCTAGTATTTACTGGAATGAGCTTTTAGCAAAATTTTGTATATATTTTTTTATACATTTTTTTCAAAAATTTTTAATTTTTCTCAAGGTCGGTGATATCGAAATAAATCAAATATTTATGGGTTTCTTTTTTTAAAAAAAAATGTTATGATTTCTAATAAAAATTTTAAAAAAAAGCTCATTTTAATATAATACTAAATCTATTCTTTAAAAACTTGTAAAAAAATTGGGGGTTGTATTTGCAACAGATTCTTAGAAAATCAATAGGCCTGAACCAATCACTCTGGAACATTGAAAAGGGCTTTTTAACATTATCAGTATAGGGCGTTCCGATACCCCTCATGAAGGGTTAGTGGAATTCTCTGAGTACTATAGATTTTTAGTTTTTTTCATAGTCATTTAATTCCTCTTCTTTAATATACAGTAAGACGTTAACAAATTAAATTATAATAATTAATGTTCTAATGAGAGAATATTCGATAAAAAAATACGCAACACACAATATATATATTTATAATAAGACTTAATCTAATTCAGACCACTATCAATAAGTGAATAGCCTAATCACACTGATTCTAATATTAAATAATCAATCCTACCTTATTACAACTTGAAGAAACGATCAATCTTGTCCTATGTTTAATCTTGTCTTTGTATGCACTGGTGTGCAACTTGACCTTCATATATTCAATCACTAATAACTTCTATTCACGGCATGTAAAACTCATTCAGACTTGAGCCATGATTTCTCTATTAGGCGTCAGATACCTGTCAATTTCCATCCACTATCACAAATTCCCATACATATTGCCATCTCACTTACTCTAAGTTCCGATATTTAAAAGCTTGTTCATTTGCATCTTTCATTCACACTTCACTTCTTGGATTTGGTTGGAAAAGAGTTGCCATTAATTCTGGCCCAAAGAACCAAAAGGACATGTTCAAAAAAAACGCGTGAGCCCGTCACAATACGAGTTTGTCCTTTAAACGAGAAATATTCGACACACACTCATATCAATGCACAACAGCACATACAGTTCACGCAAGCATAGAACACAGCAATGCAAATTCGTGGTCTCAATATCGCATAAGACGAATGAAAAGCACACTTTCTGTCAAACTCTAACACATAACTTTATTCTACATAAATGGTATGTTTGCTTGTAGGCAGCGAGGATGGGCAACTATTTTGGCTCGAGAGAACCTTTACGGAAGCCAAAGATACTTGAGAGCCGCACATTTTAAAAATTACTGCATACGTTAGTTAGCTTTGTATCTCAATAAAGGTATAAATTGTACTATGAAAATCAATATACGAGAGCTGTAAATTAATTAATGACCATATACTCGTAGGTACAAATCAATTTTTAATGAACTTACAAGTACAATTCCCTCTATGTAATCTTCAATTAAATCTAAGAATATTCAATCTCTCTACAATCTTCTATGTAACCATCAGCAAAGCTTATAACTTTTGCCAAGTGTCGGGAAGCCGATAGAGACCATTGGCCAGGTGTTAATTGTTGATGTCAGCGACGGAGAACCCTACTAAGCAGGGTACAAATGAAATCGGTGATCTCAGGGAGATTCCTTCAATTTCGAAAAAACATTGAAGTCGCAAGGACTCGTCAGATCAAAGGGGAGGGTGTTCAAAGATTTTCCACTGGCACTGCTGTGATAGGAGAGTAACATTGTCTTCAAAATGACAACAAGCGTTATCATGCATCCCGATAGGGAAGTTGTTTTGCAATAAACGTATAGCCGAACGCGTAGAAATAGGCAAGAGTGGAAATTTAGTGAGTGGGAGCCAGCTCAAATGTCAACCGTGTTACTTGATTGATTAAAAATTATGAGGTCTGTCACCCATTAACCCCTTGTAATTTCTAAATGCAATGCTCATAAACAGCTAGTCTATTACAGATGCTCTCCACGCGAATGACTTTCTCCAAGGCCTATATTTCAACCCTTTATCTACCACATTATGATTTACTGCAGTTTTTTCATGCAATATTTATTTTCTGATCACTACATTGAAAATTAAGAGATATACATAAACAAAATACTAAACATTGGTGAATTTAAAATCCGTTAGAGCTAATTAATTAATTATATTCCTTTGTAAAATTAATTATACACATTGTTTTCTTAAAATAAAGAGTTAAATCGTTTTCTAAGGTCCTCATTAACATACAAAAAAATAAGACACTTAAATTTTGGCATTAACCATTTTTTTCGGGACAAAAATGATAATCTTTGCAATCCGCTGAAAACGCAATTTCTGCTATAAAACTATTCGCCTTCCCCGCTAAGATTCTCATCATAGCACCCGTGCTGCCCTATATCTTGGAAGAGTGGATTTCAAAGAATATTCCTGTTAAGTATGGTCAGAATATTCGTAAAATTGGTTATTCTATGTTATTTTAAAGTGAGTGGTACTTATAAGTACCGTCGGTAGATAAATGATTAAGTGAAGCTTTTGTATTTGAATTGAAAGATCTATACAGAAATTAAAAGAAATAAATTATAACAACAATTTCCTTCAATATTAAAACAATTGACCAAAAAATATGGCAAGATTGAAGCTAAATTAAAGAAAAAAAATGCAACGATCTTTAAACAAGTATGATAATCTTAATATACTGAATAATTTAACCCTGTATTTTCAATAGTTTCTTGAATTCTTGATCGTATATACAAAGATAACGTAAAATATATATATTAGAAGATTTAATTCTGCTCCTATAAAAGTCCGAACTAAGTATTTTCCAAATCAAACCACGTCTGAAATCGAAATCAATAAGCGCAACGCAGTAATTGGTTAATTGGTACTAATTATTTTGAACATAAATCTATTTCCCATATAACTAATGATTACATACAACCCCGAGTACTTAACTGGTATTAAATTGCATTCATGCTTACTCCTTAAAACGACAGCCGTCTCAATTAGACTTTAGAGTAGACATAACAGAGAATATGTTCTCTTATCACATACAATTTGGGAAGCTGAAGATTAATCTCCTATTTACAAATGAATTATGAAAACTTAAAGAAAAACTTTGAAATATTGATAATTATCTACAAATCGTATATTAAGTTTGTAAAACATATGGTTGCAAAATAGGAGAGCCATTACTATCATTTAAATAACGCAAATGGTATAATCTATATATGTTCTTGAATACTAATTCATAAATATAATCCATCTTGTATTATTTGTTTTCGATGCACTTATTTTGAGCATATCAGACACATTGCGCATTTCAGTGCGAACGTTGTAGTCCATGTAATTGTTTTTAATCATTTATAATGCAAATATGCTTAGCTAGTGATGCTTGGTCTTATTTTTAGTTTTGAATTTTGTACATGACTGTGTAGATTTTACATTTTGATTATATCCAGGTCTCGAAACTGTTTTGTGTAAATATGTAAAACAAAACTGTGCGTTGTTGTATATTAGTTAGTCCTTCATTATTTCCTTCGAAATAGATGATTGATGTTTTTATTGGGATGTCTTGGGTATAACATCTGTTAACCACGATTGTAAGCACTAAACCTAACGTAAACACTGGGAAAAAATTGGAATATTTCTATTCTCTAAAACAGGGGGGTCCAAACTGCGGCCCACCTTGACTAATTTTGTGGCCCACGAGATTCTTTACAACCTTAGAAAATCCGACTATTTTGTACAATTTTTTTGTTTAAAGAGTTTTTGTTTATTTATTTTTATGAAAAATAAATATCATAACTGTTTTTATTTTATCACGTTGCTTCTGTTACTGCGAATCTATTTTTTTTCACAATTCAAATTTATCAAACATAAATCGTGTGCTCAAACTTAACGCAAGAAAATCTGCAACATCAATTACGATACGCAAATACACATGCATTGAGATAGACTTGCAAAAACTAAGTGAAAGAGTTGAGAAACAGATATATTACTAATTAAATAAATTAAGCACATTATTTGATCATTGCATTATTATTGTTATATTATCTATGTTTGCATACATGGAAAACAATGAAAACAATAATAATATATCAGTCAGTTTTAAAATTTCACTTCGACAAATGTTTGTAATGGATCCAAATCTAATATAAAGATATATATTTTTATATGCGGCACGCGGGATCGTAAAGTTCTTTCAAAGTAGTCCACGAAGTCATTTGGATTGGCCGCCCCTGCTCTAAAACATCATTTTTTAAAGAATAAAAAAGCACTCGGGAGAAGACCCGCAATCGATTATAACGTTACTGCTCTGGCGAGGTGACTCAGTCACCCCCCACATTTTTTTTTATAATTATTTTTATTGTACATCATAAAAATCGTGATTCCCTACAATAATTTAACTTAGAAAAAGCATACTTACCTACTTTAATGGACTTTTCAGTTTTTCTTTAATAATTTCAGAAAAAAGTTCAATCAAACTGAATTAAAATGTTTCAAATGGGCATGACTTTAAAAATTGACACAATTCCCAGAAGCTTTTCGCTAACATTACAGGAATGATATTTGCAGGCAAAAGTGTAGTATTTTGTTCAAGTTATTTTAGTTTTATTGTTCTTTGATGATCGACAAATAGCATATTGAACTTTTTCTTGCTGGTGTCTTTTTGACAGTCTTGTGGTACACTTATAGCTTCGTGTCTTTCTTGATGGAGTTTTTAACCCTCTGAGTGGATGACCCACTAATTGAATTTCACTTCGAAAGCGGTCTACTTTTTCAAAGCTAGTGGGAGCGAAAATGTTTCGGATGAATTTCGCGAACTGCTTCGAAAGCGCACCGCAGTTTTATGCCTTCCCCTCTTAAAACTGCGGGAGGTCCTCTAATGGTTTTGCAGGGGATGATTTTATTGCTTTTCGGTTTTCTGTGTTGTTCGAAAGGGGATGTTTCTCATTTACAGCTGTGGCCTAGGGCGAGGATTGTGAAATGGACATTTTCTCCACTTCACGGCCAACAGAAACTTCTCCCAATTTATTGCAAATATATATTTCATATATTTGGAAAACTTGCTCAATTTCTGATCTAAAAACCAATTAGGTTTTAAGAAATTTTAATTTTCTGAGTTTTGATTTTAAATTCGGTTTCATTTTAAAGCATTTTTGAATTCCTAGATTGAATTAATTAAAAATATTTTTTTAAACACAATCCATTATTTCGTGTGAAATGTCTATTAACTGCAATTTTAATTTCTAAAATCCTTTCTGTTTGCTTATGTTTTTAAGTTTTTGAGTTTTCTCAGATTTACTTAATTAAGATTGATTTAAAGACCAATTTATTTTTTGACACATAGTTTATATAATTTAAAAGCTCTTTACTTTGTTTTCATTATTTTTTTTCCTTTTGAAAAATGCCATGACCAAAATGTACGCAGGCTACTGTGATAAGTAATACTTGAAAGGGATGGAATATGACTGAAAATGGTAAATCTAAAATCCAGCTTTCAGGTGATATTACAATTAGACTACAGAATGCAAATGTTGCAGAATGAACTAAATATTTCCCTGATGTGTACCACAAACACTACATTAGAATAAATATATTGTAGTACTACATTACAGTATTTTAAAGTCATGCAACAAAAACTTAAACTTGCTTACCTGCCACGATGGGGAACTGAGAAAAAAAATATTATTTACAATCTTGGTGATTTCTGGATTTCGTTTGTATCACTACTATTTTCTGTATAAATATTTTGCATTTAAAACTCTTGAGAATATATAAGGTTCTAATAAAACGGAATACTTGATCAAATTAACAATTGTTATCAATATTATGTCGAAGAAAATTTTGAATTAGAAAAGATATTTTCAGTCATATTTATTTCAAGTAGAATTTTCATGTAGAACATAAGTTGGATAGTAACATATTAAAAAATTAAAGCTTTACAGGCATTGAAATTTTTTTTATGCCTTTACAAATTTTAAATGTGTTTTTCTCAGATTTTTAATTTTGAAGATGAGAGTGTATTCTAATCACTTAGGCGTTTTTCCTGTTCAAGATAGAATCGTGAAATATCTTGTAAATATTCCCTTACATATTTTCTAGTAATTTGCTTCTAAAATCTAAGTATCTCTTTTCCCCCTTAATTTTTTATACAAATATTTTATCCAAGTTTTTGATGTTTCACGACTAAATCGTAAATATAAGAAACAACAGTCAAATATCACGGGTGCAGACGGCGCTCGCTGATATTTGAGTGAGAAAATTACAGCAGCATAAAATGCGATCTCGTTTGAATTATATCTAATGTGCATATTTGGAACTGTTTAGCGTACTCGAATTAACTCAAGTGCACACGTCAAGGGTTTATATTGCATTCTAAGTCAACACGGTGGCTACTGACGAGCGACTACGTATATATATATATATATATATATATATATATATATATATATATATATATATATATATATATATATATATATATATATATAATTTTGAACCGCGGTTAAGTGACGAGGACGATACCTGAGCTGATAACTCCCCTTCCAAACTTCCACATCACACCAACGTGAGGACTTTTGACCTCGACGTGTTTAACGTGCATCAGCTCCTCTTCAACGCTAAACTTTTGTGGTACCAGGGCTCGAACACTGGACACGAGTTCATAACCATGACCATCAGGCTACCGTGGCCGCAAAAGAAAATATAGCAAGTTTGAAAGAAATGTAATGGAGAAGTATATTTGAAGAAATAATTTCAAAACTTAACGAAAAACCAAAATATCAAAATTTATTTTAGGAATAATAGTGAATATAACTTCGTACACCTAAAACCACTTTATGCAGTGTATTTTTTGAAAGTGAACGTTTCCCCTTTTAGAGAAACTTAATATAATTATGTCATTTTGCTCTAAGGGGATCCCCGAAACAATGTAATTTTTTTGATACACAAAATTACTTATGGTTGAATCTAATGCAATTCCCTACAAAATGAAGGAAACCCCTTTTTTATCATATAAATTGTGTTTGAATAGGAGATGGTTAGTTAATAAGAACATTTAAAACGTGTCTCGGCAATCTATGGACCTGTGGCACGTGGTACAATTCTTAGTGGCACTCAGCACTACTCTACAAATTTGTCAATTCTTGAGTGGATAGAAGTTGATAATAGACCTTATTTAAAAAACATCTTCTGAGTTATGGACATTTATGGAACTACAAAATAATCTGAAAGATAATTCTAAGGATAAATTTACAGCTATTTTGTAAATAATTGAATGTTATTGCTAGAGGATTTAATTGTTGAAAAAAGAAAATTGCATGTACTCTGCTTTCCACTTATGATTCGGCATATCAAAGTAAAAAATCTTTCCTAATATGAAAAATATTTCGACTCCGCAAAGAAATTGTTTAACAACTGAATGCTCAGAATCGTGTCACGCATTATACCCCTGGTTTTGCGATATGAAAGAAGAGTCGTGAAAGAGTTAATTCGCATTACAATTTTTATTTAACTGTAATGAAGGGAATCATTTATATTTCACTTTGTCTATTTCTTATTTAAGTAAATATGTTGGAAACATACATTTTCAATTTTTTTTATCTTTGTTGAAGAAATAGTAACATTTTATATTGTTTATATTTTTATGTTAATAAATGTATTTTATTGATCCATAATTAATATAAAATAAAACTGTAAATCTAAATTATTTACCTCTATTCTTTAAATCTGCAAATATTACCGTAAGAATCGAAGGATTTCAAAAATTTCCTACTATGTGGCACGCTGAATGATACTGACAGATTGGTTTGGCACGTCTTAGCTACACAGTTGCCACCCCTGATTTAAAATGTTGGGTAAGATAACCATTATATTTTTTAAATTTTATAAATATACAAAAGGAGAGTATTTTGGCAATACATGTTTTAAAAGGAGTAAAGTTTACGAGAACGAAATATAAAATTGTGTTAAAATTATTGGTACTCTATCAACCAGACTTCTTTATATATATATCTATATATATATAAGACGCATTTGTTGTCTGTTTGTCTGTTCCCTCATAACTCGAGATCCAGACACCCAAATAACGTGAAACTTGGTACACGTACACAAAATTACACCAGAAAGGTTCTTAAATAGGTTTGGCGTTCATAATTCCTTCCAAATTTTTTAAATTTTAATTTTAAGGATTTTCCAGTGTTATGACGTCATATGTAGTCACGTTTCTCACTAAGTGGACAATTTATACTTTGCATGCATTTTTCAAGATTATTACATATTTTTACTGTAGCTTTGTTTATCGGTTGGAATATTTATTCAATTTTTCTATTCTTTGATATTTAATTAGGATTATTTTTCGAATAAATAATTTTTTAAGTAATTCTTTCAACAACTAAAACTTTGTTTTGTTGTTTTGGCAACTTTAGGTATTATCGCGGGATGTTTATGTGCGTGATTTTGCTTGCAAATTATAACTTATTTATTTATTTCTTTAGAATGCGAAGATTATAATTTTGACAAACTAAAACTTCTCATTGATAAGGGTTATATTTCAGTTCGGTTCAAATGTAGTATAGGGGGCACTTTGGATTTGGCGAATTTCTTCGGATTTTTATCTAAATGTCATGGTGAGATATCGAATTCATTCTAAAATAAATAATACCGAAAAAAGTACCTTGGGGACCACTTTTAGTAACCAAAATAAAGGACTGCGCCAAGTAGCCCCCCTATACTACACTTGATCCAATAATATGGTTCTTTGCAATTTCATGTGTCTTTATTTTAACCTTTAAGGGTATAATACTACTGGCTTCAGTGCATAAAATTGCCATGCAGAAAATCATACTGCCCAAGCAAAAGCAGTGCTGGTAGTAATTACATATCAAACTGGAATAGGCATCAGAGAATGAGCAAAACAGACAAATGGCTTAAATACCTTTGAGGAAGCAATGGTCATAAGATAAATTATTTTTGGAACTTATGTTATCCTTATCGCCAACATTCAAAATATGCCAAGTTGGCAACCCCCGATTTTACATGTCATATATAATGTTGAATTTTGAGTCGCGACTTCGTTTCATATATCGCCAATAAGTTGCGGTTATATGTAAGTACCTTATTTTTTCAAATTATGCTTTTGCATTGATAAAGTTAGTTCAGTTCTTTTTATGTCGGTTAATGTTAGTATTGTACTTCATTTTTCAATTTATTTTTATGCTCGGGATATATATATACATAATTTTTGTAGTATATTTTTATTGCACAATCGCCAACGTTCAAGACAACTCGCCACTTTGGCAATTCCAACTTTGTGCGAGTTGAATTAGCCATGTGCTTCATTTTGTATAATGTCACCAATAGTTTGCAATAATACATAAGTACCGGTACATTACTATAACATTAGACTGGCGCAACATATACCAATTTGGCGTGATTTCAGAATCATGCCAAAAATGAGTATGTTGAGGAAGCAGGTAGTGGTAAGATAAATTATTTTGGCACCTATGTGCTATCAACAATCGCCAACATTCAAAATAACTTGCCAAGTTCGCAAACCCCGATTTTACATGTCATATATATATGTTGAATTTTGAGTCGTGCTTCGTTTCATATATCGCCAATAAGTTGCGGTTATATGTAAGTACCTTATTTTTCAAATTATGCTTTTGCATTGATAAAGTTAGTTCAGTTCTTTTTATGTCGGTTAATGTTAGTATTATACTTCATTTTTCAATTTATTTTTATGCTCGGGATATATATATATATACTTTGATAATTTTTTTTTAGTACTTGGGTATTTTTGCACAGTCGCCAATGTTCAAAAACTCGCCACTTTGGCAATTCCAACTTTGTGTGAGTTGAATTAGCAATCATGTGCTTCATTTTGTATAATGTCACCAATAGTTTGCAATAATACATAAGTACCTCTAATTCTGTACATTACTATAACATTAGACTGGCTTCAACATACCAATTTGGCGTGATTTCAGAATCATGCCAAAAATGAGTATGTTGAGGAAGCAGGTAGTGGTAAGATAAATTATTTTGGCACCTATGTGCTATCCTAACAATCGCCAACATTCAAAATAACTTACCAAGTTGGCAACCCTGATTTCGCACGTCATATATATGCTGAATTGCGAGTCATGTGCTTTGTTTCATATAATGTCGCCAAAAGGTTGGGGTTATAAGTAAATACCTTATTTTTTCAAATTATGCTTTTGCATTGATAAAGTTAGTTCAGTTCTTTTTATGTCAGTTAATGTTAGTATTGTACTTCATTTTTCAATTTATTTTTATGCTCGGGATATATATATATACTTTGATAATTTTTTTTAACTTGGGTATTTTTGCACAGTCGCCAACGTTCAAAAAACTCGCCACTTTGGCAATCCCAACTTTGTATGCGTTGAATTGGCAATCATGTGCTTCATTTTGTATAATGTCACCAATAGGTTGCAATAATACGTAAGTACCTTTAATTCTGTGCATTACTATAACATTAGACTGGCCGCAACATACCAATTTGGCGTGATTTCAAAATCATGCCAAAATGAGTAGTTAACCAATATGAAATTAATATTATGAGTATTATCTTAGCCTGTTTTATCTTTCCCTCCAGAGTAATCCTTAATTAATTCAATATATAAGTTTTGTTTTTTTTAATATTTTAGTACTTAACATTTTTTTTTGGTTATTATGTACTACAAATATTTTTTTGCACATTGCGATGTCTTTGGCGAAATTAATCAGTGGTATTTTTCTTAAATATGTTTTTTTTATCTGTTTTCTGTTTTTGACAATTTTTAAAATTTTGTTTGATGTCTGTCTGAAATTCAAATAGCAAAATAAATATTTTACAATATATATATATATTGTAAACACAATATATATATATATATATATTGTGTTTGTATGAAAATGTTTATACTGATTTATTCAAAATATTGAGTCGTCTTTTATTTTTGATATCTTTTTTAAGATTTAATTTTTATGTTATAACTAGCTATACCCAGCTAAATGTTGCTGTTGCTCAGTCAGCTTTAAAATACTGGTACACCATAAAGTATGTCATGAAGCTTACAAAAGTAATAATACACAAGAATTCAAACAAATCTATATGCATATAAGACACATTTGTTGTCTGTCTGAATAAACTTTCTTTCACACTACATCATTTGGATAAATTTTCAAAATTTGTTTGTGTGGTTAGTAATTAATTATAATGCTATAATTTTAATTGAATAAGCAGATATTGCATTTTTATGTATAAAAAAATAGTTATAACTACTGTACTGTATTTTTTTCAGTGAGTGAATATTAACGTCACACTGTTCAGCTACATGAGGGCTTTTGGCGACGGACCATATAATTTTGAACCATAGTCAAGTGACGTGGACAACACCTGAGCTGGCACCCCTTCTCCTAACTACCATGCCATACCAATTTAGCAGGAATATTCTACCAATACTTAGCTGGAATATTCTTTGAAATCCACTCTTCCAAGATATATGATGGCACGGGTTCTATGATGAGTATTTTAACGGGGAAGGCAAATAGTTTTGTAGCAGATATTACATTTTCAGCTGCGAGCGTTTTCAGCAGATTGCAAAGATTATCATTTTTGTGCCCCAAAAATAGTTAATGTCAAAATTTAAGTGTCTTATGTTTATGGAGACCTTAGAAAACGATTTGACTATTTATTTTTAAGTGAATGGTGTATATAATTAATTTTACAGTGGAATATATTTAATTAATTTATGAGCTCTAACCGATTAAATTTCCCTAAGTGAGTATTTTGTTTATGTATGTCCCTTAATTTTCAATGTAGTGACCTAAAAATATTGCATGAAAAAAAAATTTCTGTAGATCATAATGCGGTAGATAAAGCATTAACGTGCATCGCTCTCCCTACACGGCGGGTCTTACAAAAGCTCTAATAAAGTTTGAGCTATGAAAGTAGCTAGACATTTGCCAACTTGACTCTATTGTTAACATTTCGCTATTTTTTCCATTGAATCGCCATTGTTATTTAGGAAACGGTGTTGCTTGCGAGTATTACAATTTTCACATAAAATAAATTCAACAGAAATTTATATTAATGTATGACACTTTCAATTATAAATTATTTACAATATTTTAAGCGTCAGAAAACTTTTAACAATGTGTTACTTTTGCTGAGCAGAGATCAGCTTAGGGAGGTATTTTCAAAAATCAACCCTCAAGAGTTTTACGGGGAGTTATAAATATAAAAATCCTTTTTATCAGCTATTAGATCTACAGACTTAAAATTTAACAAAGGTATTTTTTCTTTCTATTTTTTCTTCAGCTGAGATATGTGAAAAGCTTTTTTGTTTAATTTGCAATTCACTTAAAATTAACTCATTAAAAACTTCTTTATCCTTCAATCTGCGTTGTTTAACCTTTCAGTTCACCCGTGCGAAGAACGGGTATACCAGCTAGTATATATATATATAAGAAGTACGGTCGATAGAGTACCGTAGTTACTGCCAACCTCGTGACAATGAATTGGAAATTAAGTTCACAATTCATTGTTATTAAAATATATAAAATTTTACATGACTTATTTTTGTATTTGTTATTTTTATATTCCTTACTGAAAGCAACAAATGGGAGTTCATTACCTGCCAAAACTGCAGAGGCCTGGTTGTTTACTCCACAAGCTCTTACCTTATGCTTACTCTGCCCTACTAAGTAAAAATGCCGTCTTCTGCTCGTCAAGATCATGGAATTGCAGATATTGTTTTCCATATATTTTAAATATTAGTTTTCTAACTTCTACATCAGCCTTTTAATAGTCTACACTCCTGCAAAGAAGTCTGAATTCAAAACTATAAAAACTTATTATTCCCAACACAATGTCATTTATACCTTTATTTTTTATAATCTATGAATGCGTTAAACTATTAATTTGTTATCGCGACTATTTAATATTAAATGCGGGAAAAAGAACGAATAAGTTTCAAACTGAAACTTAAATTGAATTTTTCAAAAATTGTCATCGATATTCTCATAACTTTTACATATTGTCATTTTAGCATATCACACATCTATCTTCTATGCAAAAATCTATTATAAGTTCAAATGTTTCAGCATATTTTTACTCATAACATGCAGTTTTCAACCACATTGTGAGGCCGTGGTAGCCTAATGGTCAAAGTAACGGACTCGTAGCTGGCGTGTCATGAGTTCGACCCCAGCACCACTGAAGATCCGCCGTGTAAGGGAGCGATGCTCATCATCCTCGTCACTTGACCATGGTTTAAAATTACGAGGTCCGTCGCCAAGTGAGTGAATATTAACGTCGCACTGTTCAGCTACACGAGGGCTTTTAGTGATGGACCTCGTAATTTTGAAGCATGGTCAAATGATGAGGGCGACACCTGAGCTTTCACCCCCCTCTCCTAACTACCACACCAACAAGAGGACATTTCAGCTCTCGATAGATTTAACGTGCATCGCTGCCCTACACGGCGGATCTTTTGTGGCACTGGGCTCGAACTCGAGACATGCCAACCATGATTCGATACCTTGACCACCTGGTACCCCGGCCACAGGTCCGTCGCCAAAAGCCCTCAAGTAGTTGAGTAGAGAAGAGAGAGTGCGACACTTTAATATCCCTTCACTTAATTAAATTATATGAAATTTAAGGTATACTTGAAAAAATATTAGAAGTCGAATATATATATATATATATATATGTGTATTAAAAAAGTAATCTAATGATAATTTTAAATATCCAAAGAATTATTAGTATTTATGGTAAATATATGTTTTTCAACTGAGTATGTGAGACACGTATAAATATCTTTTTCGAAATTCCAATGCAGAATTTCAGTGGAGCTAATACAAAATTCCTAGTTTTGCATGGTTAAGATTATAAAAATGTCCAAATTTTAATAACCTTTTCTTCAGTCAACCACTAATGGAACATGAATGATGAGGGATTATGCATAAATATATATTTTTTTAACTTGAATTTAAAAAGGATCTTTATATTTATTTATATGCGCAAATGTTAACTGTAAATTTGTCCAGATATATGCTTTTAAATACTCTTTTTATTTGAAGATTCAAGTTCAAAAATATAAGCTTGTATGAAATTAATGTTCAGACATTCAAAAAATTCAAATATAATTTGTTATCTGAACAATACAAAACAAGGGATTCTATGTAAGATGCCCCTCAATACCTGGCTTTAAAATTATGAAAAACTAAAAGATTTAAATAGGGTTTTTTAACAATGCATAAAAATTTTTGCAAATAATGTAATACAGAAACTTAAAAAATATTCATGTTTAGAAGTGTCCGAAATTTTAAAAGATTTTAAATTTTGAACCTTTTTTTTTATTTTTTTAACACATAACAAAATAATCATTTTTAAAAAATCCCTGAAAGTATTGATTAAAATAAGAAAAATGAAACAGTAAATTATCCTCAATGTTTTAATATATAATTTGAATTTAAATACTACAGATATTTTTAAAAACTTAGACATACATTATAAAAGCTTAATTCCATTTGAGAATTTTAAGGTAAAGAAAAAAATGAGAATTCTCAACTCGTTGACTTGCAATTATTTCCGTACACTTTAGGGTTTAAAGAAATTCTTCCCAGTTTTCTTACGATTGCTCACGGAAGAAGCGGTCTCCCCGTGAGCCGAAAACTTCCCCTCAATGCTCATTGTGTCTCCCACCGTCTCTAATTTTATCTTTCAAGATACTAAACCTTTAAAGGGGGGAGGAAGAATTCGGAAAAACACGACTTTACCGTTTTTGAACGCATTACTTGAGGAGGAAAAAATCAGTTTGGTTCATTTTTGGTGAGTCCCCGGCCTTACGAAAAATTCAGTGTGGTCCGTTTTCGAAGCCTCTCTAGTAAGGCAGAAAAATCCGTGCTGACCGGTTGGAGGGTTAAGTAGCATTTGAAAACGATCCTTTCAACTCAAACGTTTCATGTTCATCACTTTTCTCAAATTTACTTTCGCTATCATTATGACGGATCTATACGTGCGACCTTTTAATTAATCCTCTTGTGAAATCTTTGGGCTATCAATTCGTGTTATTCACAATCAACCCTTCGGAAGAAGATAATCGTGATATGTAAATTACTATAAATAGGCGAGGTTTTCTAGCTTGCGAGAGAGAAGGAGCGAAGATATATTCGAGACAGGTGAGATTGCTACTAAAGGTTTAATATTAGAATTAGAGTGAATTGATTCTTATTAGAAGGAAACCTTAATACGACGATTGTTCACTAAGATTGAATTAAAATTAGATTAAGTCGGATAACAGGTTATATCCTTAATTAAGATCAATTACTGTCGTTATTCCACTTTCACAGTTTTCATTAAGACATTCGCTTAATATTATTAGTTGAAATTGTGTCTGTTATTTAGTGTTGAAATAAATAGATTAGAGAGTTTAGTGTTTCTCAAACTGTGGGGCGCGAGCATATTCAAAAGTTAAAAACAAAAGATTATTTTAAAAAAATTATTAATTTACTGAGAGTAAACAAATATAATAAAATTTAGTAATTCTGACATAATAAAAATAAATTACATTCTTACCCTGATATAATACACTTATAAATATATTAAAGCGCAATGTGTGTGCGTTTTATGTTTAATTTATAGCAATAATAAGTTAAGAACAAGTTTAATATTTACCAGTGACCCCATGGTCTTGTCATATATAAAATTATACGCAAACATTAACACTTATCTTAATAATTTGTACGGTTTATGATTAGTTCCTATACTGCCGATTAAAAATTACGGGATTCCCTCCCTAATGCCACCGGTTAACACGTGGCGAGCGTATGAGATCTTGAGAGGGGGTAGAAAATGCGTTAATGAGCACAAATCATTGCTTGCTGGTTTCTCTGCATTCTAAGTAAAAGTAAGTTTCTACATTCTAAATAAGTAAATCCTTCGCAAACATTGTCAAGATCATTTTATTGCATTCCAAATGCCTTCGGAATAATTTTTTATGGATAGCAGTTTACTGAAAATATCGTACTTTGGAAAGACGTATATATACGTCCAGGGCAAATAACGTACAGGCTGAGCGAGTCGTTTATAGACGCACTTGAGGTTACAGTCGTATTGTAGGTTTAGCATCAAAGTATAGTATTATTGAATTTAATACTTTGCTATTGTATAGATGGGGGCGTGATGAAAATTATGATTGAATATTGGGTCGCAAGTATTGAAAGTTCGAGAAGCGCTGGATTAGTTGAATCATGTCGAGTGTTTCTTATATCTAGGTGCTCACGAGAGAGACGTGGGCCTTTTATACATCATGATTAATATCCATTATTTCCTCGGGTTCTTCCCTTTTTTTATCAGTTTCTACTTCAATCAATAGAAATCGCACAGATGCCCATTTCATTCTTTATATCATGTTCATTGACATTTATAAACCATTCATATACAACATAGCTATCAAAACCACTAAGTCATTCACAGGGGGAAAATGTAATCTGTTCATAGGAAATATTTTGGTATAAAAGGGGTCGCGCGGGGAACTGTGTCACTCTAAGTACCTTAAGATTTTAAGAAAACATTTGCCACTCCCAAAAAAAAGGGAGGTATGTGACAAATTCATTATATAGTTCCCATCAATACTGTCCTATAGTATGATACTAACAAGGTCATTGGTAGCAAATAAACAGTTTTCCCAGAGTTAAAGATTTCGTGAGCTTAGGGTGATTCTCTGGTGCCTCCCTGTTTAAAAAACTCAGAAACTCTTTTGAAGCACATAAGCGTGCAGATAATGAATGCAAACTCTATTACAATGTATAACGTATCTCTTTGTAAAAGGATAACATAGAAGAACGTTAATCCCCCTCCATTTTTTCCTTGTAAGCCCTTGGCGGACAGAACAGTTTTACCCGAGTTATTGCTTGGTAGCTCCTTCAACTGCAGATGGAGGCTGAGCCTAGGAGTCACAGCTGTGAATGTGCATTAAATTCGACGTATTCATGAGATTCCATTTTTGATTAATCAAAATGCATTTTGCCGAATAAGGCTTGTCCGCACAAGATTTCAGGAGCTCATGACTTTCCAAGACAAGCTTAGACTTTTACATGGCATAATGCTCGCCAATCATATTCCTCTTTGTCCAATCAGGGACCAGGGTAAATGTCATACGCTGCCAGGATTATATCAGACCACTTCAGTTTCAGACCCTATTACAATATATATATATATATATAACATTAATGGTGATATATATATATCACCATTAAGCAATCTAATATGGTATTAAGGATGACAGGACAATATCACCCAATAATTATACAATTGCTTTATACTTTGGGTCAAGGTTTATCAATAGCTTAATCATTACATGTATTAACATTATATTAATATTAATACTTTGACTTCTCATGTTTTCATACTGCTTTAATTTCATTATTCGTCAATATATAATGGAATCAAAAACTGGAAATAAGCAAAGGAAACATCTATATTAAGGTTGGCATTTGTTGAAAGGAGAGAGAAGTTCAAGATTTTGAATGGCTAAAATATTTAACTAGAGTATTGGGACATTCACAAAACCACGGCTTTATTTTATAAATATCCTTCTTAAGCAGTGCTTCTCAAACTTGCATTATTTGCGAGCAGTATTCAATGATAATTTCATCGCCCCCCCTTCCTCCATAGAACAACAATGTATTGAATTCAATTATACAAAATTTTGTCGCTAAAGTTACAATGCTACTTTAACCTGCTAAGTCTCACTCACCCAAAGCCTTAATTGCCCCGGACGCATATACACATTTTTCCAAAATACTATTTTTCTGTGCAATGCTATCCATAAAATTATTCAGAAGGCTTTGGAATGCAATAAATGGACCTTGACAGTGTTGCGAAAGATTTGCTTATTTCAGAGGATTTGTTTATTTATTCCTTTTCTCCTCCCCCCCCAATACATCACATACGCCAGCCTACGTACAAAACGATGGCATTGGAGGAACGAATCACGCAATTTTTAATCGTCAGTTAGTAGATTAATTATAAACCGTACAAATTATCAAGAAAAGAGTAAGTTTTTGTATATGACAGACTGGTAATGATTAAACTTCTTCTTAACTTAGTATTGTTAAATTAAGTAGAAAATACATTGCGCAGTACTTTTACTCTTGGAAGTGAATTCTATCAGTGCAACTGTGTATTTATTATGCCAGAATGTACTTTGTTTGCTTACTTTCAGTTAAATAATATTTTGATCTGGACTTCTCAATATGCTCGCACCCACCCCGTAGAAATCTCACGCCCCCCAGGAGGGCATGCCACGCAGTTTCTGAAACGCTGTTCTAAAGAATTCATTATGGTATTTTGGGATATATTCATTTTTTTTTTACTGTCTATTAAGCTCTCACTCTGAACAAAACGGCTTTTGGCAGCTGATCTCATGATTCTGAGTCACGATTAAATAAGAACACCTCTGATGGCACTGCACTCTTCACACTTTCATATCGCACCAATTTGTGACTCGATAGATATAATGTGCATCAGCTCTACACAGTAAGTCTTTAATGTCAACAGTACTCAAACCCATGACTCAACAGAAACAATACCAACAGCGAGTTCGCGATAATGACCACTCAACTTGTGACGGCTCTATCCACGTCCTTCCATTATAAAGTCCTCTTGGGAAATCTTTGGTCTTTTCAAATCTATTTTATTCTGAACCAACTTTCTGAAGAAGAAACCCTGGTTATTCAAATTCGGTCTGTTATATATAGTCTAGATTTTCAAGCTAGAATGACAGAAAAAAGTGAAGAGATAGAGATGATATATTGCAACTGTGTGTGTGTGTGTGTGATCAGGTATTGTTCAATTTTATGGTTATTTCAGATGCTTGATAAGTGAAAAAATTAAGGAAACGATTGGTCACTAGAGTTCAATTAATGCTTAGATAATTAGGAAAGTAGATTCGATCCTGATATAAGTGGGTCAATATTTAAGGTCTTCTCATACTTCGCGTATCTCGTTATTTATCCACATATTGCTTAGATCAGGGGTGGACAGATCTTTCTAGGGTAGGGGCTACTTCTAATTTTTTCAAGGTATTGCGATCCACCCAGTGACATAGATCTAGTGAGCTAAAAGAAAGTATACAATACAGTTGGACCTTCAATTTACGAATTTCTCTATTAAGTGAACTTTTCCCTGGAACCCAGAACATTTTACGATTTTCTTCGCAAAATAACCTCCAAATAGCGAAATGTGTGACGGATCTGTATGGCACTTTATCACTAATACTCTTGGGCGTCTTTGGGGATTGTAAATTCGCGTATACTTCCAACCAACTCTAAAAGAAGAAACCTTGATATGCAAATAAGTCAAAGTATTTAAGGAGAGTGTTGTAAGTTAGCAGGAGAGGTTATACGCCAAGATAAAGGTTGACGGAGTTCTAAGAAGATTCAAGTTGATTGTGCGATTCGCGTCTCGCTGATTATTAGGCAGCGATCTACTATCGGAAAGTTTGATCCACCTTGTAAGTAAGGAAGTAAAAGGCAAGTGATATTTAAATTTAGATTATTCGATCATAAGAGTAAATATATAATAAAGTTAGTGGGAAGTTAATGAATGTAGTGATTCAATTTACGTGTATCTCTCGGTCCTCTTATCCCGGTAGTCCCGTTCGATATTGAGTTTAATATTTGATAAGTATCATATTTCGTGATTTAATTTAATAGTAAGGGTCAATCACATTGACGTAGATATCTTGATAAATCTTTGTAGTTAGATGGTTGATAATTGATTCAAGTGAATAAATATGATTTGTTATTGTAAAAATGTCGTCTGGTCGTTCTTTGGCTTAATTCAATCTTGGTGTCCAGGGTGGAATCCAGGGGGATTCCCACAAGTGCATTTTCTATTCAACGAAATTTTCTCTTTTAACTCAAATTTTTCCATCCTTTTTTTTTGGAGTACCGTATTTACTCAAATCAAAGCAGCAATTTTTTTCCAATGCTGAAAAACGGGAGCGGCTTAGAATCGAAGGGAAAAAAATTTGTTTGATGGGGTATTTAGGGCAATCACAGCTTCATGCATGCGTTTAAAAAATGTTTATAATACAGATAAAATAATTATATTCACTTGTTAATAATTTTTCTTTTAATTTTTTTTTAATTTCGTAAAATTTGATATTAGATTGGATATAACCATTTTTTAGACTATTTTTCGCAATTTTCACAAAATCTTTTCAAGAATTCGGAGTGCTGCTTAGAATCGATGGCGACTTAGATTCGAATAAATGCTTTTATTTCTAGACCTTCGTATGATGAAATGATTGTTAGGTCTTAGTGAAAGCGGTCATCCCAAAATGTCTTGACGGTCCACCGATCGATCGTGATCTACTTAATGCCCATACTGGGCTTAGATTGTGCGCATCTCTTATTTAAAATTACTTGAATATTTGATGCTAATTGTGTGATCAATAAATATATTGTTTTTGAATACGGTTGGTTTTCCTTCCCTTCCTCCTATATCCCAGGAGGCTCGGACCAAAGGTCCTCTCACAATACTGCGGTAACTAGCATGTAATCAAATAATCACAGCAGCTTATGTATCCGTTCATTATCAGAAGAAAGACAAAATGTAATTTTTTGTAATAAAATATAAAATTTAAAATGCTAAAATGAATGTCATTTAATTATATGTAAATTTAAATGCCATTCCTTTAAATATGTATATTACTTGTCAAATATAAGTCAAAATTACATTTGTAATTGATTTTATCACAAGAAAACAAATACGGGGAAATGAATATCATACATAATATTCGTGTAGAATTATTTATTACTAATATAAAATATATAAACATACAAATATTAGGACTTTTTTTCTTCCGACGCGTAATTTAATTTTTGATGAATTACAAAATTTTAATTATAAGTTCTCCAAGACTTATTTTTCTGTTAAAAAGTTCTTAAAATCTTATACTTTAATTTACTATATTCAAGAATGCTAATTAGTTTCTATCAACTGTCTTAACTAAACTGTTATTCTAAATTGAAATTTTATTTTTATTTCAGCTTTTTTAGAGAAGCATTTTATCTTTCTAATTTGATACAAAAATTTAAGCGTTACATTTTAGTATACCTGGGAACCACTGTCTGAAATTAATCCTACATCTCAGACACTTTTAATTTAGTACAATAATTAGTGTCCCCCATGAGAAAAAGAAAAGAAAATTATTAACAGAAAGAAAATCTTATCCATAAAGTTTACCACTAAAATGAAGCAAAACAAAACATCTTGCTTCTCATTATGAAACTTTCAATAAATTTTAATGAAATTTCCAATTTTAAAATACAACTTCCAAGTAAGTGAAACTTTTATCTCTTCATTTTAGAGTTCTCAACATAATTTAACCTTTCATAATCAAACAATGTTCATTAAGAGCTACATTTCTCAAGAAACATTGTACAAAATATCATGTGTGAATAACTAGAAATTATCAACGATATTATTGGTTAGAATATTTAAAAAAGATGCAGTTGTTAAAATTAATGTGTTTACTTATAGAAGTAATCGTTAGAAAGACTGAGCCTTTATTATTTACTCATCTTTCAGGAATGTCTAGTATTTCTGACTATGTATTGCAGTATATTGATTAGTCGACACAACCTTCTTGATAGTTATCTGAGAAATGTTTTCGAATCATTTAAATATATATATATATATATATATATATATATACCTTTAATGCGATACTTCCCAGAAGTATCTATTCTAAGGATTACACGCTTATATGATAATGTCATCCGTTTTAAAACAGTATTTCTTAGGATTCAAACTGATTTTTTACAACATGAATTATTTAAAGCAGGGATATCCAACTCAAATGACCTTGCGGGCCACTTCGGAAAAACATCATAATCTCGAGGGCCGCACATAAAAATATGTACCTTTATATCAGATTTGGAAACAAAACATTTATAGGAGTGAAAATTTAAAACAGAGAATGAATTATTGTTATTTTTTCATTATTTTTCATGTATACAGACATAGATAATATAATAATGTTTATATAATATTATAATGCAATGATCAATTGATGTGTAAAATATTACAGCTTCCATTTTCTTGAAAATTACGGTGTTCCTTTTGAATTGATCTTTTGTTACTCTTTGTTGAAATTTGAAAGTTCTGTCATTTACAAACGATTTAGTATATGTTGCCCTTAATCTTAACCGTCCTGAATATTTTTTTTTTTTAACTTTAAGAACATCTCTCACACTGCATCTTGCTTTCTGGGCACTCCAAACAGAAAAATAGGAGGAGAAATGAAAGTCGCACACAGAGAGAATCGTGTACCATTCATAGAGTAAAGGGTATGCATAATGCAATTCGCGCAATTTATTAAAAAAGTAATTTATTAAATATAAATCTAATTTAATCTAAAGGACACTTCTATTATAAAAAAGATTTATTTTTAAACAAGAACAGATAGCAGGCAAACACATTGTTGATTTATATATATATATATATATATATATATATATATATATATATATATATATATATATATATGTATAAATTTCCTCTCAAATTTCAAAATGAAAAAAATTTAAAAAACTGATATTTAGTTTTTTTTAAAAAAAAGAGTCGGTGGGCCGGGTGTTGGACACCCCTGATTTAAATCTACAGTTTTGCCATTAAAACACAATAAAATGTTTTCGTCGTTTGTTAAGCATGTATCAAAGAAATAGTAACTGAATTCTTCTATATACAAGGAGATTATAAATATAGTTATGATTTCAAACAGCAAAAACTACCAGTCAGATACCAGAACAAATATGAAGCAATTGAATTTGTTCAGCAGAAAGAAAAAAAAAACAGTTCCAAAATGTGGAATCAGATGACGTTGTCCAGGGTAAAGACTTAATGCTATGGTTCTTAAACTGTGGTCCATGAACCCCCGGGGGTCCATGAATATCTTTCATTTATTGTTAAAATTTTCCTCTTTACAGACACCGAAAGAATTCATGGACCATGTAAAAGATGTGGCATCCTAGACTAGATCACTCTATTTCCCCCCACTTTACTGGAACATGTATTTCAAACAAGAATATTAATTCAATTTTTTTATTGTTTGAAACTACATAGCCATTATTATAATGTAATATTTTCAAAAAAAATAATAAAAACTTAAATGCAAAGAAAGAAGTCACAGGGGTGTTAATTTTCTCTTAGGGCTGAAAATATAAATAATATTCAAACATATATAACTCCCTGAAATTAAAACTAAATAATTCGAATCTTTAACACATTATTTATAAAGGAATGAGGCTTCGGAAAAGTGTAAAATGTTTAAAATATAATCATAATTTAAAAAATTATAAGCATATGAAAATACAAAATATTTCTATAAGAAATATTATATAACTTTTTTACGGTGGGCATGCTATTTTCAAAAATAGTAGCTTTAATTCCTAGCAATAAGATGATGTATACGGTTAAATGTATCTTTATTACACTGTAATATTTTTATATAAATAGAGTTATAAATTATGTTTTTTAAAAAATAATAAATTGCATTTTCGAAATTTTTTCTAAATTTTAATTTTTTTAAACATTTTGAAATACCAAAGATATATTATTCTTAAATTACGTAGGGTTTAAAAAGTATGGTACATTTTATTATTCTGTAAAGCTTTATACATCAAAGGTTACTATTTTAGAAAATAGCGTGCGCAACGCAAAAATTTCTTACTATTTATTACAAAATTGTTTTTTATTTTCATATGCTTATAATTTTTTAAAAAATAATTATATTTCAAACATTTCACACTTTTCTGAAACTATAATCATTTGTTAATAATGAGTAAAACATTCGAATTATTTAATTCAAATTTAAAAGAATTATACCTGTTTGAAAATTGTTTATATTTTTACGCCTCGAGACAAAATTAACACCCTGAGACTCCTTGAAATAGAATTCACAGACTACCAATACGATAACGACTGCATTTAAATTACTCAGCTATGTATTGGGAGTCAGGGAGGGGTGGTTAAAATCTTGAGGGTCCACGATGTCAGGCTAATACATAAGGGGGGTATGCGTCTACGTTCGGAACCGTGATTTTAAAAAAATGGATAATTATCATGATCTTTAGTGTCACTCAGATTAGAATACATGCATAAAACTGTTTTAAGGACATTTTAACAAAAAAATTTATTTAAATATAATATTTTGGCAAAAATTAACTTAGAATAATATTTTATCCAAGTGTTCTCTTTTTGTGAAAAATGGTTCTATTATAATAATATTTTGCCTGTATAAAGCTCAGACCCCTCAACAGAGGCTCAACTAGAAATTTTGAAAAATTCACATTATTTTCAGAGTTACCACTAATTTAAATAATTATTCGCGTTTTTTTCTTAAAATTGCTCCACTCTGTTGTCGCAAAATATATGAATAAATCCACTTCTAAGTTATATATTTCAAAAATTCTAGTTCAATATTTGAACAGAGGTGAGAGCTACATGCAGGCAAAATATTATTCTAATAGAAGCATTTTTCACAAAAGGAGAACATTTGGAAAAAAGATTATTCTAAATTAATTTTACCAAAATATTGTATTTAAATAATTTTTTTTGTCAAAATGTCCTTAAAACAATTTTATGCATATATTCTAATCTAAGTGACACTAAATACCATAAAAATTATCCATTTATGCGCTTGTATCTTAACCAAAAGGAAACAATAGACTCCAAGGGCTAATAACAAAGTTATTAATGAAAAGACAACAATGCGTGTTTACAGAGAAAACGGTGTCATTTTGACTAGAGAGAAACTTCATAAAAGAAACACCGTACGGATGTTTAATGAAAAATTGTTCGAAATGCCCTACACCTTGTAGCAAAAAAAGTTTTTACCTTCTGAATGCTGTAATCTTGGGGTTATGACATGGTTGTTATGACTATTTGCAAAACTTTTTTTTTTTTTCTTTTTTGATATGCGAGTGATTTTATGGGTACTTGATTAAGAGTGCCTTTATTTCCTTTGGTAATATAGACGATTGCGTTAAGGAGTGTCTAGGTATCATGTTTTGTGGTGTGATTTGTTGAATTGGAGAAAAAGCAGTTTGAAGTTCAGTTTGGGTACAAACGGCACTTGTGAATTGAACATTTGTGACGCCAACTAGGAGAGTGCAAAAATTTACACTCCTGCGTGCTTCAGAATGCAATAGCACTTCCGTAATTTCAGCATTTTGTATTTCATGTTTATAGATTTATTTAAGGCACTACCTAGAGATTACAGGATGATACGGCACAAATCATACGCCGAGCATTAGCAGGGCTAGGTGCAGCAAATCCTGCAGCAGCTACCGTAAGAAATCTTAGAATGATCAAAACACTTAACTCCCGAAACTTCAGAGAGAGTTTGAAGATAAATTAATGAATAAATAGTAACTTTGATTAATGAATAAACAGTAACAAACATAGTGATCCAACAGCATGCACAGAAAGGAAAATCGTTTGCTGTGTCTCTGTAGTCCAATGTATAACGCGTTGGACTTCGA
>BMAU01020226.1:480000-582500 GCA_019973935.1 Trichonephila clavipes | reverse complement strand
CTTTCTCTACTCCATAAAATAAACATGCGTGCTATAATTTCAAGTCTAAATCTAACAGAGCAAAAACGGAATTTTTATCATCAATACCTCGTTGAGAGCACTCTTAGCAGATTCCAATTCAACAAACAAAGAAGCATTTAAACCAAATTTTATTATTGTAGTCTTAGCAGTTCAAATACGGGAATTTTGCCTATCAATACGCTCCAATAACTCTCCCCGCTTCCCCCTGGAGTTGATTTCCGTTAAAACCATTCTTAGTGGAATTCAACTAAAGAAAAGTGCTCAACAAATTTCAAGTAATTGAGTTAAATTCAAAAACAGGAATTTTTCTATAACACGCCTTAATCCCTCACAAACCCACTCCTTTGGGGGCCCGTTTTCACAAAAATCTTTGTAAAAGGAACTTTATTCCATGAACGGAACATACCTTGTAATTTTCAAGCAGGTGTTTCTATTAGTAGAAAAATAGAAATATTTATCTATTACGCCCCTTAATCCCCCTAAGTGACACTTGGGGTTCAATTTTCCCCAAAACCTTTTTGTAGCGGATCTCTACACCATGAAAGGAATTCGCTTACCAAATTTTAAGACTGTACGTCTAATAGTTTAAAAATGGAAATATTTATCTATAACGCCCCTTAAGCCCCCGCAATGCCACTTTGGAAACGATATTCACAAACCCATCTTACCGCAGATCTCTACTCAGTGAATGGAATCTGCTTACTCAATTTCAAGAATTTATGTCTAATAGTTTAAAAAAAGGGTTAATTGCCTATAACGCCCCTTAATTCTCCACAACGCCACTTGGGGTCAATTTTCACAAAACCCATTCCATAGGGGATCTGTACTCTATGAAAGGAATCCGCTTATCAAATTTCAAGACTGTACGTTTAATAGTTAAAAAATGGAAATAATTACCTATAACGCCCCTTAAGCGCCCTCAACGCCCCTGGGAGGTTAATTTTCGTAAAAATCATTATGTAGGGAATCTGTACTTTATGAAAGAAATCTGTGTACCAAGTTTCACGACTGTACATCTAATAGTTTAGTAATAGAAATAATTATCTATAACGCCCCTTAAACCCCCGTAACGCCCCTTGGGGTTCAAACTTTGCAAAATCCGTTCTTAGCTGACGTCTACTCTATTAAGGGAACCTACCTACAAAATTTCAAGTCTGTAGGTTTTATAGTTCCGGAGATATCGTGATTAGTCAGTGAGTGAGTGAGTCGCTTTTCTCCTTATATATATATATATATATGCATTATTTGAAAAGAGTAATTATAAAAAAAATTTTACTTTGTAGACCTCAATAGGAATTACCTTATTTTTTTATATTACTTGTCTATATATTAAATTATTTTTATATTATTTATCTCAGCATTTAGTAACTGGATCACAGGAAAAATTGAGAAGAAAACTAATGTTTACCATTTAATGCAACTACCACAGATATAATTGTTGTGTGAATGAGTGAATGTTTATTAATGTCTCACTCTAAGTCAATACGAGGGCGACTGGAAACGAACCTCATAATTTTGAGACATGGTCAAGTGAAGAGGACGACATCTGAACTGGTATCTTTGCTCTCCTAACTTTTACACCAACGGGAGGACGTTTGAATTTCAACAGATTTAATGTGCATCAGACTCTATACGTGGCAGGATATCAGTGAGTGAGTGAATATTAAAGTCACACTGTTCAGCTACACGAGGGCTTTTGGCGACGGACCACGTAATTTTGAACCATGTTCAAGTGACGTGGACGACGCCTGAGCTGGCACCCCCTCTTTTAACTACCACATCACACCAACGGGAGGACGTATCAGCTCTCGGCAGATTTAACGTGCATTGCTGCCCTACACGGTGGGTCTTTAGTAGTACTGGGCTTGAACTCGTGACAAGGCCAGCCACGATCCGATACATTGACCACTCGGCTACCGCAGCCACTGGCGGGACATCAAAGACACTAAGGCTAGAATTCATAACACACTCGCCAAGAGTTCGTGCCCATAACCACTTAGGGTTTGCAACCCCTTGTTATATTTTCAATCCCGGAATTTCGGAATTACATTATCCCGATTCCGGGATTAGGATTGGACTGTTTATTAAAAATATTTACACATTAGGATGGTTAAAATTACATAATAAGACTGAAAATATAATTAAAAATTGGTAAAAGTTTTTTTAATTGAAACAAATCAAAACAAAACTTAATACGTCATAAAAAAATAAAAATGGTGCATAATGAAATTAAAAAAAAACATTTCTTCCTTTCTCATGTTTCTATAAATAAGCTTTTAAAAAACACAGCTCGCCCATCGTTTCTTCGTTCAAACAGCTTCTTATTTTTGTTACAAATTATCCTGCGAAGAAAATGCTCGTTCAGTCTCTACTCTAGAAAGTTTTATCATCATCAAATAAGAGTAAGTAGTCACCACCTTTCCTTCCATTTTGAAAAAGTAGACTTTTCTTTTTGAATTTTTGATGACAATGTCTCAAATCTAGTAGCCAGT
The DNA here is from genome assembly GCA_019973935.1 of Trichonephila clavipes. Taxonomy (NCBI): domain Eukaryota; kingdom Metazoa; phylum Arthropoda; class Arachnida; order Araneae; family Nephilidae; genus Trichonephila; species Trichonephila clavipes. Next base: position 579,987 of record BMAU01020226.1, on the reverse strand, counting down.
TTTGGTGCAATTGGTTATTGAATCAGAATGTGAATCAAAATTTCAAGTGTTACCTTACTTGTAAATGTATAGTGTCTTTGCGGCATGGGGGCTCTTTAAGGTGGTGGGAGGCCCGTGACCACCTCCAGGGTGTTCTTCCTCCAAATTGGGGTGAAACCGAGCTAAATCGTTCTGTCACCTGTATGGGGATCAAAGCTACGGTTAATGACAGGCGTCACTTAGCCCTTTGTCATAATGAATTTCGTGGGCCTTGATTTGGCCTTTGCCGATCAGGTGGCATTGGTAACAACAACAACAACCTTATTTGAAATACTGTAGAACGCCATTTATTCGAATCAATTGGAGCCGCACACCGTTCGGATAAACGAAAACCGAATGCGGTCCATGCAGTATATGAAACCGGACACTATAAAAACATTGAAAATCATCACATGTGGGAAACGTGCTTGAAGAAAAGCAAAGTAGATGCAAAATGTCACAATTTTACCTTTATTGTGTAAAATAATAACTTATTTTTCGTTGTACCATTGTACACCTTCGTTTTTCCGCAGTAAGGTCTCTAAAAAAACTGGTTCGGATATTTGACGCTCCGGATAATAAACGTTTGGATAAACAACTTTCTACTGTTTATAGAAGATCTAGATGCATGTGCTGTTAGTAAATCTGAGAGATTTGAAACGTCAAGTCTTTTATCAGGATCGCTATTAATTTACGGCAGTGTTTCTCAAACTGTGAGGCGCTCCCCCCTGGGGGGCGCGATAAACCTACAAGGTGGGCGCGAGCATATCGAAAATAAAAGCTTAAAAAAAATTTATTTACTAGAATGAAGTAAAACAAAAAAATTTCTGACATAATAAAAATATACACATTTACACGGAAATAATATTTATATATTATCTCCGATTTTACATCATCAAAAATAAAAGCTTTTACTTCAAAACCTCATTTTTTAGCTATTTTTGATACTATAACCAAATAAAAAACATTTTATTCGATTTGCTGTAATCCCATGATGAGAGATTTTTTTTTATTACGTTTTCTTTTCAAAGCGAAAATACTACTCTTTTAGAGGAAAGACAAAATCCAGAGCCATAATCAAAAAACATTTTATGAAGATAAAAAGTTCATCACTGTTATATATTATTGCCATCAGCTGTAGGCAGCAGAATGTATTTGCTGCGGTTTGACCTTCAAGCTTACTTGTACGGTTAGTTACGTCCCTGCTCTTATGTATTTGTTTTTTCATTTAGGGAAGTTTGAAGGATTACTAAGCCAAGCATAATGAAAAACGTTTTACATATTTTTTTAGAACATCCATATTGTAATAAATACACTTTTAATCCGGGAGCGGTCACGCCTAGCACACAGTGCACGAAATCGGTAATTCTGGAAAAATTGTTTAATTGTTACCAATGGTCCTGACACACTACCCTCCTGTTTGACAATCTTAACGTGAACTAAAATATATTTTTCACATATCGCTCTCTTTTTTTTGGGAGTGACAGACGTTTTTTTTACGATCTTAAGGTACTTGTTTTGTCTGAGTTCCCGGTGTGATAACTTTTTTTCCGAAATGTTTTCTGTGTCCTTGAAAGTAAGTGAGTATATTTTCTCTTAATTAAATTATTCACTGGAATTACGATATTTATTGTGTACTATAAAAATAATTATAAAAAAAGGATTGGGGTGACTCAAATAACCCCACTCGATCATTAGTATCGAGTGCGCGCCTGCTCCAGGGTTAAAACATGTTGAAGTCTTTTCACTTTAAATATTAAAAATAATACAATTATTCTTCATCAGAATTTTTTTTATTGTTCATTATTCAACATCAATTCTAAATGCTAATTCTTTGAGACTTAAAATTACAATTCGCTTAAAACTAATTATAATTTGAGCAATCATTTTTAAAAAATCATTTTACACTTTTGTAAACATTGTCGCACACTTGGCTTTACTCTCCTTACAATTAAGCGATTATATCAATAATGTTTTATTTTCTTATAAATTAACTTGTGCAAAGAGCGGGTACTTCAGCCGGTATACTTTTAATGTATCAGTGCTGCACAGAGTATTTTATAACTAATTAATTAATACTAAATTAAGAACAAGTTTAATAAGTATTAGCGACGTCCATGGGCTTGTCTTACAGAGCAAAGTTTTTCAAAGGAATGCTTTTATGATTAGAAATTGACCCTCTGAGTTCTTTTTCTACATTTAGCTGATATCTATATTTTGTCTTCTAAGCAACCACCGCATTTTGCAATATGTTCCAATTTAAAAATTAGAGAAAAGAAAAATAACATAATATAATTATCATATCACTTAATTTTTTTTTTGCTCAAAAGTAACATGTACGAAATTTAATACTCATGTCATGAATTTGTACGGTTTATAAAAAAGATTGTTGCTTTAGCGTCAAAGTGCATTATTATTGCATTCAGTACATTATTAATGTATAAGGGGGGCGCGATAAGAATTGTGATTGAAAAGCGGGGCGCCAGTATTGAAAGTTTGAGAAGCATGATTTATGGCATTTAATTGAAGAAGAAAATGTGGCAAAATCTATTCCTGAGGTATCACTTTTTTTTATTTTGTATTACTGTAAACCATTTCGATCTGTACAGCGTTCGACCATACGAAAAATAAGAGCTGTATATATATATATATATATATATATATATATATATATATATATATATATATATATATATTACTTATAACACTTATAATTACCCACAAAAAATTCTACATGCATATCCTAATATATATTACAAACGTGAAAGTTTGTGAGGATGTTTAGGAGCTTTTCACGCATAAACAACTGAATGGATTTTAATGAAACTTTACAATAGTATAGCTTATACATCAGAATAACACATAGGCTATAAATTATAGATATTGTGTGAAGTGACCAAAATATAACAATAATTATGAAGTAAGTAGGAAAAAATTCTGCCATCTGCAAAAAAGCCCGTGACGGCAAATATCTATCTTTTATGTGTGAAGCTAACCTTTGCATTTTGTTTTGTCTACGCCAGGTGCCAGGAACTTCGAAAGTTTGAACAGGCAGAGTGTGAGAGAGAGAGAGGCTGATTACAATTTTAACATAAAAAATACAACAAAAATTAATATTAACGTATTACACTTCCAGATATAAATTATTTATACGATTTTAATCAAAAAATAACACTGTTTATATGCTTATGATTTTAGAAAAGTTCGAGTATGTTACGTTCGCCAATTTTTAAATCTTAATATTTACGGACTGCGCAATATTAATTAAAATGAAAATTCGCTGAAGTTCTAAAGACAAAACACAGACAATTATTCTATAAAAATCCTTGCAAAAACGAATACGTCTCGAATCAGTCGACCTGAAGAAGAATGTATTTTGAACCAAGATTGATTTACGCCGTTTTTCAGAAAAAGCGTTTCACTTTTTTTTAAATCGTGCTATATAGTTCTCAGTTATGGTAATTTATGGTCGCTTACACAGAATTTGAAGATTCGGTGTACTTTTCGATTTACACAACGTGAGAAAAATGATATTTGATAGTTTGAATGATGTGTTAGTGAAATTGTTTTATAAGTTAAATATTAACAGAAAGAAAGAGGTCCTCACACTCAATAAATGTCTTTTGAATTCAACCCATTTGAATGCAAAGTTGTAATAATAGTTTCCATTAAGCAAGGCCATAATTTAAAATTTAAACGCTATTTATAGTGGATAAAAAATATTAAAACAAATTTACAGTTCAAAAGATAATATCGAAATACAAAACAAACTTAGTTGATAAAGGCCAAGTGTAGGAAACCCATTTCACTAAACTTGAAGAACGGTGGATAGTTAGGGGGGAATATTATAAACCTATAACAAAACTACAGTAAAATTGATACTGGATGTATGTAGAAGGTTTTACCAGGCTGCCAATGCACAATTCTAAACCTTTCAAGAAAGTGTAATTATAAGTATTATAGTAGTTAGTAAAAAAGGTAGTTTTAATATTTTTAAAAAAATAGAAGACAAAGTAACATTTTTATTCAACTGAGAATTACTTAAATAAATTTTAATTATTTATAATATTTTATTTCTTAAATATGTTGCATCAGTTAAAATATACTCAAATTTTAAATGTTTAATAACTATTTATCAAATTCAAAGTTTTTATAACTTCTTCATGTATAAAAATAATTGCATGAAACTTTTTTTTCGTTTATCGAACATTTCAAAAAATGCTCACAATTTTAATTTAACATTTAATACAGTTGTGAAATATTTTCTAATTATAAAAATTTCAACTTTTCTGAACATACAACTATTTTTAAAAAGGTATAAGGTCCCACTGTTCACTTACTCAAGAGATATCATAGCGAGAGGGGAAGGGGAATTTCCATGACAATGTGTTATGCATTTAAAAATGTTCAAGCAACGCCTGGAGGAAATAAACCTGTCTGACAGAAAAGAAGCAAAAAAATTTCGAAGCAGCGAATTTAAGTTATATACTCGGAAAAAGGCCGAGCAACGCCGGGCTAAGCGGAGGAAGGGGTGGAGGGGTGAAAGTCATTTTGAAAAAGAGTATTAGAAGTGCTGATTTTATGAGAGAGAAGGAGAGGGAAAATTTTTATAAAAGTAGAGAACGCCCGAGCAACGCCGGGCCAAGCAGCTAGTTTCATATATATATATATACATATAATAATTATATTATTATATATAATAATAATAATAATAATGTACCTAAAAATGAAATTCTCAGAAAATTTCGAGGTGAAAAACAAATTTAACAAATAATTTAAACAAAAAATTAAATCCCGAGATAAGTTATTTTAATCCCGGGATTTCAGGATTGAAAGAAACACCAGGATCCCGGGACAGCAAGCCCTATAACCACTAGACCAGGGATGGCGAACCAGTGGCACATGTGCCATCAATGGCATGCGACACAATATTTTTGGCACCCCAGTGATTAAAATTTTGTGAGTTTTATTTCAAAATAACAAAGTTCACTGTGAAGTATTACGAACAAACGTGAGTGATCGGTGGCAGAACGGCTGGGAGCACACTCGTTTCTTTTTGTCTTGTCTTCGCTACGTCGTAAACTACAGTTGCTTATGATGCAAAATTTGACAACACAGAGAATTTCAAACTTGGCGAATCTAGAAATATGGTAAAGGCGAGAAAGAGGTGTGTGTTTTCCGTTCTGGAACAGTGGCATGCAGAACATCGTCTGTAAAACGGCATTTTAAAACAAATCACAAATCCTCTCGTCAAGAAAGTAATAAATTAATTGCTTATAGAAACCATTTATCAAATGATTCCAATTCAGCATGCATTCTACTAAAAGACGCATCTCACAATCTAATATAAGTTATTTGTCATCCAATCTGGAACATCAAAGGCCACACTAATGTTACTTTAATTTCAATTACACGTATAACTATAAGATTTACAACTCTACAGTGCAAAAGGTATTTTTTCGTAGTAAATAAAGAGTTTTGGGGCCCTCTGTTAGTATTTAGTTTTATTATTTTCCCCATAGTCACAAGTCAATCATTTGACGGCACGTCTATACCTCACTAAGCACTTCTTTATAAAAAAAAGGGCACGTTGATCTTTAAAGGTTCGCCCCCCTGCACCAGACTATCGCGGCCTCCACTTACCCAGCCCATAGGCCATATACCAGACCTTCCTTCCTGGTATACGCTAGAAAAGATTGTACACACCCCAATACCAAGATGGTATCGATACTCCAATTAACATGGGGTTATAAATTTATTATAAATATTATTTTTTCTTCCTTTTTGTGTATTTTCCAAAGACGTATAACATTTTTTCGTTATTTTATATTTTTGCGTAATGGCGTTATTAATAAATTGGAGCAAAAGCAGAGAAAGAAACGATAATAGATTAATAGTTTTTACTGTATAAACTTTATATTCAACGCAAAAGCACACAAAAAAATCCCAAAACGACAGCTAACAAGGAAGGAAAGGGAAGGAGCAGAGAAAAATAGATCACTGCGGGTCACCTTGGGATTGTGACACCCATACTCATCTAAAAGAGATAAATCCCCTTTGGGATGAAGATAAAATATAGAATCTTTCTCCATTTAATAAAAAAAAACATTGAAAATATTATTAGGTCCTTAAATACATATGAAAATTGAATATCTTGATTTAGTATAATTCTAATTGATGTTGTAAAATTGGAAAATATTCAGAAAAAAAGAAAAATGTTGTTGTTTCCAATCTCTTTATTTCATTGAGTGAGGTTTTTTTCTTTCAGAAAGGGAAATAATAGTTTCTCGTTTTTTTTAGTTTCTTCAACTATTTTTACTTAACGATGTTATTGTCCTGTTTAAGCGAAAGTTCTTATATTGCAGTCTAGTTTTTGTTTAAAAAACATGCTTAAAGCAAAATTTCGTCTACTTTCTGGATAATGTATTAGTTTATAGGATTTTATTACAGTACATTGAAAAAATTAAAATATGATACTAATTTATCTTTAGAAAAATATATCAACCAATAGACTTAAGTGAATAACATTTTTATATTGTTTTTTTTTTTGCTTCCGAATTAAAATAAAAATCTGATACAATTTTATTTTTAAATCTTACATTGATTATCAAATGCATTCTGCCTTTTTCTTAACTATCTTATAAATATATTTTCTACTTTTCCCACAAAAAAATCCTATTTTTCGTACGATTCTAGTTTTAAAAAAAGTCATGAAAGTCGAAGCATATTATTTTTTTAAAAAAGTTAACCAGTAGATTTAAAAAAAAGGTTCATACGAGTAAGGGTATATAAGACGTTACTTTTTAAATTCCTATTAAAAATTTGTGGTAATTTACAACATAGAATTTTCATGGTGGATGTAACAGATTGTGTTTCCTTTTGCTCTCTTAAAAAGTAAATTTTGAAACAGAGAACAAAACATTTAACTTTCAAGGCACAAAAATCAACCATAGACAACAAGTTTTTACTTAAAAATATCAGAAAAACATTAAATGAACTACTATTTTGAAACAAAGTAGAAAAAAACACACACTTATTCTTTTAATATTCATTTCTATAATATAGACTTTATTTTCAATGCCTACTATTAGCTCACACTCTCTATATATTTATTTATTTCTCTTGGTGGAGTTTTCAATCGTTAATAAAATACATTTTAAAGTGCATAATTGAGCTGAAATTTTATATACATGATTATTTTGGATGACAATACAATAATTTAATCATAATTAATAAAAATTAATTGATTAAAACTAAATATCCAAAGAGTTACAAATACAGCTAAGTTGGCATAATTTTTGGCGAATTAGCGACTCTTTTGGCGACTTGTGTCAAAACTTGAAAAGATTTTTTCTCTCCCGCTTTAAAGCATTCAGTTGAACTGAAATTTTATATACACGATTGTTTTGGATGACAATACGATACTTTGATGATAATGAATAAAAATGATTTACCACTTAATGTTGTGATTCTGTCATATGTATATACATATTTATATTAGTTGTAACTAATTCATAAAAAGTAGCTAAAATAAAAATTTTCTTTGTTGATCTAAATAGAAATTCACTTAAAAAATTTGTTTTTACATTGCGCTTGTTAAAATAAACCTTTTAAAATGCTTTTAATTTTACGTATAAATTAACAGTGAGAGAAAAAAGATGTGTTTGGTCTCTTGTGTACGGCTCTGTTTACATATTTTGAACTTAAATATATAATATCACTAGCCATTACCTGTCCGCTTCGCTGGGTATTGCAAGGTATATATATATATATAATCATTGAAATATTATAATTTTTATCCTAAGGAGACTTGCCAGTCGGGATTGGCCAACCTGGTTGTGCCAGGCTTCAGCGAAGGGGGAGGGGGATTGTCAGGTTTGAAAAAAGTTTAGCTTCAAAATTAAGTAATTAAGTAAGTAATAAATGAAAATAGAGCGAACTCTTTACCATCGCGTAAGCATTTGTGGGTAAATAATCATATTTAAAGGTGGAGCGAGCGCTGACGAAGGAGAACGTATACTCGAAAAGGCTTAGCTAGTGATTCCTCGCCGAAGTGTTGATTATTGTTCTACTCGGTTGCGCGCCGAAGGGCCGCCATCTTGGATTTTATGTGATTGAAGCAAAATAAAAAAGTATCTTAGAGATGATGCCCTCCTCATTTAACCAGCAGTCCTGGGGTCTGATATATATATATATATATATATATATCAGAACAAAGAGAACAAATATATATATATATATATATATATATATATATATTTGTTCTTAAAATTTATATTCGAATCATTAAGATATTATATGCCAGCAGTAGCGCACACAGAAATTTTTCAGGGGGGGGGAGGTTCGGTGTCGAAAGTTCCCCATTCTTGTATCATACTCCTTTTGATTTTGTTGATTTTCGGAAACAAAAAACAGTAAAAAACTAATTATTGAATAAATAATTAGCATTAATTAATAAAATTAATCATTAATAATAAATGCTTAGTTAAATTTTACGTATTATATACTTAGAATTATAGTCAATCGGAAAAAAATCAAATTTGGAGGGGGCGTGCTGACCCCCCCAGACCCCCTTGTGTGCGCCACTATATACCAAAGTATTCATACACTTGCCGTCGCAAAGCAGCCCAACATATGAATGAAAAAAATTGAAATTATATGAATTTTATAATACTAAATTTTATTTCAAAATATCAATGGCGAATATAGAAAATAAAATACCAACGTTTTCAAACAAAATTTATAAAATATAAAACATCCGAGTACAACTTCGGACTTAGGACCGATAAGTGGGGTTAAACTAGTTTGATGGCGCCAACCTTCCTCCTGTTGCAACTTGGTAAGTTAATCGGAAAATGTCCAATTCTCAAAATTTAAAAATTTAAACCAATCAGGTAACCCTCTTTGGGGTCGATTTTCACAAAAACTCTTGGTTAGAGGAAATTTTTTCCATGAAAGGAATATGCTTACCAAATTTCAAGACTGTACATCGAAGAGTTTAAAAAACGGAAATAATTATCTATAACGCACATTAATCCCCCCACAACATCGTTTGGGTGTTGATTTTCGCAAAACAAATTTTGCTGCGGATTTTTACTTCATAAAAGGAATCTGCATACCAAAATTTCAAGACTGTGCGTCAATAAGTTTAAAAATGAAAATGATTATCTTTAACACCCCTTAAGTCCCCGCAATGCTACTTGGGGTTCGATTCTCGTAAAATTCATTATGTAGGGAATCTCTACCTTATTCCGAACCGTGATTTTGCAAAAGCGTATAAATGGATAATATTTATGATTAGAAAATGTATATAAAATTGTTTTAAGAATAGTATTACAATAAAAAATTATTTAAATGTTTGAAATATATAACTTAGAAGTGGGTTTATATCTATGTTTTACGACAACATAGCAGAGAAACTTGAAGAAAAAAACGCCGATAATTGTTTCAATTGGTTGTAGTTCTGAAAATAATGTGAATTTTTCAAAAAGCATAGTTCAGCCTCTGCAAAGAGAAGTCTGAGCTATATGCAGACAAAATATTATTATAATAGAAGCATTTTTCACAAAAGGAGAACATTTTTTTAAAAAAAAGGTTATTCTGAGTTAATTTTTTGTTGAAATAGTGTATTTAAATAATTTTTTTGTCAAAATGTCCTTAAAACAATTTTATACATGTATTCTAATCTAAGTGACACTAGATATCATGAAAATTATCCATTTATGCGCTTTTTTAAAATCACGGTTCTGAACGTAGTCGGATACCTCAAGTAAATATTGTTTAAAGTTAATCAGAGACAGGTATCTAAGACAGGTAGGATCAAGGAAGGAGTCTAAAAACTGAAAATATCGATGTATTGAGAGAGAAATATATATTTTCAGTTCATAAATTTATCTGTATATATTCTTTATTCACAAAATTTTTTATTTCTTAATATACAAAAAAAAAGTTTTTCATGATACTTTAATACATTTTTATTACGTACTATCGCAACTATTCCAACGTTCAAGATAACTCTCCAAGTTGGCAATCTCGATTTTGTTTGTGTCGATTTGTTGCAATAGTATATAATTGTAAACTCTCGCTGCAAAATATCGCAACGATTGCCTGGATTAGGATCGTTGCCTGAGAATGAAAGGCGTTATTTCATACGAAGACTTTAACAATCAACGTAACTAAATACTTAACTTTCCAGAAAGCTACAAGACAAACAGATTTATCAAAATCTGTGGACTTAATCAATGAAATATTGGACGATTCAGCTTCAGTGATAAATTTAAATGAAGAGAAGCGCTAAGGACGAACTTTGCGAAAAAAAAAGAACAAACAATAGTTAACATGTAAATTACAATTTTACAATTTGAGCAATGAGTATGAAAGTTGTATAAATTGTACAATGGGGTTTAATCTACCGATAACAGGACATGTGGTACACCCAGGTTACTTTTTAAGAAACGTTGATACCACTTTTGCAAGTCATCCAACTAAAATATAACCATACCACGTGCACATCCAATGTTTTATCATTACTATTTGACAGAACATATCCCACAATGACAAATGCATTACACGAGATTCTCTCTTACTTTTAGAATGATTTATTTCTGTCACGTAAGAACACATTCCATTTCACATTCTAACAGGGAGCTGATGCGGGATGAAACATTCCACTCTTCCCCTTTTGAGGGGTTGGGTATTCCTGCAGCAAACTCGCTCATACCTTCGATGTACAGTATCCAAGTTATTTAATATGCAATCATTTGGAAGACAGACTAACAGGCATGCGTTTTTTATTATAAATCTACGAACTCTAATATGTGTAACTATTCGTTATTTCTCAGATTCCACGTTGTTTCTCTATTTGAAAACTTACGATAAAACATGAAGTTTATACTAGATATTACTTACTAAATGTTAATCAACAGAATTTACAAATAATGAACAGGATACATCGCTTCTGCATAATTATTTAAATAGCTAATCTACAGGTATATAATTACTTAAACAGGTATCCTAACATTAATTTCATTCTTAGGTAAACTAAGAAAAATTTTACTGTAGTTACTTTTATTAAATAATTACAATTAATATAAATATGTATATACATATAACAGAATCATAATATTAAGTGGCAAAATAGAAAGAGATTTTCGTTGCAATATTTTAAATTTCCTTTCTATATCTGGTGTTGTACTATTATTTTTGTTTGTTACTATTTATTCATTAAATATAATTATTCCAATAAAATAATATAGTAAAAACACACACTCAGAAATTAAACCATCCCAGGTGAGATTCGAACTCACGACCTTTGGATTGAAAGACCAACGCGCTATCCATTGCGCTTCACAACGAGCGATTTTCATTTTTATATGTGGTGTTTGACTATTAGTTTGCTTGTTACTTTTAATTCTTGAATTGAACTTATTTAATGAATTAATATTTAAAAAACTGTATTAACATCAAGGGTCATAATGTATTTGAACTTGAGGGGGGATCAGTGGCGCACACAGGATTTTTCAAGGGGGGGGGTCAAAAGTTCACCATTCTTGTATCATGCTCCTTTTGATTTTGTCGATTTTCGAGAACAAAACACAGTAAAAAACTAATTTTTGAATAAATAATTAGCATTAATTAATAAAATTAATCATTAATAACAAGTAATTAACTAAATTTTACGTACTATATGCTTAGAATTATAATCAATCGGAAAAAAATCAAGGGTTTTGGGGGTCCGGACCCCCAGGACCCCCCGTTGTGTGCGCCACTGGGGGATAAATAAAATGTATTTTATTAATGATTGAAAATTTGAACAAGATATATATATAAAGAAATATTTCTCGGAAGAGTGAAAACTAATAGTTGGAATTGAAAAAAAGAGTCTAAATTCTCTAAAAACAGTCTAAAAACAAGGCTGATGCTCATTAAATGTATTGATCTATTATTTCCTGAGAATCATTTAAATTCTTAGAACTTTTAAGCTCACACAACACCTCATATTTATAAATAAAAACAGGTCTTTTTACTGTTAATTTTAAATTTTTATTTACCATTTCATGTCTAACGAGCAATAGTAATTATTTTCATTTTTATTTGTATTTATCCTCTCTTTATTTTATTTATTACTATAAATCTAGCAAGGAGAGGGCATGACTAAGGAAATTCATTTAGGATCGAGACTTGGTGTAATAGTAGTACTCCTTTAGGGTGTTCAACCCTCAATGTATTTCCGTCGAAAGGCCAATCAATTCGGAGAAAAAGCATGCTTAGCTTTTATACAATTATATTTCAATTTCCTCCAACGTTTTCGTAGCTTAGTTGATATATCGCCTGCATACTATGCGTGAGGTCTGGGTTCGATTCATCGGTCAATTTTTTATTTTTTTCATTTCTCTGTCATTTAATCATTTTTAAAATTAAATAAACTTATTTATGACCAGTTTATTAAATATTAAATGATATTTTATGTAATTATTTTGTATTTTATACAGTAAAAACAATTACCGTGAAATCCGGCGTGTAACGTGCCCTTTTAACACAAAAAATAAGATCGAAATTTTTCGGGCACGCGTTATACGCCGCATATAAAAATGAGAGTTTGAAAAATGAAAGAAGATGAGCATATAGAAAAAAAATTAGACTTCTTCATACATCGAAACACTGTTTATTTAAAATAAATGATATTTCTTATGAAGTAAAAGTGTTGTATTTCTAGAAGTACAGCATGACCCCCGCTTAACACTGTTTCGTTTAGCACTGTTTCTCGGTTTAACGCTCTTTTATTTGAATTGTGAGGTTCCCCAAAATTGCACACAGCGTTACGTTTTCCGATATCTGAAGCAGTTTATCTGTATTTCTTCTTTCTTGCGGTGTTATACGAACGTATTTTTATCGTTTCAAATATTTGTTGACATTATTGTAAGAATAAATTTATATAATATAACGATTTCTATGGTGACAAATATTATGATTTTTAGTTTTTATCATGACTGATAATAAAAAAACACGAAAATAACGCAACAAGAAAAAGCATTTCACTAGAAACTAAAATGCAAGTGATTAGAAGATCAGATACTGGTGAACGCCAATCTCAAATTGGTGCTGCATTGAAAATTTGGCAATTTCAACAATAAGGACAATTCTTAAGAATAAAGAAAAAAATTGCCATTGTGGGAATTGCAACTACGACAAGCTCTGCAACTAGAATTAAACGTTCTAGAATTAATACAATAGAGGAAATGGAAAAACGACTTTCTATATGAATTGACGACGAAATTGAACGTATTTAACCTAATCTAACTTCTTGATAAAAAGGCAAAAAATTGGAAATACTGAAGAGACTGAATGATTTGAAATGTAAACATACTGAGTTAGAATTGTATTTATTTTTATATTCGTTAATCATGATTCTATATTTCTAAGAAATAAATTTTTGTTTCATTGTTATAAAAAACATAATTAAAAAATTTAATGGTAAAATACCTGACCAATTTTCTACCCATCTTCCCCTAATCCCATTATTTACATGATAAGATAACCTCGTTTAGTGGTGTTTCATATTACACTCAACTTTGATGGAACGTATACCCCCCGCGTTAAGCGGGGTCTTACTGTATACTATTTTTCAAAAGCCTGCAACAATACCTCTAATAAATGACTTCAAAATATACGAGCATTGCATATGTAAATTCCAAGTTTCTTCGAGCAAATGGGGGTGAGCATTATGCGCCGGATTTTACGGTAAATAAATTTATTATTTAAATTATTTATTTTTAAAATTATTTTTAATAAAAATATTTAAAATAAGTATTAATTAAAATTATTAATAATTATGGATTAAAATTATATTTAAAATAATTATTATTTAAAATAATTTTAAAAAAAATATTTAATTAAAATAATTAATAATTAAAATGAATTAATAAAAATTATTAATAAGAGTTATGATAAATTATTAACTTATTTTAAAAATTATTAATTTATTATTGAAAATATTAATTTATTTTTACATTTATTAATTTATTGTTGAAATGATTATTAATTCATTATTGAGAGAGAAATAATTATTAATTTATTATTAAATTATTAATAATTTATTATTAAAGTTATTAATTTATTATTAAAATTATTAATTTATTATTAAAATTATTAATTCATTATTAAAATTATTATTTATTATTGAAATAATTATTAATTTTTTTAAAAAAATTAAAAATTAATTTAAAATTATTTAAATTTATTTAAAAATGATTCATTAAATAATTTTTAAAATAGTCAAAATAATTAAATTAATAATATATAAAAAGACATATTTTTATTATATTAATTATAAAATAATCAATTTAATAATAATATACTTTATAAACTATTTTATATTATATGTAATATTTTATTTATAGTATATTTTATTTCCCATTATAAAACTATTTGTAACTAATGTTTATGTATATAATATCATTTAATATTTATTTTATATATTTTATATTACAAATGTTATTTATTAATATAAAAATATATTTATATAAAATTTAATATAAATATTTATATAGTTACAGTATTTTTTTTACTTTATAAAATACAAAATAATTACATAAAATATCATTTAATATTTAATAAGCCTTCCGTGAATAGTTTATTTAATTTTAAAAATAATTAAATGAAACGAAAAAAATTCTCCGATGAATCGAACCCAGACCTCGAGCATAGCATGCAGACGATATATCAACCAAGCTACGAAATCGTTGAAGGAAATTGAAATTTAATTGTATAAAAGCTTAAGCATGAATTTCGAAGACTTTTTTCTCCGAATTGACTGGTCATTTGGCGGAATTACATTGATAGTTGAACAACCTAAAGGATTACTACTATTACACCCAGTCTCGACCCCAAATGAATTTCCTTAGTCGAGCCCTCTCCTTTTAAGAAAGAAAACATTTTACCCTTTTAATAATTTCTAAGAATTCTATTAATGTATGAACATAAGACAGAGAAATACACGTACTACAATGTCATTTTTGTACTTATTAAAAACAGTTTTTGTGTTATTTACTTTTTTACGTTGTGTTTGGTACTTAGAATGTTTAACTTAGTGAAATCAAAAAAACTTTGAGTGCTTGGACGAAAATAGATTAAAAATAGCTTCATTTTAAAGCCTATTAAATGTTGCCCGGGAAAGGAATGCATTAAACCTGTGAAAAAATACTCATAAACTTACCTTGGTTTAATTAAAATAATCTAAGAATAAATTAGACGTTTTCCTTGAAAGAGGTTTAAGTCCATTTTAAATTACCGCATATTCCGGGGTAACGCACACTTCACAGAAAAAAAATAAAATCGAAATTCACGGGTGCGTGTTATACGCTCGATATAAAAATGACAAATTTAAAAATAAAGAAAAACTTATCTTTAAAAAATTAGATTTCTACATGTACAGTGGTGGCCAAAATTGTGGACACTTTTGAAATTTGTTATATTTTTTAAGTTTGCAGGCTTATAAAAAATGTTACATTGCACAAAATGCAAAATATTTTAAATCATTTTAAAGATAATTTAATACAAATTCAAAACAAGATTCAAATATTTGCAACGCAAAAAGAGTTATGCTGCAATAACTATTGATATACATTAGATACTAATGGTATAGCAGTGTGTTATCAGTACTTAGTGGGATAGCCTTTTTATTAAATTCCTACAATTAGCTCACTTTATATATATATATATACGTCTCCATTGTGATAACAATGTAACTGTGTTAAAACAATGACGGAAGTTGGCATTGAAAAAATTGATATTTTTCAGCCGAACTAGCTAAACCGGATGTGCATTGTAACAACATTGCAGGCAACCCAAACCATGCTTTTGTTTCAATTCCTATTATATTAGTTCACTCTCTCCCTATATATATATATATATATATATCGTTCAAATTTTCAATTGTTATTAAGATACTTTCTATTCAAAGTAGGAATTGACTTAAAAAACTTTTTTATATTACTTGTTTTTTACTTCAGTTTCACATCGATGTTTCATTGAAATGAAAATGGTTTTAAGCTATTCCTTCGTTATGACATGATACAAGGAAACCATTTAATTTCAATTAGTTCCATTTTACTTTATGGGTACCTCATTCAGTCAAGAGTTTTCAAACGTTACCACAAGTTTTTGATAGGAATGAGGTCAGCGCTATTTGCTGGCCCCAGGACAACCATTCAGTAATATTAAAATGATACCAGTTCTGTGATTACTTTAGTGTAGGGCAAGGAGAAAAATGTAGCTGAAAAATAAATGAAGCATTGTGAGTAAATAGATCCCTGATGGTAGATAGAATTTTGGGTTCTGGAATGGTGTCCATGTATTTTTTGGCTTTTAGTGTTACATCGTCGATATGAAGACGCCCAATACCATATGTTGATATGCATGACAAAATCAGAAAACTATGTGGGTACTTCACAGTTATCTGGATCCATTCAGGATGTAGCAATTCTCCTATTCTACGTTTTACATATCTTCGTACATCACTACCGAATAACCATATCTTAGTTTCATCCCTTCATATAACTTGTGACCACTAATCATTCGTCCAATTAATGTTTTCCGTTGTGTGTGTGACCACCGTCAACCTTAGTTTAACATCTACTAATCTACTCCTGGTTGTTTTTGAACTGACAGAAACACCAGCATCATTCAGATAGATTCTGATAATCGTTAATGGCCTTCTTTTATCTGGAAACATAGTATTTTTGTTCTTCTGTCATCAGCAGATGTGGGGCACTTTTTATGGCATTTTCCTGCTTTGTTTTTTCATCACATATATCTCCTGATATCTTAAACAAGACTTTCTGTCTCCAGATGTAGTCACTGAACTACCCATTTGTCTTGGAATATTAGCATAGGAAAGACCACTTTATCATCACACATCTCTTTCTAAGTGTCCAATCTACTCTTTTTATGCCATTACTTATCGACTAAATATCGTTGTTTTCTTGGCTAAGAAACAGTCCTGACCTTAATCCTATCAAACACTTGTCCAAAGGAGGTACCCATGAAATAAAAGGGAATTAATTCAAGCTCTAATTTTTCCTGTCATCATCTAATAACTAAGAAAGAGTTTAAAACTATTTTCAGTTCAATGAAACATCCATGTGAAGCTGTAATAAAAAATAAAGGCTACCCCACTAAGTACTGATAATTCAATGTTATCATCGGTATCTAATGCATATCGGAAGTTATTGCAGCATAACATTTTTTGCAATGCAAGTATTTGAATTTTGCTTTTTGTACTGATTTTAGTAGTAAATTTTCTTTAAAATGTTGTAAAAAATTTGGCATTTTGTGCTACGTAAAATTTTCTATAAGCACAAAAACATAACAATTTTCAAAATTGCCCACAATTTTGACCACTACTGTATCTAAATACTTTTTATTCAAAAGAAATGACGCATGTTATGAACTTTCATTATTGCATATAATGAAAAAATGTATGACATGTTCGTCTTCGGTTATTTCTTCAGGTTACATCACCGAATTCTGTCATTTGGTATATTACTGTTCCTCTAATCCATACATAAATAATCCTCTTCCAACCCATTGAGACTGCTAGATATTGTAACGTTTTCCCGCCTCGGAGCTGCAAAACGGTTTTCCTATCCAGATAACAATGCGACGTTCATATCCATGTGTGGTATTCATCCGACGTCACACGCCGACAGCCGATCAGCCTGAGACAAACAGTATGTGCACTTCACCTGCGAGCCAGACCTCGAATGAAATTCGAGGCGTAAGAAGGGACCGCCTTACTTTAAGAGAATGGGAAGAATTTACAGTTTGGAACACTCGAAAAGAAACGTTGTGTTTTGTCATCCTCCGCCTTCGGCAATAAAATATTCTGTAGTATTAAAATACTCATTAGTTGCATAACTTGTATCTAACTGAAAATACCGTAATTAATAGCTGAGGACAGAATATATCAATAATTTAGTTTTTTAAGTCTTCCGCTACTCATCAATGTCACAATAGATTATATTTTTAAATTACCTTTGAATTATTTCAGTTCTATATGATTACTTTTTGTGTTTCTATCATAGAAAGCATTATTTATGTATTTATGCATCATACACTATTTCTGTGCTGGTATGATTCATTTGGCCTCTTTTTGTGTATGTTTTTTTTTCATCTTAACTCTTTATCTACCGACGGTACTTATAAGTACCACTCACTTTAAAATTACATAGAATAACCCTTTTTACAAATATTCTGACGATACTTAACAGGAATATTTTTTGAAATCAACTCTTTCAAGATATATGGCCGCACGGGTTCTATGATGTGTGTTTTAGTGAGGAAGGAGAATAGTTTTATAGCAGAAATTGCATTTTCAGCGGATTGCGAAGATTTTCATTCTTGTCCCGAAAAAAAAAGTTAATGTAAAAATTTAAAAGTCTTATTTTTTTGTATGTTAATGAAGACCTTAAAAAACTATTTGACTATTTATTTTAAGTGAACAGTATGTATATAATTAATTTTACTGTTGAATATCTTTAATTAATTAGCTCTAACGGATTAAATTTCCCAAAGTTGAGTATTTTTTTATGTATGTCCGTTAATTTTCAATGTAGCGATCCAAAAAGAAAACATTGCATGTAAAAAAACTACAGTAAATCACAATGCGGTAGGTAAAGGATTAAAACATTCATTTACCTTCTATCGCCTTTTTTTTTTTTTTTTTTTTTGCTCCTTAGTGCTTTAGTTCAAGAAGCATAATGTTATTCAATAGCCTGTAATACTTCGAATAAGGGATTTAAAAATAAGAGCAACTGCATATGTACATTTCAGGTTCTTTCTTTTAAAAAAAGGTGCTCGTTTTACTATGAATATATCTAAAAGTTAGAAAATGCAGTTTTAAAGTACAGATGAGCGTAATAAGCTGAAATATATGAAGATATTCAAGGCAATGATTTGAAAAGTGTGTATGGTGCATCTAAAATGCATATTTTGTATTTTTTTTAATTTGGAATTGATTTAAGTTTTTATTGCAATCCTTTTTAAAGTAAAGTTTTTAAAGAAATTAACGCTTTTAATTATCTTAAATAGACTTACATCACAGTCAAAGTCGAAAAATCATCCATTTGTGAAGTATTAAATATGAGATTTCAATTAAATCAATCAAATGTTTTTGTAAATGTTTTATTAAATATGTAAAAAAAAACAATATAAATATGCTTTTTTTACTCATTTTTTCAGGTGATGCCATTTAAACTACTTTAATTACAATTGCATATTAATATAGCGCCATTTTTAATTTTAATCATTACCTACCAAAGTTCCAATGAACGAACGAAGTTTTTGACATCAACAGTGTTGCCACGTATATAAAAATTAAGTAGAAAACTTACGTAGTATAATTTTTGAGCTGAATTTTTTATCTTTGCTGAAATTATACTTGCCCCATTTTCAAAGTAATTTTACTTGTAATTTCATTTACTTTGTTAAATTTATATTGAAAAAATGATGAGAATGTTGCGTGACTTTTGGGGGGAAATTGCTTATAGATAAAAAGGTCGTAGCAGATTGCATTTATCGTTCTTAATAACTAACAGTTTGCCAAAAAGGGAAACACACCACTTTCAAAGAAAACGGCTCAAATTATACATTTTTCAGTATCGCATTCACAAGCAAAATTTCAAAAACACATGCAAAGTGAGAAACAGTTGCATTAAAATTCCTTTTTAGAACATTTTATGAAAATATTTAGCTAATTATGCCATTAGAAAATAATGTATAGGAGGCAAAAGAAGAAACGTGAAGAATGTGTAATTCATTTTGAGTAAAATGTTTTGTAAACAGCTTTTCCACTTAAATTATTTTTAATTGTTCTTATTTAGGATTTTTAATTCCAGGAACAAATTTTAAGTTGAAGACAAAACAAAAAATATACTTGAGGAAAAACCTAAGTGTTTTATTCTTTAGCTTAATCTTTATATCTTTAATTGTTTAATTTTTTAGCTTTCGCTTTTATTTGTTTTAAAAAAAAGAACTTAACCAATATGATAAATGTTAGATTTTCGAACAAAAGCTTGAATTTTGAAGACATTTTAACGTTAACAATATGTGCGCGTACAATATTTTTAATCTAAATAAACACGGATTAAATCTGAATTTCTTAACCTTTTTTATCAGATATAATTAAAACAAAAGGATTTCTTCATTTTAAAGTAGTGAAGTTTTATAATAAACGAAAAATATATGATTTCCTTGCATCAAAACAATGCTAATAGCACGTGAAATAAGAGGATATTACAACAAAATACCCTTTTATTACATATATGCTGTGTTACAAAAAAATTAAGATGCAAAATATATACATTATCTGCCTCGTATTACTTTTTTAATGTAAGCTCATACTTCAACAGATAGCAAACATATTTGGGCATACTAAGACAATCATATAAATTTCGCTTAGATTATTCATGTTCTGCAAGTATGTAAGCAATTTAGTCTCTTTGAACTTTTATCCTTCCATATTAATTTTTTTGGTATTTTTCCGTTAGCCGGGCGCAAATGCCGACAATTGTGAACCAAAGGAGTGAATATTAACGTCGCACTGTTCAGCTACACGAAGGCTTTTGGTGACGGACCTCGTAATTTTGAACCATGATTAAGTGACAAGGACGACACCTTAGCTGGCACCCCCTCTCCTAACTACCACACCAACGGGAGGATGTTTGAGCTCTCAACAGATTGAACGTACATCGCTCCCCTACACGGTGGGTCTTAAGTGGTACTGGGCTCGAACTCATGACATACCTGCCATGATCCGATACCTTGACCACTGGGCTACCGCAGCCCTGTGAACCAAACGAGAGCCAAGTCGCCAAGCGAAGTGAATAATAAAACAGTCAACAGAATAAAAGTCGAAAACTTTCAACTATAAACAAATATTAATTAATAGTATCATTTGGTCGATATCGTTTCTTCGCTCCAGCCGTAAATAAATCTCAAAGATGTTAGAAAATTCAATCTGGACGATTCGAGCCATATACCAATGTGAATGCTCTTCTTTGTGCGGCATGTTGAAAGATTGCACAGCCAACGTACTCCGTTTCAAAAGACAGTTTCATTTAATGATTCCGATCGCATATTGCATTCTTTGCCAATATACATTTATCTTGAAAAAAAAGAGACTGCATCTTCTTTACACATTTCTGCCTAAATCCCAAATTTTCATCATTTTTTAAAACAAAAATTAAGATGAAAGAAGAAAAGGAATTCTACATTAGTTGGTGATTTTTCACTTGCACCCAACTAACGGAAAAGTTTCATTTTTTTCTATTTTAAAAAAACCTAAAAAATTGAGTCAACCAATTAAACTGAGAAACACTTTTCGTTATATAATTTTAAAAAAAAAATATCTCAAATATAAATAGGATTTAGGCTTATTCTGCGATGACTAAAATTTTTAAATAAAAACTTGGTTTTTCCCAGTAACGATTTCCTTCATAAAAAATAATTCCTTCTAACCATTCCTCTTTTTTCTTGCGTGAGAAAACAATAGATAAAAAATTCGTTACTCTACAATTCTTCAGTATATAAAAACATTTGATAAACTTTTATTTGAAAACTTTTAAACTTTTTATAAGACTTTATACAGATAAATCAACAGTTGTGTAATTTAAAACATGAAAATTTATATTATACATACTCTTGAATATTTAACATACTCTTGATACAAGTCATAACTAAAATTCCTCTCAGCAGAGAGATAAAGGAGAGATGAAAAGAGATGTTGGAAGAGAGATTAATTAAAAGACAAAATTGGAGACTACACGAGAGATTATAGAAGACATTGCACACCACAAGAGACTATATAAAACATCACTGGAGGGACTATAAAGGACATCACAGGAGGGAGATAACAGGAGACATCATAGGAGGGACAACAGGAGACATTACAAGACAAACTACAGGAGACATTACAGAACAGACTACAAGAAACATTGCGGGAAAGACGATAAGAGACTTTACAGAAGAGACTCCTGGAGGGACCACAGAAGACATTACAGGAGGGACTACAGAAGATATTACAGGAGGGACTACAGAAAACATTATATAAGGGACTACAGAAAACATTACATGAGGGACTACAGAAAACATTACATGTGGGACATACAGAGGGACTACATTACATGAGGGACTACAGAAAACATTACACAGAAAACATTACAGGGATGGACTAACAGGAAAACATTACATGAGGGATTACAGAAGAAATATTACAAAACATCACTGGAGGGACTATAAAAGACATCACAGGAGGGGAAAACAGGAGACATCATAGGAGGGACAACAGGAGACATTACAAGACAAACATTACATGAGGGGAGACTTTACAGACTCCTGGAGGGAAAACATTACACTACAGACTACAGAAAACATTACATGATGGACTACAGAAAACATTACATGAGGGACTATTACACAGAAAACATTACATGAGGGACTACAGAAAACATTACATGAGGAGGGACTACAGAAAACATTACTACAGAAAACATTACATGACTACAGGAAAACATTACATGATGGACAACAGAAAACATTACATGAGGGACTACAGAAAACATTACATGATGGACTACAGAAAACATTACATGAGGGACTACAGAAAACATTACATGAGGGACTACAGAAAACATTACACGAGGGACCACAGGAGACATAACAGGAGAAATTACAGGAGAGACTGCAAAATACATTGCAGAAGAAACTGCAGAAGGCATTACAGAAGAGACTGCAGTAGATATTACACGAGAGACTACAGAAAACATCACAGGAGGGACTACAGAAGACATTATAGAAGGGACAACAGGAGAGACTACGAGAAATATTATAGGAGATACTACAAGAGGCATTACAACGGAGATGACAAGACATTACAGAAGAGACTGCAGAAGACATTACACAAGAACTTACAGAAGATATTACACGAGATACTACAAAAAACTCCACAGGAAGGACTATAGAAGACATCATAGAAGGGACAACAGGAAAGACTACAAAAGATATTACAGGAGACTATATAGGAGAGTCTCTACAGGAGACATATATTAAATGAGAGTATCAGTTGAGTTCGTATTGTAAATAGGAAATATTATTACAATATTTTATTTGCATAGAACACTACGCTTAATTTATTTTGTGACATATACTGAGTCATTTTATATACTTAGATATAAGTTAAATTAAAATTAAAACATTTATCTTATTACCGTCTATATATATTAAAAGTTTTCTTCTATTTTACTTGGATAAAAACATTATTTTGTTTTATCCTTCAATTGAAAGACTGATTGAGATTTGATTTGATATAGTTGACTGATTATTGACATCGTAATCTGAAGCAGCACGAGGACAATTAGTGTCAGATCTCGTAATTTTGCTCCTCGGTTAATTGACGTGGATGATACCTGAGCTAGCACACCTTTATCCAAACTTCTACACCCTTCCAACGTGAGGACTATGAGTCTCGACAGATTTAACAGGAATCCTCCCTCTCTACATCTTTAATACCACACATGACGATTATTAAATGACATCATGTCTCGACAGAAAACGTCAATGAATTCGTAACCGTGTTCACCCTTCAACCAGAGAATTTGTTATAAAATTGGTTTAAATAAAAACGAACCAGCTTCCTATTTTACACAGAAAAAAATTTCATTTTTTTCTAGGAAAGAAGTTTAATATATCCTTAAGAAAGATTTCAAAATTAACTTTTCCTATGTAAAACAACGTAGAATAAGAAAAATAAAATTTTAAAAATGAGGAACTTTTTTCCCGTTTATTACAATATTAACTTTGCACCTTGCTTCTGTCATTTAATTTATCAAATAGCTTTCAGATTTCCTTTTTAGTGTTGTTTACTTTCTACTCTGTGAGCAAACATTCTTTACTCAAATAATATTTCTTTTTTTATTGTTAAATAACTCTTTCGGTGAGAAACTATGTTTGCTTTCCACGACTGCCACCTGTAAATTTAACAGAAAAATGTTCCCAAAAATAGAACTCAATTTTCTTGAAATATTCCCGTTTTGCATTTTAAATTCCATTTCAAACAGACAGAAATAAAAATATTTATAAAGTATTTTTATTTCTGTCTGTTTGGGGAGTGGAAAATATTTATAAATTTAATAAAAAGGCCCTAATAGCAACAAGAGATAATTATAGCTGCTTAATTTATGAAATGTTTCCTTCCCTTCCCTTTATTCTGAATATCCATATGTTATAGCAGCGATTCTCAACCTGCAGCCCCCCGAGCCTTTTTAAGGGGCCCGGTGATGGCCCATTGCTCCGAGAAATTCACTTAGTTAAGAACATTGGATTAAACATTGGGTGGGAAATTCTTTGGCAAGAAATCAAGTATATCAATTTTTCTTTTTGTTGTCGGTGTCTTACTGGTACAAATTGATATTCTATTTCTATTTGGAACGGTTACGGTTAGGGATAATGTTAGACATTTAAAAAGTAAAACCATTCGAAATATTTTTCGGATCCAAATTTTTATGATCTCCTTGTGTTGTTTTTCCAATCCCGTTCCATGATCTCAATGAAAGTAAACAAACCGATTCGAACCCGATATTTTTGCAAGTTTCGTGATTTGTGGTTGGCAGCAACTGCAATGCAAATCGAGCGACTATTTAAACTCGGCTTGTGTTAGTTTTTCAGGCGGGGAGGAGAAAAAGAAATATAAGAAGTGTGCGAGTGTTTTAGTTCTTAGAGGGAGAGAGCGGCTGGTTGGCAATGCAACTGTATGTTGCATCACCATTTTCAGATTATAAATTCGTTTTCAATATTAGGCTGTAAGAAGACGGTTTGAATCGGATGTCTGGTAATGTTGATTTTGAACTAAGATTTTATTAGTCAACTTATTATTTTTTTTTATCGCTGCAGTAACGAGCACATTGACTTTATCCTTGATTATTATTAAAAGCCATTTTTAAGAAACTGCTTTCATCTTCATGCCTCCTCGACACAAAAATTTCACTGCTTGCTTTGCCAAAAATTTGAGTTTACCAGTAAGTATAACAGATAATAGACAACAGTGGAGTAGCGACAATTTTACGGGTGGAACTAATTTTTAACTTTTATATGTTACGAGCGAGAAATATTCGAAGAAAATATATCCTTTCAAGACGATTGGGAGGTTGGCTATTTTGTAGTGAAAAACAAATATGGATCAGTGATTGTTTGATTTGTTTCGAAAGTGTTGCATCTAAAAAATACCAATAAACAGGAATCTTTCAATGACACTTTTCCTCGAAGATTCCTTTCAAGAGGTGATAAATAGGATTTCTCTTTTGAATAACCATTGCAACAGCAACAAAATGTTTTGTCAGTAGCAATACCATGGGGTAACAAAGACATCCTATGAAGTTTATTATAAGAAAGCATATGAAACCGTTCACTGATGCAGAAATTGTGAAGGAGTGTTTCTTAAATGCTTCTAATTTAGCACTAGTGACAAAAATAAATATATATATATATAAGCAGTAATAAATAAAGAAGAAGCAAAACAGGAGTTATAATATTTTGATCAATATTTTCAAAATTTTCAATTTCCAATGTTATCTCGGTCTTAAAGCATTTCTGCCCCACTCTCTCTCCCCCATTTATCTTCATGTTGCGGCCTGCGTGAAATGCAGTCCACTATGTATGCAGCCCAGCAGCAAAAAAGGTTGAATACGTCTGTGTTATAATCTTAAACAACGAAAAGGATCTTGCAATTTTTAACTTCGGTCAAGTGACGAGGATGATACCTGAGCCACCCTCCCTTTCACCGAACTTCCACATCATGCCAACGGGAGGACTTTGAGCCTGAACAGATTTAATGTACATCAGATCCTCTACATGGTGGGTCTTCACAGGGGCACTTGACGCGAACTCATGACTCACGATCCCGTGCTCATGACCACTAGACTACCGTGGTTACGCAAAATTGAAGAGAAAAGGGGACTCAGTAGGGTTTGTCATAAGCGAACCGCCATTTGGAAATCTCAGTAAAGCACATTCCAGACTATATAGCTGGCAGGAGACTTCAGTTAAAGCATATATATTAGTTAAAAAATAAGCTCAGTTTATATTATTATAATGCATATTTTGTAAGTGTTTGATCAGAGATACAGCTCCAAGTTATAAGGATTTGATATTTTATTGAATGAAGAAACTAGTATGTAGACCAGTGGTCTTCAAACTGCGTTCCACGGAACCTTGGGGTTCCACGAGTGGTGAAGTTTGTATGATTACGAGTATCTAAAACTCATCCTGTTCATTAAAACGGAAAGTTTTATTTATAAATAAATTTTGTTTTTCTTGTGTTATAATAAAAGAATACGCTTGTGTTATAATAAAAGAATATGCTTGTGTTATAATAAAAGAATATGCTAGTGTTATGATAAAAGAATATGTTTTTATTACAATAAAAGAATATGTTTTTATTACAATAAAAGAATATGCTTTTATTACAATAAAAGAATATACTTATGTTATAATGAAAGAATTTATATATATGCTTCATTCTACACTGGTGTGCAAAAATTAAGGACGAGACGGTTTTTTCAATATAACTTTGTACAAAAGCTTTCCAAATCAACACATTTAATACCGTAAGATCCCCAATACGTAAGGACATGTGTAATATGTAAGCAACATTTACTAAAAGAGAAATCAGAGGGATAAAAAGAAGCTTGATTGAAAAAGTAGCATGGAGCGCAATGCGACTGAAGGCCGAAACATCCCTGTGATGGGTGTCCAGCAAGAAACATCCGGTCTTTAGTAGGGGGGATATGATCTCCCCTGACTGCTAGGCAGGTTTCACAGCGTCTGCCCATGCTGAGAATGAGGGTGTCAATGAGTTGTTGAGGCATTGCTGCCCATTCGTCTTGCAGCGCCAATCGAAGCTCCCGAATCGTTACTGGTGGTAAGGTACGAGCTGCCAAGCGTCTGCCTAGAAAATTCCATACATGCTCGATGGGATTGAGATCCGGAGATCGTGCCGGCCAATCCATACGTTCAATATCCTCACTCTCTATGAGCTGTTCGGCAGCTACTGTGCGATGACATGGTGCATTGTCGTCCATGAAAAGGAACTGCAGACCCATAGCGCCTCTAAAAAGACGCACATATGGAAGAAGAATCTCGTTACAATAACGGGTCCCGTTGACTGAACCTGCGTCGAAGATGTGAAGGTCTGTACGACTACCAAGCATGATGCCTCCCAAACGAGAACACCGCGACCTCCATACCTGTCCCTTTCAATGATGTTCGAGGGATGATTTCGGCTTCCCCGCTCTCTCCAGATGAGTATGCGATGAGAATCGCTACTCAAACTGAATCTGCTCTCATCTGTAAAGAGTACTCGTCTCCATTCATTGTCTTTCCAATTCCGGTGTTCCCGGCACCACAGATAACGCCTTCTCCGATGGGCAGGCGTTAAAGGTACACATCGTACAGGGCGTCGTGCAAACAGACCACCACCGTGCAGTCTTCTGGCCACGGTAAAACGCGATATCGGTCGTCCAGTCGCCTGTGTCGTGTGTCTAGCGATTTCTCCCGCTGTCTGCCGCCTGTTTCTTCTGGCCTGTAAGACAATGTACCGGCCATCTGCGGGTGTGGTTCCTCGTGGACGACCACTACTGAATCCCCGGATAGCTGTTCCTGTAGTTTGAAATTGTCTCGAAGTCGTGAAGCGATGCTGTGAGCAATTCCGAACTCTGCAGCCACACTTGTCACACTGCGGCCTTCCTCCAACTTCCCAATGATTCGACCTCGGGTAAAAGCATCCAGATGTCGTCTAACAGATTGATTATTCGCTATTTCTCGCTGAGGCAGCAACTCGGTGTGATTTTAACTGCTATACTACGTGCAATCTCTTTGCCAGAAATACTGATCTTACACCGACAACATGCTTTATACTACTCAGACACTCCCCATTACGTCTACCTGCATATCTGCGCATGTGCTACCGTACATCACCTTACTTAATCTCCTGATTGGTCTTTCTGGCCACTCTGCCTCTTCGTTCAGCTGATATGCTAATTTTTCGACTTCGTCCTTAATTTTTGCACACCAGTGTATATTGTGAATGATCTATTGTTTATTATCTTGGAAATCACGAGATAATTTTATACTCGTTAATTAACACAGAGTCTTGCATAACTAAATAAATTTCTTTTGGAAAATGCACCCTTTTGTGCAATTGGGGAAAAAACACCTATATTGAAGGAGAAGAAAAAACTTTTCAACATAATTGTTGTTAAAATCTAAATTTAAGCAAGAACAGCCCCTAAATTTTATGTTACAAATTCATGATAAATACAGTTTTTCACACATAGCTATAAACACTTTAATGCTAGCCAGTGAATAAGTGAATATTAACGTTGCACTGTTCAGCTACACGAGAGCTTTTGGCGACGGACCACGTAATTTTGAACCATGGTCAAGTGACGTGGACGACACTTGTTATGAATAAGAACAAGAATTGATTTAGAATTAGAATAATGAATATAGAATTAGAATCAATCATGTTAATTGGATGCCAATGTATTCCGACTTACCGCGATCTTGCTTCCATGCTGGACACCTAAGTACATTTTTTATAGAAGCTTGAGGAAAATACGAGTTATTGAGAAACACGCAAAGAACTTTTCCACTTTATATTTTACAAAAACACACACACGCACACCATTACATGTAGGAAAACATTGCACAACACAATCACAAAAAAACTATGCTTCCATCACACACGAATACGAATAGAATGGAATTTTCCCGCCAATCACAATTCCTTCTAGAATAAAAAAGTCCCAGTTCGTGGCGCCATCTCTGGACGGCGAAAGGAGTCAACTGTTCTTAACAACACTTGAGATGGCATCCCCCTCTCCTAACTACTACACCACACCAACGGGAGGACGTTTGAGCTCTCGAAAAATTTAACGTGCACCGCTCCCCTACACGCCGGGTCTTTAGTAATACTGGGCTCGAACTCGTGACAAGGCCAGCCACGATCCAATACCTTGACCACTCAGCTACCGCGGCCACTTAATGCCATTCAGAACAATATGTTTAAGTGAAATATACTTCTCAGCGTGAGTGGCTACAAAAATAAAGCATAAAAACAAATCCAACGCAGAATATGAAATGCAGAATCTATTGCAGATCCATATCCCTGTGACATGAAGAAACATGAACGTGAAACGTGAATATGAAATGCGACTGCAGATAGACTTCAACAATTTGTGTGAAGAAAAGCAGACACATGTCTCAGTTACTAAATATAATGCACGGGTAGGCGACACTTGGATCACAAATTAATACTATTAATGCATTGCTTCTCAAACTTTCAATATCTGCGACCCAATTTTCAATGATAATTTTCAACGCATTCCCCTTACAATAACAATTTATTGAATGCAATAATAATAGACTTTGACACTAAAATTAATATACGACCTTATTTATAAACAGTGCAAATTATCAAGATAAGTTTTAAATTTTGTGTATGTTTCTTTTAAGTAGAAGAAATTTTAAGTAGGCTATATACTTTTAAGCTATAGGATAAGTATTATATTAATTTTCCTTTCTGATTGTTAAATTGGAACTGATTATGGCATAATTTTTAATTAAACTACATATTTTTTTATTTCTTCAACCATCCATTTCTAAAATGTAATCCTACATTTTCATCTTTCTACCTTTGTGCAAACAGATTTTCTATCTTGGCTGATTTAAAGATATAACATGGATCTCAGCTAAATATAGGAAAAAATGAGTGTCAATATTTAATATTAAACCTTCCTTTGAAAAATTTGCTCTGAAAGAGACATGCCCATTGTAGTCAATAGTATTTATTAAACTTGTTCTTGATTTTGTATTTGATATATTAATTATCAAATACATCATGCATTACTGATACATTTATGATTATAATAAGTATTGCTTTTGATAGATTTTCTTAGCGTAAAAGAGGTCTCATGTTCTTGGCTATAATTTTCAGTATTTCATTTGTGTGATTTATAGGACATTGATTGCTAAATCACTTTGTATTATTGTTATTATATCTAGAAGACGAAGGGCAGATAGTCATTTCTCGGGACACCTTGAAATAGAACAATCTGTCAAAAATGTTACTCTTTTCTTCGGCGTTTTAAGTCATTTCAGCACCAGCATTCTCAAGGGGATGGTTGGGTGATTCACCCCCCATAGACCAACAAATTTTTAGTTTTTTCATAGATAATGTCCTTTAGCGCTTTCGTCTGCGTGTTTTTTTAGAATGTAACCTCCTCCCCCCCCATAAGAGGGATCTGTGTACGCCACTGCATTTAAGGAATGTGGATTGATTGATTGAATATTAACGCCGCACTGTTCAGCTACACGAGGGCTTTTGGCGACGGACCACGTAATTTTGAACCATGGTCAAGGGACGTGGACGACACCTGAGCTGGCACCCCCTCCTAACTACCACACCACACCAACGGGAGGACGTTTCAGCTCTCGACAGATTTAACGTGCATCGCTGCCCTACACGGCGGGTCTTCAGTGGTACTGGGCTCGAACCCGTGACAAAGCAAGCCACGGTCCGATACCTATACCACTCGGCTACCGCGGCCACGTAAGGAATGTGGAAGCAATCTACAATCACAAATAAACCAACAACTATGGATGGTCATCGAAGAGTTACGATCTCTACGAAAAATTTGTATACCACTCTTGAAGTGAAAGGGAATCAAAGAACGACCTCCCCACGTGTGCCGTTTACAAAGTCTATTTGTAAGATCATATCTGTCTCTACACTGCAATGAGTTTTACTCATAAATGAGCTGTACACTCAGGAAGCACAAGTATATGTTTCTCTACCCTTCCAGTCCAGAGGGATACTATTGAAATGACGTGTGAACAGTAACATGTGAAAATGGACTCTTTCTTAATTGGCCAGCTATATGCTCCCGAGTGAGCCCAGATTTTCTCTTAAGCCAGATGACAATCCTGTAAGGTAGTTCTTCTCAAAGTTTCAATATTCGCGACCCAATATTCAACCGAAATTTTCATCACGCCCCCCTCATACAATAACAATGTAATGAATTCAATAGTAATATACTTTGATACCAAAACTACAATATGACCGGCGTATATAAACGCCTCGCTCAGCCAAAGCATTAATTTCCCCCGACGTATATATACGTCTTTCTGAAGTACGATCTTTTCTGTGCACTGTTATCCCTAAAATTCTGCCGAAGGCTTTGGAATGCAATAAAAGGACCTTGAAAATTTTTGCGAAGGATTTACTTATTTCAGATTATTTTTGCTACTTTATTCCTCCCCCCTTTCCAATACATCACATACGTGCGCCTACCTGGAAAACGGTTGGCATTGGGTAGCGAATCGCGTAACTTTTAATCGGCAGTTAAGGGATTTATTAAAAACCGTACAAGATATCAAGATAAGTGTTAATTTTTGCATATAATTTTATATATGACAATCCCATGGGGTCACTGATAATTATCAAACTTTTTCTGAACTTAGTACTGTTAAACTAATTATAAAACGCATTGTGTAGCAGTGATATATTTATAAGTGTAACATATGAATGAAAAGGTGTATTTTACTTTTTTACTATATCAGAATGTGTTTTGTTTGTTTACTTTCGGTAAATTAATATATTTTTTTAATAATCTTTTGATAACGACTTTTCAATATGCTCGTGCCCCCTCCTAGAGTTGTTATGCTCCCAAGGGGGCGCACCCCACAGTTTGAGGAACGATGCTATAAGGATCTGGAGAGCACAAGCAATCAGCCCTGGAGCATCATCAATTATTCCTTCATTTAGAGATGAAATCATTTTGGTGTAGGCAGGGATTTTTCGTTGGGATATCTCACCCACCACAACCTTCTTTCTCGCTGAAATCCTCGTATTCATTGAGACCTCGTAGTCTCTGCAGTAATTGACCCTGTTTTCATTTTAATGGGTGATAGTAAGTGCATATAGAGCTGATATCGTCAACGACTGTATTCAAGAGGGAAGGAATTGCGAGTATATATGGATTAGCTGGCATACCCAACCGGATATTCATTCCGTCAAAACTGTTTGGAATTCCTTCGCTCGTGTTGTCTCTACCCATTTCCCATCTTTAGCGACTCATACAAAGTTGAAAACTTCCCAATCGCAAGAACGTCTATTTGATTATGGGGTGATTGATTATGGAAAGCATGGTCAAACGCTGAAATTTTCAAGAGTATGGTTAAGACACATATCCTGTTAATAAAAGTTCTGCTTCGGATTTAAAACCACTTTGTTATGACTCCAGTATGATTTCAATTTAAAACTTATAAAAATTTTAAATCATTTTCTGCTTTTTATGTATATTTTGTTTCATGCATAAACATATCTACTGTTTTTCTGCCACGTTTCGAAAGCCCTCTAGTGTAGCTGAACAGTGCGACGTTAACTCACTCACTTACTCGGTCACTCTGCCACATTTCGAGTCAATCAAAACCGACTTATCAAATGTTCGCAATTTACAATGTCCCTCTGAACTTTTGGAAGTGAGTATATATATAATAGCCGCTTTGCTGGGCATTTCATAGTATATTGTATGACTATAATTTTTTTTAAGTTGCTGATATGTAAGTCCTAGCATTGACCTTTCGATTGTATTGAAAAACATTCTTATTGCCCTCTCTTCAAGGGATTTCTTCTTAACAAAAGAGACATGCTAGTCAAATTTCATATTTGCAAATATAAAGGTTCAAAAACACAAATTTATTTTAAAGCATAACGCTCTTGCGAATGCTTTAGCGAATTTCTACTTAACAAAAGAAACATGCTCATTGATTTTCAAGTAATTAGGTCTAATTGTTCAAAAACGGATTTTTTTTTATCTATAACACCTCAGTCTTCCTTGTAAGTTGATTCCACAAAATCCATATTCTTAGTGGATCTCTACTCAACCACACACAAAGAAATATATTTGCCAAATTTCAAGTCTATC
The DNA here is from genome assembly GCA_019973935.1 of Trichonephila clavipes. Lineage (NCBI taxonomy): Eukaryota > Metazoa > Arthropoda > Arachnida > Araneae > Nephilidae > Trichonephila > Trichonephila clavipes. The sequence goes on along the minus strand of BMAU01020226.1, from coordinate 546,931 downwards.
GATTTTATAGATCCAGAAATATCGAGATAAATGTGTAAGTGAGTCGCTTTTTTTATATATGGAGAGAGAAATATTAGCATTACATTTAATTACTATCATTTTCGAATATTTCCTAAGCAGAGTAGATATTTTGTGAGAGTTAAAAATTCAAAAAGAGAAAATTCCAAATTATAAGAACAATACTGTCAGTTTAATCTCAATAACAGAAAATTAAACATTGATGAACTTCTGGATGTGCTGTAACCTATGTGAATTTTAAACAATTATATTTTCAAAATGACCAGTAAGGAGACTCTATATCTAAAGATCTTATAAAACATAAATAAGAATCCAGTTTCTTTTTCGAAATGAAATACGAGGGAGAGAATGAGCGAGAAGGAACTATTACCAACCTATTTATAATACATATTGACGTAAATAAGTCAGTAATACGACCGTTCGCTGATCTATTCCTCTACCGACTTCTTTGGAAGTAAGAATAATTGATCTATTCCTGATTTACGTCCTATTACGGCTTCTAGCGGACAAAATCAGTGCTGAAGGTCCTGTTTCTGAGTGACAGTTGAGAAGAGATAACTAAACTAATATATAGGATAAATTCTTCCACAGAGGACATTTCAAGGTGATCTAGCAAACCTAGAGAAGTAGTTTCAAGTAAAAGTAATTTGTTGATGTCTGTGATGTGAAGGCGTATTTTATTTATGTTTACAATGTTTTTGAAAGTATTTTGTGTATTATCTAAAATATTTTTTTTTATTTTTTGCTGTAATGTAAATATAAGTTCAATTTTAGTATTCAGTCTTTTATGGAAATTTATATAAATAAAACAAATTATAAAAACCGTGCTATATTGAGTTTGAATATAAATAAGTTTGCAGATTTTAAAAGCACAGTGAAAAGTGCCACAGATCTTATCAATCAAGACATCATTAAGTTAAAGAAATATCAGAAAGGAGACTTAATAAACTATAGTTTAAGAAAATTAAAAAGCATTTTTTATATTTAATCGAACTAAAAAGTAAACAATAATTCTTAACATAAGAATAAAATGATTAAAATGGGGGGGAATGTCATTGTGGTAAAAGCATAGAGGGTGCTCGATATCAATTGTTATAATTTCTTACTAGTTATATTCGGAAATGCAAAGTTTGTGTAAAATTGTAGTACAAAGAACCCCCACGCTTTTACCTCAATGACATTTTTCTCGTTTTAATCATTTTATCCTTATATTAAGAATTTTTTTTTACTTTTTGGTCAGATTAACAATAAAAGTTTGTATTTTAGTCTTTTTAGACTATAATTTATTTTTCATATTTTAATTTGATCTACAATAAAAGCGTTTTTTTAGTCTTTTAAGCTATCATTTATTCAATGATGAATTAATTTTAAATGTCTCATTTTTTTCAGAATCATGAATACCCATTGGCATCCAATCTGTCCGTCGATACGGCCTAGTTTGCAAAATGATAGATCTGCCAATTGAAGGAAGACTGGAAGAGCTAAGTTTGAAAAATTTAATGTAAAATAAGGTGTTCAGTCAATGATGTTTTTCACTAAAAAGAACTCAATATTCTCTCTGAAACTTGCATCAGCATTAGACATAAAAGTACACTTTTTGAATTGAAGAGTTTGTAAGAAATTATTTTTAATACGAAGATCTCTCTGGATCAATTCTCAGTTGTTCTGGTAAAATGCAGCAAAGAAGGGTGTTTCATTCCCCAGATCTGACAAGAGAATTTAGAAAAACAGACGTTTGTCTTGGTTTCAAGCCATTAGAACATAAATTATATTTTTCCATGTATAATCGAGTCTTTTTTTTAATTCCCTTTTTAAAAACAAAATGGACAATTGTTCATATTTTGGTAAGATATTGCTGACGCATATCCTCCCCTTTTTTACATAAAGAACACTTTTTTTGTTTTTGTATTTGTATTAACCATGAGCGTTTTCGCTTTAGGGCTGTAACTTAATTTTTTGTCGCCAAATCTGGGATATAGAATCAGTCGCTAAATCTGGAAATGAGAAATCGTTAATCCTGATTATCTTGATCAGGACAATGGAGCAAAATTATTATGATAGTATTGTGATCGATCCTTGACAAGTGTGCAAAATTTCGAATTAACCCGCGATCACTCGCGCGGGGTGTTCTGTACACCCCAGCAACAAGAAAATCCTCCCAGGATTCTAAAAAGAATGCGCAGAAGCACTGTTTTTTCTGTAGCTGCACATTTTAGATCATTGAACCTTCAGGGCTGATGCAATCCCTCTTTCTCGAACGATTGGAATGTAATGACCTTCAAAAGTTTATCTGGGGGACTCAGAACTCCCGCGAGAAGTTGAACATATGTATACAGGCTGCTCTGAATATTTGGAAAATGATGAAAAAATATTATTTTACTACTTTCTACAATCATTATCTCATTAATTATAAAGTATATTTATTACTGGTATATACGTTTTACTGGTTTATGAAAAAATAGAAAATTATGTGTTTAAAATGAAAATTTTGTATGTTTAGTTTAAATTAATGTTAGTCACATTTGTATGCAATAAATTTAATAATTTTATTTGTGTAATACAAAAAACATCTTGTACTTTATAAATATGTATCATAATGACTTAGTTTTATTTTCATAATTAAATACACGTGTTAAAAGTTTGAGGTGTTTGTTCTCTACACCCTGCGAGTAACGACGGTACAAAAACAGGCGCGAGTCACCACGGATTAATATGACATTTTAAAGTGGGTAAAAACTGACTTCAAACATTCCGTTACACACAAATGAAGCTAATAAAGCGTGTTAAAAAGAATGAAACTCTGATTATAAATGTCAAACTGCTGAAGGTATTACATGCATATTACACCCACTGGGAAAACTCTTCAAGAAATGTTTGTTTTTCTATAATTATTATTGAATCAAGGGTTGAGTAAGTCAGTGTTTTATTAATGTCGTACAATAAAGCAATACGAGGGCTATTGGCGACGGATCTCATTATTTTGAACCTTGGTCAAGTGACATGAATGACTCTTAAACTGGCACCCTCCTCTAAAACTACCACTCCATAACAACGGGAGGGCATTGAGCCTCGACATATTTAATGTGCATCGGCAACATCTACACGGCGGGTCTTTAGTGGCACCAGAATTTGAACTCATGACACTTCAGCAAATAGGGGAAGAAAATATTGATAATAACTCCATAGGAATGACTTTAAATCTTGTCTACAATCAAGTCGCCTCACTTATATTACAAATATCAGTTGTTGTTTTTTTAATCTGGCTAGTAAATGAGTATAATTAATTAATTTCAGGATGTTACGTTCATTGAAAGAATCAAATTTTCTCTATTATGTCTCGTGACCATTAGATATACAAGAGTGACATAAATGCAATAATAAAAATATTTATATAAGCATATTATGTCATTGTTTTCTTCCCAACAATAAAAAACATCATTAAACAAGAAAATACAAGCAAAAAATCTTCAAGTCTATTCAATACAAAGAATTCTAATATCAATACGATTTGAAGAAGAGAATCTCGAAGTTTTTATTTCGTATGATGTATACATATATAGAAGCCCAGTGGCTGAATGGCAGCGTATCGTACTTCCATGCTGCAGGATCGGGGTTCAAGACCCCGGGCTGGGTGAGGTCGATTCAGCTTTTTATCCCTTCAGTGGGTCGATAAAGGAGTACCGAGTTTGCATGGAAACTTAACACTGGGGGCTTAGTTCCAGACTGGCCACCTGAACCATCTGCTCATGCAGCTCAGTGCCCAAGATCACGAAAACTAGAATGGGAGCAGCAGGCCTTGGTCCTTAAGAGTTGATGAGGCCACTGAGTTTAGTTTAGTATACATATATACTAGCCCTTATCCGTCCCCTTTTCTGGGGTTTTCAAAGTATTGTATGACTCTATACATTGTTTTTGTTATTTTTATCTAAGTAATCCTATCATTAAGTTTTTAATACGTTGAAAAACATTCCTATAGATTCCGCCTCTTGAATAAAAGGACAGAACGTGAGTTTCTAAAACGGAAGGATATATTTATCTTTAACACTTCCGTAATCTCCCCCTACGGAACCGATTTCCGCAAACCTCTTTTTCAGTTGTGATGAAGCCGGTCTATTTCCCCTAATTGTTAAGAGTAGTGCCGAGAGACGTGGGAAAATTTCAGTCGTTTCCCAAACTGCTGGGAAAGAATTTCGCAAATGGGTGGTCAGAAATTCTGACCCTTTTTTCCCAAGCTATCCCGACAGTCAAAAGAGACACCGTAACATTGTGCTTTCGTTTTCTCACGATTCGGTGACGACAGCGCGTCTGAGAACTTACAATACGAGCCGAAACAGACTCCAGCCAGATGCGGCCTACAAAGAAGAGATCAAATGAGCCGAAACTGACTCCCGCCAAAGGTGGCGAGTTTTATAAGGAGAGCGAGGGAGTACCAAGATCAGAGATTATCTGCAGAGACTTTACTAGAGGAAACCGATTGGAGGCCTCTCTAGCGATAGATACAGCAATACTGAGTCCACGAAGTAAGGTGGATGCCGAACCGTGGAGATTGCTAAGGAGCCATCGCACGGCGGATTTCGAACGGGCGAGCTCACCCCAAACTCGGAGTGGCATTACCGAGAGTTGGATCCCTGTGGCATATCCTATGAATAGGACTTTCCTATAAAGAAACACTTTAGTACCTTATTTCATGCGAGAGAAATATGTCAGTGCAGCAAAAGAGGACTTTTTTCTGTGGACTCATTTTACAAGCAAATTGTAATGAAACTAATTTTGATGAATTTTCTTACTGTAAAATAAATAGTATTCAAGAACTGTTTGAAGTCACTACACAGTGGATCTCTAATGAACAACAGAAACATCCTGTGAGGTTCTCTCGTCCAGGCCTAGAGATGTGGAAGGAAGGGAAGGTAGACTAGCCATATCCAAAAACACTCAATTTATTTATCACACAATCAACAGCACAAGTTAAAGCAGTCTAAATTATGAAATGCGCTCAATTGAAGCAATACGTAGATAAATAACGAGGTGGGTGAAGTATGAGAAGACTGAATAACAGTACATTTACTGTAGGCTCGAATCAACTTTTCTAGCTATCTAATCTCTAGTGACCAATCGTCACTTTAATAATTAGAATTATCAAATATCTGTATAACACTATCAAATTGATTAATGTCTTATCCACTAGTAATCTATCCTATCGCTCTCACTTTATCTCTCTTTTGCCTGAAAGCCTAGACTATTGATGCGAGGCCATTGTGAATTATATTTTCAATCTAAATAAACACAAGTTCAAATTTTCTTGGTCGCAATTAGTCGCATCATGACCTATGTTAAATCAACAAAATTCAACTAGATCAATTACTAAAAGATTAGACGATCATTAATTTACGTTTTAATAAAATTTATTGTTGCACAGTTAAAATTTTACATTTGCAAAAAGAAAAGAATAAAAGAAAATTTAGCTTTAAGAAGGGAGGACAGAGAGAAGCAGGGCTGGCCAGTGTCAATGGGAGGGAGGGGGTAGCTACTTCGCTCTAGCTTTAACACCTCTTCATGGTAATTTGCGTGTTTTTTTTCTTTTGGATGAAAAGAATCTATCGAAATTGCGCACGTATCTTTAAATAGTGAACCGAATCACCTGCAAATTCTTGGGCAGGACTCACTACTGTCTTTCAAGCTGAGTCTCTCTCTCTCTCTCTGAATGGATATTTCCAATCGTGCACAGTTACATTTCATATAATTTATGGGAATCTCGACCCCAACAGGGGACCAAGAATCTTTGACAGACTCTTTTTGAAAGAATGTAACTACATCCGGTCAAGAGAACACATATAGAAATTACCAATAAAAGGAAGCCGTCCGGCCTCTTATCCCTATATATAGCAGACTTAATTTAAATAATCACGTTCTCTTGCTCAGAGGGTTCGTTGCAAAAAAATAGTTTTAAAAGATCAAAGATTTTCCAAGAGGACTTGTTATTAGGAGGGACGTGGATGGAGCCATCACAATCCTTGTGAAGACTGTAGGTCTGATAATTCGAAAACGAGATTTTTTGTTATCTTTAACGCTCCCGTAAAACAGACAACTCTGTACAGAGACAATTTCAGGAAAACTCGTTCTAAAATGAAGATAAAGAAAACGCCAATACTTGTCTAAAATGCCCGCAACCCCTTTTGTCACCAATTTTCACAACTGTCCTTAGAGGATCTGAAAACAGAAGTTTGCCAATTTTCACCTGTGTTCTTATTCTAAAAGACGGTATTTTTTTTATCTACAACACCCGGTCAATCCTCTCCCTGTAGAGTCTATTTTCGAAAATCTGTTTTTAATGGATCTCTACTGAACGAAATAAACGCATTTGCCAAATTTTAATTACCTGGATTTTACAGTTGAAAACGGAAATTTTCACCTAACACCTTCGAGACACCTTTGGTCGATTTTCGCACCTATTTTAATGGCTTTATATTCAACAAAAGAAATATGTCTGCCAACTTTCATGTATGTAGATCTAATAGTCCCAGGTATATCGTAATGAGTGGGTATGAATCGCTTATCCCCATATATATATAATGTATAACCTCACCAGTCTCCCTAAATAGAAACTGATATTAGACGACCAATATTGCAGACTACCAGTCACTAGATACGGATATGTTTAAGAAAACATTCACTCTGTTTATCACTCACTGTTCATAATTGCTTGAAGAAAAGGTCTAGGAGTCAATACAAAAGCTCAGTTTTAATGACATTCTGCACATCCTCCTTTTTAGTTGTCTATAAAATCAATTAATGCAGCAACATAGTCGTCATCTCTTTTGTTACCCAAAAAAGGGTAAACAACAGTTTTGAACGATAAACAAAAGCAACTTTTCAGGTAGGACTTTAGTGGTTAGAGCATCGAACTCAAGACCGGAAGGCCTGGGCTCGATGCTCGATGCCACCAAATACCCTCCGAGTACACACGGAGTGCGTGCTCGTTAAATCAGTGGGTCCGAAAGTCTTGTGGGCTGATTCCTGAGAGCAGGGGACTGGAGAATATTTCCCTCCCCTTCAGTTCCATGCCTAAATTGTGGAGGTGGAGATAGGTGGTGTCGCCATCTACCTCTCCTTCGGGGAATCTCGCTGAGCTTCTTTATAATGTCACCTGTATGGTGCTTAAGGCTAAGGCCAACAACAGGCGTACTTCTAGCCCTTTGCCACGATGAATTTCGTGGGCCTCGATCTGACTACGTCAGACAGGTGGCATTAGAAACAACAACTTTCCAAAAGATTTTTCAACACTTCCACATGTTGGATTTTTCTGCACTTTTCTGATTTGTGTGCTTCAATAAAAATGGCTTATTAAAGTACTCAATTTCTGATACATTACCTTCTTCATAACGAGATTAGACAAAATTCTTCATCTACCCTCGTTTTATATGAAGTGATAAAATTATTTTATTCGATATTCAACTAATAAAACACTTAACAAATTTTCCTCTTCAATTACATATTACACACGCGAAAATTCTTGATTTTGTAAGGGTATTTTATGTCTCGACTAAAATACAAATTTTTTTTTATGAAATCTTGTAAATCATTCAGTAGTGCAACGAGCTTTAAATCACTGCAAAAATGTAATCACGCGATCTTAATTTTCGATTCTTTTTAGCAGTAAAGCTTTTTATAAATTTCGCGCTTGTCCACTGGGGATGCATTACATAAAAGTATCTCCACTGAGTGATTCATCAAAAAAAAAAAAAGACTAAAATTTCTACGCATATTTTACTGTGAAAGAAAATTTATAAAAAGTGTGAAAAATTAATATTTTGTGAGACAATGGCTTTAAAATACATCAAAAACCTAAAGTATGTATTGTGACATTTCCAAAATCTCTATTTCAGATCCTACACAAAAATAATACATAAGAAAAACTTTATTTTAAACTAGATGTAAATATCACGAACCATTAAGGATTCTCCGTTTTATTGTTGCCAAAAATTTATGAAAACTTTATCGATAATTTAATAAAGCTAAGAATTAGCTCTCTCGAATTGCTCAAAATAAATTAACGATAAATGTTACTTATGAATGACAAAATAAATTTCATATACATTTAAATACAATATAAATTTAATTATACATTCTAAATCAATTTCTGTAAAAAATTACTGACGTAATCCAAAATATACAGGGAGGTCCCAAATACATGGTACAAACTTTAAGTGTAAATGCAGGACATTGTAACAATCATTTATTGCATAGGAATGTATAGGATCTAGTGACAGGGGAAATAAAAGAAAAGAGAAATATAATTATCTGTTGGTTCCGTTGCCTATAGGGGACAGTAGATATCTAGCCACGTTTCAGTATGATGCATCTCAGTAGGAGAAAGCGGCATTCGCAATTCTGCTGACGTTTACGATGGGAAACTACGTAAGCTGAAAATGCAGACATACGTTATTAGAATGGTCCTGTAAATGGTAACTGTAGAGGTGTCCTTCGAATGTATCACGCGCAGTTTCCTGATCGACGAATGCCGGATCACAGAATTTTTCAGTGGTTACATCTTCAACAGTTGGAACACGTTCGTTCCACGTCACCAGACATGATTCTGGTCGACAAAGAGCTGTACACAGTCCAAGCCTAGAAGAAAGCCACTTAAACGTTGTGAAAGTTAGACATGAGTCAAGTACAAGAGCTGTTGCTCATCCCGTGTGTCATCAGACCGTTTGCAGAGTGTTAAACGAAAATCGCTGACACCACTTCCCTTTTCAGCGAGCGCAAGCTTTGAATCCGGCAGGTTGTCTTCTCCGAATGCAAGTGTGTCTTATAGGAATGCGAGCTGTTCTCATATTTCATCTGCTGAATAGTTATGAACAGCTATTGTAATTATTACGCTTGTTAACAGCGCTTTCAATAAACACATTGTCTTTCCTTTCGTTGTGTGCGTGCAGAGGCAGCGTAAGGCGTGGGCAGTGGCCCACGCCCTCGCGATGCATAGGGCCTCGCGCTTCAAAGCCGGAATAAATTAAATGAAAAGTAAGAAAAATCCAAAAATGTACGCCACAAGATTTTTTATTATTAATACATTAGAAAAATATCAACTCTATTTTTCGCCATAAGATATCGAAAAATTGATATATATATATATATATATATATATATATATATATATATATATATATATATATACACTGGTGTGCAAAAATTAAGGACGAGACGGTTTTTTCAATATAACTTTGTACAAAAGCTTTCCAAATCAACACATTTAATACCATAAGATCCCCAATACGTAAGGACATGTGTAATGTAAGCAACACTTACTAAAAGAGAAATCAGAGAGATAAAAAGAAGCTTGATTGAAAAAGTAGCATGGAGCGCAATGCGACTGGAGGCCGAAACATCCCTGTGATGGGTGTCCAGCAAGAAACATCCGGTCTTTAGTAGGGGATATGATCTCCCCTGACTGCTAGGCAGGTTTCACAGCGTCTGCCCATGCTGAGAATGAGGGTGTCAATGAGTTGTTGAGGCAATTCTGCCCATTCGTCTTGCAGCGCCAATCGAAGCTCCCGAATCGTTACTGGTGGTAAGGTACGAGCTGCTAAGCGTCTGCCTAGAAAATCCCATACATGCTCGATGGGATTGAGATCCGGAGATCGTGCCGGCCAATCCATACGTTCAATATCCTCACTCTCTAAGAGCTGTTCGGCAGCTACTGTGCGATGACATGGTGCATTGTCGTCCATGAAAAGGAACTGCAGACCCATAGCGCCTCTAAGAAGACGCACATATGGAAGAAGAATCTCGTTACAATAACGGGTCCCGTTGACTGAACCTGCGTCGAAGATGTGAAGCAGACCACCACCGTGCAGTCTTCTGGCCACGGTAAAACGCGATATCGGTCGTCCAGTCGCCTGTGTCGTGTGTCTAGCGATTTCTCCCGCTGTCTGCCGCCTGTTTCTTCTGGCCTGTAAGACAATGTACCGGTCATCTGCGAGTGTGGTTCCTCGTTCCCACTACTAAACCCCGGATAGCTGTTCCTGTAGTTTGAAATTGTCTCTTAAGTCGTGAAACGATGCTGTGAGCAATTCCGAACTCTGCAGCCACACTTGTCACACTGCGGCCTTCCTCCAACTTCTCCCAATGATTCGACCTCGTGTAAAAGCATCCAGATGTCGTCTAACAGATTGATTATTCGCCATGTCTCGCTGTGGCAGCAACTCGGTGTGATTTTAACTGCTATACGGCGTGCAATCTCTTTGCCAGAAATACTGATCTTACACCGACAACATGCTTTATACTACTCAGACACTCCCCCATTACCTCTACCTGCATATCTGCGCATGTGCTACCGTACATCACCTTACTTAATCTCCTGATTGGTCTTTTGTCCGATCTGCCTCTTCGTTCAGCTGATATGCTAATTTTTCGACTTCGTCCTTAATTTTTGCACACCAGTGTATATATATATATATCGACTTTTTTTAAAAAAGATATTCTATTCATCGATTCATGAAAGCATATGAATAAATAATTCGTGAAAATATTGTTTTCCATTTTCTTTTAATAAAATTTCTCAACTTTGTCGCTTTCGCTCATATTTAGTCTGGCAACATTAGCTTGAGTTAAGCTGCTATCGCGTGGAATCCGCGGCCAGAGACGGGGCATAACTCGGGAGTTTCCATCATTAGAAAGCCAAATAAAGTATCGCATACAGACGCAGTCTCACTTTATGTTTCTATGTAATAGTATAAATTTTAAAAGTACTTGAAGTGAAAATAAATAATAGTGGCGCTGGGCAGTTTTCATAATTTATCAATCCTGTCAGGCTTAGGCTCTAAGAGAGATAGAGATAAAGGAATAAAATAGGAACCAGGTGCAGCAAAAAGAAAAAGAAAAGTGGAAAGAGTTGCATCCAAAACCAGGTTTAAAGTATAGTTTATAAAGTTTTCTGCTTTCCATGCAGACTATTTGACAATTCACAAACTCAAATGGTACAGGAAGGGTGCTGTGATTGGAAATATTTAAGTAGTATTTTACACTAGCAAGAGAATTACTACAGAACATATGGACTATATATCTCTATGGATAACATTAGAGAAGAAAATAAAGCACGGGAAAACATTAGACCAAGAAAACGGAAGGCAAAATCTAGAATCTCAAAAGCGTTGGTATAATTTGTTTGAGAGATTAATTGATATTATAAATTTCTTAGCCAAGCATAATCTGACGTTTAGAGGTCATAGAGAATCTCTCAAAACAACGAAGACACTAAGAATTCTGTGTGTGAGTGTGTGTGTGTGTGGAAACTTCATAGACTTATTTAAATTGATATCTAAATATGATCCGACGTTACGGGAACACATCACTCGCATTGAAAATAAAAAACTTGAGCACCATTATCTAAGCAACGATATTCAAAATGAATTGATCACAATCATGCCAAACACGGTTATCAGAGAAGTGATTGGTAGGATAAAAGAGGCAAAATATTATTATTTTTTACTCAACTGCACTACAGCCTGTGGTAGAATTTAACTAATGTCGGTCTCTTAAGGTATTGTAGTACATCAACTGCAAGTATAGAAGAAAACTTGATCGGATTTCTTGCTGTTCCTGAAATGATAGGCGAATATTTGATGAATACAATACTGGGAGAGTTAGAAAAATATGGATTAGATATTCAGAACTGTCGTGGACAAGCATACGACAATGGAACAAATATGGTAGGCATAAATAGTGGACTTAAAATTCGAATATTAAATATAAATCGCAGGGCATTTTTCACACCTCGCGGTTGTCATAGCTGGAATCTGTTATTGGTAGTCGCAGCTAATTGTGTCAGTGGCAACAAAAACATTTATTTTTTGCTTCACTCAGAAGATTTCTTTTGCTATTTTCAGGGCCCATCAAACGCTGGAAAATTATCAAAGATAAATAAAAGCTTACTATCAAGCCTTTATTAGAAACAAGGTGGAAAAGCAGGATCCAGACACATTATTACAATTTGATGATGTTGTTGAATGCATAGAAAACTTAAAAAACTAAACGGAACAATCCGACACAGAGATTGTGATTCCGTTTTAAATGAAATGTTCAGTTAGGAATTTATTGTATCATTATAGGTAGGATTTAAAGTATTGGAGAATTAAATATATTCTCCGATCAGTGAGGTAACAACCTCACCAATAGAGGGCGCTACCGTCAAATATATGTATCCCCCCCGGAATGACGGGTTTTAGAGGAGAAAACGATTGCGACGCGGAACCAGACAGACGCGAGAGAAGAGACTCCGGTTTTACAGGCGAGAAGCGACGTTTTTCGGTCAACGTGGAGGCCAATAGGCTTAGCGACAATTGAGAGTATGCTCCGTGAAATAACTCGTAAAGTTTTAATTGTAAATAATCTAATGTTTCATAAAACAGTAATTTCATTCTAATCTGCCTATTTCTTTGAAATATCAAGATCCCCCGCGAACATTATTTACCCCTAGACACCCCTACATATTTAATGGGGGCTCGGCCGGGATAATTTTTTTTAATTTGAAGAAAAAAAAGCAGAATCGATTCCAGATTGCCAAGGATTACCTTCTTCATCGCGAAGTAATGTGCCATCCTGCCACGAATAACATATGTTTTTACTTCTGATTGCCGCCCTGGTAATAGAATTCCTTCAGTGCATGCCGCCCTGGTATTAGAATTCCTTCAGTGAGTGCCGTCCTGGTGAAATAGTTCCTTCAGTGCATGCCGCCCTGGTATTAGAATTTCTGCAGTGAATGCCGCCCTGCTATTAGAACTTCTTGAGTGAACGCCGTCCTGGCCAAGCGGAAGTGCAATCCCTGCGTTTGAAATTGTAAGTATTTGTGTGCGTGAAAGTGAAAAACCTTCAAGATTGTGTAAAGACCTCGTATCCGCCATTTTGCGCACGGAAGGAATAAATATTCAAAAGGACGGATTAGGTTGATGGAATGACCGACTTTTGTGACGTAGGAAAAGAAGGGAGTGTTAGTTTCTTCTTCCCTCTTTTGTGCCAAACCCTTAGCTCCGTCAAGGTCAGACTTATTTATGTTTACTTATCGTTTTTTTTTGACAATCAGTATTTTGACGATTTGCCTTTTTGAACCTATATTTTTTTAATCTGAGCAAATATTTGAAACGAAATTGATTTTTGTTATTTCTATTTTCTCTATAATTTGTATGAACATATTATTCACCTGCCATTATATACTTTCATATTATTTTCTTTTGGACACGAGAACAACAACAACATATTATTTTCTTTCTTTTCGAAGTTGTATTTAATAACTATTAATTTTGAATTATATATCCCAATTTAATTATTACTTGATATGTTTTAAATTATTGATGCATGATATATTACTATTTGAATTTTACATTGGTTTTGGAAATTTTTAATTGAACAATTTTATTTGCATAACTTTTATATATTTAGTAGAAGTGTGTGTAAAATTTAGCAGAGCTAGCATCCTATACCTTTCACAGTATTCAGTACTATACCTGTTATTCTCCAGTACAATAATTCTTGTATAAATTCTTAACTCCTTAATTAAAAAGGGGAAAAACATGTATTTCTTGTTAAAAGGGAAAAAGGAAGATTTGTTAAAGTTAGCTACAGAGTTAGGTTTAGAGGCGACAGTCAACATGAGACTAAGCCAATGTTAAAAAATTTAATAACCAAAAGTGCAGGGTACGATGAGGAAGACACCAAATTGATGCACGAAGGTATCGTTGAAGAGAGAAAGGAGAGAGAATTATTAGAAGAAAGGAAACGACGGGATAATTTAGAGTTAGAGAAACTTAGAATCGAAGCTCAGATCGGATTAAATTAGGATAATCGTACACCTAGTAATGAATTGAACAAACTGTTACCTAAATTTGATATGAAAGAGGATATCAGCTTATATTTAATATTGTTTGAGCGCCAAGCATGTATGATGAATGTGCCGAAAGAGTTTTGAGTCTCACACCTTAGGCATACTCCCACAGGAAATCACACAGTTGATCGCTAGAGAACCTAAACAAGAGGCGAGAGATTATGACCACGTAAGGTCTTTGCTTTTGAAAAGGTTTAAATTGATCCCAGAGAAGTTCATGCAGCTATTTGTTACACATCAGAAAAGGATATAACATGGCGTGATTTCTACCAAGAAGTTCAAACATTCTTTAATGGATGGATTGAAGGATATTGCACGTAAAAATATTTGATAAACTACGGGATCTGATGATAGCTGACCAGATGAAGAAAAGAGCCCCTGTCGAATTCAAAGAACGTCACCTAGACGAATGGCCAAGTATCAACTGCCCAGTTGAATTAGCCGAGAGACTTCAAGAATTTGAGGATGTCCGTAGGACGTTGAAATAGAAAACACATACTTTAACACCTGTTTGAAGACATGAAGTTAGAGGATCGAATCAAGCGGAGAATTTCAGGAAATTTGATAATCACAATACAAGGAGAACAGAAAATTTCAATCCTGAAAGAAAATATTTAGACACTCCTCCGAGTAGACATTTTGATAGAAGAGCACCTAGGAGATATGTGTTACATATGTCATTTCTTAGATCATTTGAGTTTTAATTGCCCTAAAACAATGAAATACATCAAAAGAGAACAACCCAATCCCCAAGTACAAAGCTGTTCTGTCACACCGCAGAAAGAGAAAGGACTACCCTTAAAAACATTATGTTAGGCAATGAAATTGTATCGGCACTTAGTACAGTTAGTCTAATCCACGAAGGAGTAAGCACGAAGATTGTTGACCATTCAAGATTATCCAAAATAAACACTGTGTTGTACGGTTTAGGACAAACTGAAGTAATAACCAAGGGCTTCTTCGGGTATGATTTTGTCTTGGACAAAGATCAATATTCTTTAACGTGGCATGTGGTGCCAACCAAACAGCTCAATTTTGAAGCCATTATGGGTGCAGACATTTTGGGACAAGCTTCATTGAATTTCACCCAGAAGGGTGTTATGTTCCATAAGCATGAGGAAAAGGCATGTCTAATGCAAATATCCGGAGTACATCTTGAAGATGAGTTAGATTTCAGTCACATCCTTGACTCACAAATGAAAAATGATCTAACCAGAATAACTTCATCGTGTAAACCTGAGAAGACTGAATCCCCAAATGTGACAAGGAGGATAATACTGAACGATGATATCCCAGTCTATCAACCAGCATGTCGTTTGTCGTACGCAGAAGAGAAAAGTGTGAATAAACACATTGAAAAATGGCTCGAACAAGGAATAGTCAGACCAAGTTCATCCGAGTATGCTAGTCTCATAGTAATTGTGAAGAACAAGAAAACTTATAATAAGAAAAGGAAAAAGGCTCCCGAGTACCAAGTTGGTGATTTGGTAGCGGTCCAAATCACCAACAATTGGTGGAAGCCTTAAACTTAGACCCAAATTTTTCGGACCATATCAGATTACGTAAGTGAAACCTAGAGACAGATGTACAGTTGAGAAAGTAAGGGATCACGCTGGGCCAATTGTAACTGCTACTTCTGCTGATTTAATGAAGTATTTTTCTCACTAATAGAATAGTGATTACAAATGTATACATTTGATTTTAATAACTATAGAGTATACCCTTCACTTTATATGTCTTATGCATGTTGTGTGCTTTTTCTTATATTTTGTAATGTAATACGATATGTAATCATGAGAGCATTCTCAAGCGTCACTGAGGTCATCGACTGTCAGGATTGGCCAAGTTTGTAGGATTTAAGAGGTCACAGGGGTGTTAATCTTGTATTTTTTCGAACTTTCGAAAAAAATATATGCTGTTCCTCATTTTCTTTTGAACATTTTGATACCAACCACGTTATAGTACTACAAAAACTTCGAAAGTTATTCGAAAAATTCCAAACAGCAATTTAGTAATAACAATGTTTAAATGGCCGCATGCCACACCCACTTATTCTTGATTTCCGCATACGTTTTATTTTTCTGTTTTTAAAAAGCCTCATGGAATATTTTAAACCCTTGCTTAATTGAGAAGGAAGCTTGCAACTCAACACACACTTTTTTAATGTGTTTTGATTCTGTTTTGGTAATGCTAGCACGTTGTTTGAAATAACTTATAGAAATTCAAAACAGCGTTGTTTAAAACCGTTTATCAAAATTGAAAACAAAATTCTCTCGATTGAAATGGAAAATACTCATCGTAGACCTTCAGGTAAACGTCCTAAGAAAAGAAGATTTAGAGGGAACCAATTCATGAAGGTATGTTCTCATACATATGTTGCAGAAAGGAGAGATACAAGTAAGTGTGTGCTTCCAGTAATAAAATCTCAGGAATTCAGACTTCATTAAAGTCAAATCTTGTTAAGGTAAGTGAAAAAACTTCAAAGGATACCGTATTTTTGATTTTATTTCAACTTTTAGCTCTATTTTATCAGTATCATGTTGTTTAAAATGTCATAAACCATTAACAATTAATGAAAAGTCCACTCGTGGTTTATGTTCGAATTTTGAAATACGTTGTAAAAACTGTGGGAGTGTTTGTACTTTTTCAAGCTGTAAAAACACTGGGAATAAAAATAATGCTCCAGAAATTAACAGAATATCTATTTTAGCAATGAGATGCATAGGCCAAGGTTTAGAATCATTAAAAACCTTTTGTGCTGTAATGAGTCTTCCTAATCCTGTTGAACAAAAATCATATGATGTTATTAATAATAAACTTTCACGTGTTATGAAGGAAGTCGCTGAAGAAAGCATGAAAAGGGCAGCTGTCGAAGAAAATTCTTCGTCACCTGATAACCTTTTAACGGTAAGTGGTGATGGTACCTGGAAGACAAGAGGACATTCATTGTTGATTGGAGTATGTATTGTAATAGGGGCCGAAACAGGTAAGGTTTTGGATAAGGAAAAGTTGTCCTCATTTTGCAAAGGATGCGACAGTTATAAAGGGGTAAAGTTTGGTATCAAGTACAATAAATGGCAAAGAGCGCATAAGATTTCATGTAGAAAAAATTATTCTGGCTCTGCTGGTAAGATGGAGGTTGACGGGATATTGAGGATTTTTAATCGATCAGAAAAGCTTTACAATCTGAAATATTCGAACTACATAGGAGATGGCGACACAAAAACATTCAATGCCCTTTCTGAAAACAAGCCATACGGCGATGACCATCTTATTCAGAAAATAGAATGTGTAGGCCATGTGCAAAAGAGAATGGGTACAAGACTTAGGAAGCTTAAATTAGTATATAGTAAAAAGAAATTATCTGATGGTAAAACTATTGGCGGTAAAGGTAGGTTAACTGATAGTTTAATTGATAAACTTGCGCATTACTATGGTAATGCTATTCGATGCAATTCTACTAGTGTAAAGGAAATGCGGAAAGCCATTTGGGCTGTTTGGGGTCATTCTTGCAGCACTGATGATGAACCGATGCACTGGTTTTGTCCTACAAATCCAAATACATGGTGTAAGTATATATAATGCCGCAATTAATAATAATTTACAAAATTATAAACACAAACCCTCAGTTGCTAAAGCTGTTCGAGATGTAATTAAGCCTGTATTTGCAGACTTATCTCATCCGGCACTCCTGAAGAAATGTTTAGGAGGTAAGACACAGAATCCTAATGAAAGTTTAAATTCATTAATTTGGAAGTTTTGTCCTAAGACGATTGGTTCTAGTCTTCAGATTGCAGAGATTGCTGCAAATCTAGCAACCAGTATTTTTAATGATGGAAATTAAATACTTATTACTATTTTAGATAAATTTGGCTTAAAAATTAACAGAAATGTTTGTGTGTCCCCCTGGCTGAACGTGACAATCGTCGAATCTTTACGTCAAGACAGAGGCGCTTAGAATCATCTTTTGAAGCTCGCAGAGCCAAGAAAATTAAAAAGAGTAAAGAAATTGAGCTGTTTCAGGAACAGGAAGGTATGTCTTATTATCCTGGAGAATTTTAGCGTGTAAGTTTTAAGATTTATTTTCTCAAATTCAATTTTAAAACTTTAAAGCCCTTTTTCTCAGTTTGTGTTTTTTTCAATTACGCGCATTGCGTTTCAAAAACTATCATACTTTGATGCATAAAACTTTCCAGAATTATAAATTCTATCATAATCTTCAAATCCTAGATAGTTATAGTATTATAAATTTTTAATTTTTTGAAATATTTCAACAAAAATTGAATTTTTTTAAAAAAATTTTAAAAAATGTACTTTTTTATTTTTAAAAATATTATTTTATTTATATAAGATAGGCCAGCATGTAATAAGGATATATTTGACTTATAAATCAACTTATTGCTAGTAATTAGAATTATTTTTGCAGAAAATATCATGCGCGTCGTAAAACTTACTATTTGTTTCTTACAAAAAATTTTCTTATTTTTATGTGCTTATTATTTTTAAAATTATGATTATATTTTAGATATTTTATACTTTTTTGAAACTTTATTTCTTTATAATAAATGTGTAAAAGAATCAAATTATTTCATTTTAATCTCAAAGAATTATTTCTAGTCGAAAATTGTTTGTATTTTGTGCTCTCGAAACATTTTTAACACCCCTGTGACCCCTTAAAGTATTAGAGAATTAAATATATTCTCCGATCAGTGAGGTTACAACCTCACCAATAGATGGCGCTACCAGCAAATATATGTATTCCCCCCGGAATGACGGGTTTTAGTGGAGAAAACGATTGTGACGCGGAACGAGACAGACGCGAGAGAAGAGACTCCGGTTTTACAGGCGAGAAGATACGTTTTGCGGTCAACGTGGAGGCCAATAGGCTTAGCTATAATTGAGAGTATGCTCCGTGAAATAACTCGTAAGGTTTTAATTGTAAATAATCTGATGTTTCATTTTAAACAGTAATTTCATTCTAATCTGCCTATTTCTTTGAAATATCAAGATCCCGAACATTACTTACCCCTAGACACCCTAACATTATATGTATGGCATAAGTTATTAAAGAGTACCAATACCATAAGCAAATTCTAGTAACTTGTACATGCCAATTTATGCATTACTCTTGAACATTTGCGTACATTTTGTAGCTGTATAAAAGAATATCAACTAACTGGATTCGGAAAATGCTTGTCTGATACTCGTAAATCAAGCAGTTAAGATTTGCAAATACATTCGAAAAATAAAAGGGTAGCCAAAAAGAAAAGAATGTTTGATTATGAAGGCGGCGATCAAACTATTGAGTCCGTCAATAGCCGGTATGAAACAGACTTTTTTAATACCATGATTGATTCTGGGATAAGCAATATGGATTCAAGATTTATGCACTTAAATCAATATTTTAAAATTTTGGTTTTCTCTATGACTGTAACAAGTTAAAAAATTCCAAAAGAGCAAATACTGAAAAACTGTCCAGAGTTACACACAGTCCTGCAATTGGGTGAGAGCAGTGACTTCCAACCTTAAACGAATGATATGAAGAATTGCAAAATATGATCCCAAAATTACCCAACATCATTACAAACGTGAAACATCTGCTCCGACATATCACAGAGAACGATTTGAAAGAATTTTTTTCAAATATTTGCATCGCCTTTCGAATTTTGTTAACAATGCCTGTAAGTACAGCTTCTGCTGAGAGAAGCTTTCCAAAATCAAAGCTGATAAAAAATTATTTAAGAAATGCAATGGGTCAAGAAAGACTTTTAGCTCTTTGGCAGTTTTATCTTTTGAAGCAGATATAGAATCTAAGATAAATTACGAACCAATCATTAAGAATTTCAGTAAAACTTAAAGTAGAAAATTTTTGTTTCTGTCATTTTTTTTTCATTAGTGTTTAATGTGCCAAAGAAATATGACTAAAAAGTTTGTTTTTTTATTTTATAGAACCTCTTCTTAGACCATCAGAGGGCCTCGCGAAATGTATCTTACCCACATTATGTTCAGCTCTTGCACCGCCACTGTGTGTGTGTGCGTGTGGTGTCACTTGCGCCTATATAACAAGGGGACACCCTGTATAACTATGAACAATACAAATAAAAACGAAATCAATTCAAAATTATTCAAGTTTTCCCTTTAAAAAAAACTATTATTCTCCCTTGCCATTTAAAGTAAAGTCACTTTTAACAACTTCAAAATTTCTGTTTTTCACCTCCCCCCACTGATAAATGGGTTAGTTTTCCTTTGAAGTAAATTAACTCAAGCGTGGAAACTTGAAGAGATTATCTATTTACTTCGTCTCAAATAACAAAATAAGTAGTTACAGCTAATTAGATATTAAATATTTTTCATTAACTCGACCGACGCAAGATATTTTTTTTAATGAAATCTCATGACTTAGTAAATTTTTATTTTAGTTCTTAATGTCTAGACTTTAACAACAAAAGTTTCAAAAATACTTTTAGCTGAGTCGGGAACATTTTAGAAGAAATTCGATAAATTCTAAAGTAATACGATATAAGATCTGATTCGAAGTTCATATTTTAAATGAGTTGTAACTTGATCACGAAAAACAAGCAATATAATTTTTTTTCCCTTAAAAGACAATTCCTACTTAAGTCAACAAAGACAAATTTTATTTTAGTTACTTTTTATTAACAATTACAATTAATACATACATATGACGCAGTGGCGCACACAAGGGAGGGGGTCTTGGGGGTCTGGATCCCCCCCAAAGCCCTTGATTTTTTTTAGATTGATTATAATTCTAAGTATATAGTACGTAAAATTTAATTAATTACTTGTTATTAATGATTAATTTTATTAATTAATGCTAATTATTTATTCAAAAATTAGTTTTTTACTGTGTTTTGTTCCCGAAAATCGACAAAATCAAAAAGAGCATGATACAAGAAAGGAAAACTTACAACCCCGGACCCCCCCTTGAAAAATTCATGTGTGCGCCACTGATATGACGTAATCATAAAATTAAGTGGTAAAACACCTTTTAAATTAATATGTTTAATTAACATGTAACCCATTTTAACCACATTAAATTTGTAATTATATTTTTTAATAAAAATTGAATGTCAACGGTAAGAATTTATATTAAAACCAGTGTAAAAGGAATGATGATGTCTAACTAGCATATGTTTATTTAATTTAAGTTAAATCTTCGTCATAAATTTAATAAAAGTGGTTTTACCAATGACGCTGCCATCTGTAGGAATAATATCGACGGAAATTTATTTCTTAAACTATAATGAATTCATTAAATTTAATGAATGAATTAATATATGTTTAAAAAGAACTGTATTAACATCAAGTGTCATCTACTACAAATTTTAAAAAAAATGTATTTGAACTTGATTGGACGAATAAAAAGTATTTTATTAACGATTGAAAATTTGAACAAGATATTTATATAAATACATATAGGGATAGTATGAACTAATAGTAGGAATAAAATGAATAAATTTTTTAAGAAAATACAAAATATATATTCGAAGTTAGCTTTAATAAGTCCGTGTTTCGAAAATGGGTCATTCTTAGTTCATTTTTTGTCAAAATATTGTACTTAAATAATTTTTTATTGTAATACAATTCTTAAAACAATTTTATATACATTTTCCAATCAAAGTGACACTAAATATCATAAATATTATCCATTTATATGCTTTTGCAAAATCACGGTTTCGAATCTAGTGGGATACCTTAAGGTAAGAAACTCCAAAACTTCAGGCAAAGCGGCAGCTTTTCAGTATACCAGCAATGCGTATTGGTGGAGTGCAGAAAATATCAGTAATGATGTAATGAAATTATCATAATGCGTACTGAGAGAACTATATGGTGATGGGGTTGTTGTCTTGTTCTTCCCGAAGAGAAGGAAGGAAAGTTGACAGTGTCTGAGACAGGTTGGACTTCTAGATGTACGCAGATCGTTGGCCGTAGCCTCAAGTATCATACAGGAGGCAGTACGATTTAGCTCGTTTCTACCTCAACTTTGAGGGAAGACACGCTGGGGGTGTCAGGGACCTCCCACCCCTCTACACCCTTTCACCAACCTCGCGATAGGACTTGCAGCTCGATGGCTATTTAGAGTACCTCCATCCCGCAAAGACCCTCTTCATTTATAAACATCCATGCCTTCTCCGGGATTCGAACCCAGGCCCTACGACAAACCAGTCAGCGTTGCTAACCACTATACCGGAGGGGCTTCGCTTGTTTCGAATTCAGTGGAAAACACGGGATCGTATTTATCATGTGACGGTCATGAATTTAGTCTATTAAAACGAAATATTTACAGAATTGGTCGAGTTGTCATGGTTGCAAACTCGTGGCTTGCGTTGTCAAGTCACTAGTTCGAAACCTAGTGCCACTTATATATATATATATATATATATATATATATATATATATATATATATATATATATATATATATATATATATATATATATATATATATATATATATATATATATATATATATATATATATATATATATAGGTGTTAGAAACCTAAAATCTTAATATGGCAATTTTGAGATTTTTACATTTTCAAATTGTATCGATTTTAATCTTTCTAAAAAGACTTTACTTTAACCTCTAGGGTAATTAGAGGGTCTTCAAACCAATTTTTAAATAGTCATTGAAACTGGGCCAGGCCCATTTAAATGGCAAAAAATGTAAACTAAGTATTTTCTTTTAGCTTAAAAGTTTAAGGAATGATGGAAATCAAAACATTTAATCCAGAATTGCTAGAAAAGTGTTTACATGGAGCTACACAAAGTCCCAATGAAAGTGTAAGCAACTTAATGTGGTCTCGGGTACCGAAAAAACTATTTGTATAGATAGAAGTATTATCATTGGGTACATAGGATGCAATTTCATCATTTAATATGAGAACTGTAACAAAAACCAAAATTTTGAGAAAATTTAATATTGAGCCTGGTAATTATACGGTACAAGCACTGGAGCACCTAGACAAACAGAGGCTGTTAAAGGCTAATTGCTCATGCTTAGAAAAAAAAAAGAAGTTGGGAAAGAAAACAAGACTTAAAAGGAAGAGGGGGATTAGGAGATTAAAAATAACGTAGATCATTCGGAGTATGGAAAAGAATATTTTAATAAAAAAGTAATTATACATTAAAGTTCATTTACCTCAAAAAGTAAATTTTTGATGTTCGTTGTACCTCTTCTGGGAAACTAATGGCTATAGGTATGAAAGTTTTGTATGGCAGATTTATAATGATGACTAATATATACTGAAATGAGACTTTGTCAAAAACTCAAAAATTTATTTTTTACACATTTTTTCATGTGAAAAATGGGTCAAATTTCGCTATGTTTGATAAAATATTTTATAAATTATTTAAAAATTAAAAATATATAAGCTAAAAGATCATTACAGTATAATGAGAAAGGCGTACTTTAATTATGATACATTTCAGGCATGAACATATAACAGATTTTGAGAAAAGGTACATCGAAAACAGCCAATTTAACATTATCGGTATAGAGGTTTCCGACTTTCCTTAAATCTGCCAAAATTCACATTCTTCCTGTTGGTATGGTGTGGTACTTTGGAGAGGGGATGCCTCGTCGCTTGACCGTGGTTCATACTTACGAGATCCATCAACAATTAGCTGGGTTGTTTCAGTGTGGGATGTAAATTATAAATAAAATCATAGTATTGCATTTCAGATTGCCATCACACACGCTCACGTACATTATATGCAATCATAATTGGCAAAAACTTTCTTTAAAAAGTATTATGATCTTCTTTACTTTAAAAAGTACTTCGTTCTAAACTTCGTTTTCTTTCTTCAGGTACATCTAATCAAGTATTAAGAGCCTTCGAATTAAGTTACCGAAGAAAAGTTCTTTTTCCAAAACCAAAATCTAATTTTCTCATTAGAAACAAGCAAAACAAAAATGTGATGTTTTGAAGTTTTCTCATCGAGAATGAAACTTTTTCTCGAGGAAAAGAATATCGTGGTGGTTCATTGCCAAACTTATCTGATTTATTTTGAGTGACAGTCAATTATATTTCAAAAATGTGTTTTGATAAGAAACATCTCTCTCTCTCTCTCTCTTTTGAGTCACACGCAGGTTACATGGTAAAACTTTAGACGCTTTCGTGTTTCCATTTTTTTTCATAGTCCATTATAAGGTATTAAAATTTATATATATATATATATATATATATTTACTTAGAAATAGAAATTTCTAATCAAAAATTCAAAAAATTATTCTCTCAAGTAAAATAATCCCAAATAACATTTGACTGCAATTGCAAAATATTACAGTAATTTAATAGTATAGCATTTTCTCGTGTGCATTTTTCTTAACTAACTTCTGGAACTACTTTACTACAGTTTTTAGTATGAATGTACTTCAAAGAATAGGGATAAGTAAAAGTGAATGAATGAAAAACTGAAAGTTGAATAAGATCATAGAAATTTTATCGGAAGATATTCAGGGAGAAGAAAACGAAGTTTGCTATTAGAATGATTAGGATAAGCAAGAATAAGTAAGGGTGAAGATAAATAAATTAGATAAGTAAGGATAAAAAAGTGTATAAGTATAAGTACGAATATAGGTATGAGTAAAAATAAGTAAAAGTAAAGATGAGCATGTAAAATAAACAACAATAAGTAAGAGTAAAGGTAAGTAAAATATATAAGTAATGAGAAGTAAAAAAGTAACAGAAAAGTAAGTTGCCATCTGGGCGGCGTAGTTGCTTTGTCGCTGGCCTTCCATACCTAAGGTTGTGGGTTCGACCCCAGCCCAAGTCAGTGGATTTTCATGACGAAGAAAGTCGGCAGCGTCGATGTCATATGATTATGCGGCATGTAAAAAATCCCTTGAGTATCCACTTGGCTTGGATGCTTTCTGCAAAATTTAATTCCCAAGTACAAATTTCGCATCGGCAGAGTTCAAGTGCCTCTCTCTAGGGAAAAAACTGGGTGTCAAAATTACTTGCGGCAATTAGTATCGTTTATATGGTGCCGCCCTAAAAAGTGATGCCGGCTCCTGGGAATGTACTAGGTCTGCAAAGTTAGAAATAAGCATTCGCCTTCCAATTAGACAGGAAAAAAAAGTAAATTCTTACCATAATATTCATAATTATAGTAAGGTTACTAGGAACTTTTTAACTGAGACAGAATCATCTTTAGAGTTTAAGCGCTCCACATAGATAATTTACTTTAAGGAGACGGTGTGTGTGTGTGTGTGTGTGTGTGTGTGTGGACTATTAAACCAATTTCTTGAATTGTTAACTTAATTAGCTGAAAATGGAATTAATATTGTAAATCATTATTACATTTCACAATTTAAATATACATAATTTTTTAAAAAAGACTATTATAAACTGATTTTTTATCTTAAAAAACTAAATTTTTTAAACTAATTTTAAATTATTCCTTGCGCATTGGTTTTTAAGGTATGTACATAATTTTCGTTTTATAACCGAGGAACTACAGCAAAATACATCTATGTATAGATTTTAAAAATACAGAACAAAATTTGAAGAAAAAAATATACTTTTCTATACTATATGTGAAGTATTTCAACAATTATATCGTACATTCAAGGTATTAAAAAAAGCACAAAATATGATTCGTTAATTTTTTTAGAAAACTGATGCATAAATTTGTGAATTCCATCGTCTTACACAAGTTATGAAAATTTCACAGAGATTTAACGTAGTTTAAAGCGCGAGGGACATTTTACGTAACAATGAAAAGGAAAAATTTACGAAATTAAAAAGAGCATTTTAAACATTTATTTGAGTAAAGTAAAAAAAATTCAATAATTATTAATCTAAATGACAAAATACTTTGACAGAATTATTCTCTGAAATATAGGGAATAGTATTAGTATATAAAACCAAAATAGCAATTTTGACCAAAATTTGACATTATGAAGGTCCACCATCCCATTAATAACGATTGATAAAATATTAAAAAAAACAAGTTAAATAGACAAATATATTACTGATTACCTTCTGTTTTATTTCTGATGTCTTAGAGCCTGTTTGCGACCACATTTCCACAGGACATTACGTGCGAAATAATGATCAAGACTTCTCCCACTGTATTGCGTACTTTTAATTTGGCTTCCTCTTCTCCAGATCTATTGCCTGTCCAATACATCTGGGTGATGATTGGAAAACGATTCATCCGGCTTACAACACCCACTTCCGCAATAGCTATATCAACTTTGGATATGCGTTGTAACAACAAGTGAGTGAGTGAATATATTAACGTCGCCCTATTCAGATACACGTGTAGAGCTGTGGTAAACCAGTGGTCAAGATATTGGATCATGGCAGGCATGTCATGAGTTCGAGCCCAGTACCACTAAAGACGCGCCGTGTAGGGCAGCGATGCACGTTAAATCTGTCGAGAGCTGAAACGTCCTCCCGCTTGTGAAGTGTGGTAGGTAGGAGAGGGGTGCCAGCTCAAGTGTCGTCCACGTCACTTGACTCTGGTTCAAAATTACGTGGCCCGTCGCCAAAAGCCCTCGTGCAGCTGAACAGGGCAACATTAAAATTCAATCAATCAATCTAACTGCACCAAAATTTTTTCGTATGATTTTTCTCTCGAAAGTTATCAGTTTCTCTTCGTCTTCTTTGTTAATTTTGTCCAGCATTCACTGCCGTATAAGACAGATTCTTACTAGAGTCATGCATATAACTATATTTTTGTTTTGCTATTAGTTTATTCAGATTTAAACTGGTTTCGCAATCCCTGATAACATCAGTCAGTCATTTTAATTCTATTTTTGATTTCAATTTTTCTGTCATTACTATTATTTACAATTGTGTCTGTGTATTTAAATTGAGTCACTTGTTCAAATTCATATCCATTAATTTTCAGCGGCTGAAGATACATTTGTCTAAGGTAACATATTTAAATGATTAAAGTTTCAAGATCGCAGGTTAATTTAAGCATGCGAAGAGCCATTTCAAATGTGATTTGATGGTAAGTTAAAAACCGATGTAACCTCCAGAATTTTGAATTCCAGCATGAAAAAGTGCATGTAATGTGTCATACAAGTATCGGATATTGATTTGTGTGATCGAATTGCATTTTTGTTGCTCTTGGTGGGTTTAATTGTTTAATTCTGGTTGTGGATGAAACTTTCGTTGCTGTCCAATGACGTCCCCTTCAAGCTCGATTGGGAAAAGATTCGGTGATGTAGCAGGACAAGGTAGAACTTACCTAATGACAATGATTTGGAATACCATACTACAGAGAACAAATGCTGCTAGAAAATCTTTTCAATAAGTTGAGTGTGAATTATTAAAAAGATCTCGCCGACTAAAATCTCTGGAAAATTATTTTGAAAATTTCAGAAATGAATTTGGAAAAATGAAACAAGAAAAGCAACTCATTTATCAGGGATCCCATTTAAAGAGGAAGCAGGACAAGCTCACATGTAGCAAAAAAAATATTTTTGGTGAAAGTAAAGAAGTTGGTTATGAATTTTTGAAAAAATGGAAAATTTCGCATTTAACTCATTTTATGTCATATGCTATAGGGCAAGAGCAGAGCTATCCCGAAAAGCTCAGATTTATGAAAAAGTTACTGTAATTTTTGACAAGAGATTATTATCAGAAATTAAGAAGAAAGCTATACAAAAAAACAAAAAGAAACTTACAAAGGCGATATTAAATCTTTTAATTTTGACGATATGAATTGCATCAGTTTTTACTATTTTTGAAAGAAAACGATACAATGAAGACTCTACTAAAAATTTACTTTACCAGAGAAATCCTAATGTAGAGATATTTTTAACAATACAGATATCGAATGCATCAGGTGAGAGATCTTTCTCACTTTTAAAGAAGTACTATGAGAGAGAAGACAAACTAACAACATGGCCATATTATATATAGAACGATATGTTTTGAACAAATAGATAAGGCAAAAATAATTGATGAATTTGCCAAAGAGAAATCAAAAAGTAAAATTGTGTAGCAAAATTGTAAGTTCTGTAGTAAGGTTTTTAATAATTTTTAAAAACAGTTAAGAATTTTTTTTTCTTAAGCTTTTGAGTTTTATTATTAGGAATACATTTTATATTCAGAATTTAAGAGAGGTCAGTGAATATCTTCATTATATTAGTTTTTCAACTCTTGAGCCCATGGACCTTGTAACGTCGCTTCTCCAAACATCAACATCTGGTCGGTTTCTTTGTAGACCCGACACCCACACGTGCAGCTTCCAGGTGCAACGCAACCCCTTTTTGACCCCCGAGGAATGTAGCTCGTCGACCGGAAGATGAGGGGGAGAGATGTTTTGAACTTGCACGAGAGCGGTGGCGAACGAATCCTCCTCATTAAATTTAATAACTTTAATGTATCATTTAGTAAATAATATTCAATAGTTGTGACGTAAATAAATTCCATATTTTAATTAACCAAGAATACGCTACCGTTATTCTTTCAAACGTTACAGCTTAGAGTTTTGGTGGCAGCGCTTTGGGATAAAAAGTTAGCATTCAGGACCCGTGAGAGGAGGAAATTTTGGGTTTTTACGGACGGACCGCAACGCAGGGAGAAAAAGACATCTTCGAAAGCCGTGCTGCAATTGAATTCAGCTTAGGAGAAGGAGAGCGTCCTGCTCAAAGAAGATCAAACTGACCTATAGTGTTAACGGCCAGTGTCCGAAGGGAAAGCGATTTTCGGAAGCCGTGCTGCAATTGAATTCAGCTTAGGAGGAGAGCGTCCTGCTCAAAGAAGATCAAACTGATCTATAGTGTTAACGGCGAGAGTGTCCGAAGGAAAAGCGATTTTCGGAAGCAGTGCTGCGATTGAATTAGTCTTTGAAGCAGTGCCACGAGTGAATTCAAGGCTGGTCAAACTGACCACACTTTTGTTAAGGGTGAAAGATTCAAGATTGGTCAAAAGGACCATTGTTCACACGGAAGAGTTCAAAACCACTAGTGCACATTATTTGCTTCTGACAGCAAGCTGAGTACTTCAAATGGGTGAGTACTGTTATATTTTTGAGTTGCAAACTGCATATTGTATTAGGAATTTTGGTTAAAGTGTTCTTTACAAATTTTGAAATACTTAGTGTTTTTTCTTGCATGGGAACAGTGTTATTTTGTTTCTAGAGAATTGTAATTGTATTTCAAGCATTGTGTGCAATTTTAGCTTAAGATTTATTGTGTTTTAAGTCTCTTGAATGATTTTGATTATTTTTAGTGTTAAGTTTTTCTTTGTGTATTTCTGTGTATGCATGGGTTGATTGATTGATTGATTGATTGAATATTAACGTCGCACTGTTCAGCTACACGAGGGCTTTTGGCGACGGACCACGTAATTTTGAACCATGGTCAAGTGACGTGGACGACACCTGAGCTGGCACCCCCCTCTCCTAACTACCACACCACACCAAGTGTATGCATGGGACCAGTGTTATTGTATTAATAGAGAATAGTAACAATAGGGAAAAATTTAGCGTGACATTTATTTGATATTGTTTAAAAAATGGCTTTCCTTGGTAAAGGGAAAAAGCAAGACATGTTGCAACTTGCTGAGGAATTAGGAATAAATGCCACTTTAAATATGACTGTCCCTAGCATAAAAATTGCAATCACTAACAGTGAAGGTTATGAAGAGGAATTTGTTAAAAATCTGTATGAGACTATCATTGCAAACGGAAAAAGATTAGAGGAGTTAGAAAGGGATGAAAAAAAAAGATTGGATGAGTTATAGAAAGGGCTGAAAAAATGAGATTAGAGGAGTTAGAAAGAACTGAAAAAATGAGATTAGAGGAGTTAGAAAGAACTGAAAAAATGAGATTAGAGGAGTTAGAAAGGGCTGAAAAAATGAGATTGGAGGAGTTAGTAAAGGAGCAGACATTAAAAGAGAAAGAATTACAGCTGAAATTTGATTTAGAAAGGTTTAAAATAGAATCCGGATTTAGGGTAAACGATGAATCAAACGATTCTACAAATGCATGTTCTGTAACCTCTAATTTAAACTTTAAAAAATTGATCCCAGATTTCGATCCTAAGCAGTCAGATATTAGTTTATATCTAGTAATCTTTGAACGCCAGGCTAAAAGGGCGTCAATAGAAAAGAAAGAGTGGGTGGGGCAATTATTGGGTTTGTTACCCCTAGAGATCGTGCAATTTATTGCTCGCGAACCGGAGGAACAAGTCGAAAATTACGATTATGTAAAGAAATTATTACTTAAAAGATTCAAGTTAAGTCCGGAGGTCTTTCGGCAAAAATTTGTCCAACACCAGAAAAAATCCGATAGCACCTGGAAGGATTTCACTTTTGAAATTACGAATTATCTAGATGAGTGGCTGATTGGCTTAGAAATAAATACCTTTCAAGATCTTAAAGATCTAATGGTGGTAGATCAATTAAAAAAAAACGCGCCAATGCTAGTATGAAAGATCATTTTTTAGATAATTGGGCAAACCTTAAATCAGCTACTCAAATAGCAGAACTCTTTGATAATTATGAGGACATCCGAAAGGTAAATTCGAAACCCATGGATAGGTGGGGCAGAAATGATAAAATTTTGACATACTCAGGGGTCAAGGAAAAAGAAAATAGATTTGGGAAAACTTCCCCCAGATTAGGAGCTTCTGTTCCGGAGAGTACTAGAGAGAGAACTTTTGAAAAACGCGTGATTCAAAGATGTTACCATTGCAATATGCCCGGACATATAAAAGCCGTTTGCCCTAAATTAATAAAAAACAAAACGACGGAAACTCTCAATAATATTGAAGGAAATGAAAACCCGGATTTTCTTAATTCATATACAACAAAGGGCTCTGTGAATGGTCACGAGATAGACATTCTTAGAGATACGGGAGTGACAATAGATTTAGTATGTGCAAAATACGTAAATCCTTCTTTCTCTGGTGAAAATGTTTGGGTAAAACAACCGTTAAGCCCAGAATTAGTTTGTTTACCTTTGGCGGTCATGGAAATTTCCGGAAATTTTGGAACGGTGCAAACTAAGGCAGCGGTTTGTGGAAATCACTTAAATCAACACGGTCGATATTTGCTTGGAAATAAAACGGCCGAGCTAATAAAAGGAAATTTAGGCTGTAATTTCCTGCCAGTCGAAATATTGAATGCTGTCCAAACAAGGTCTCAAGTCAAAGCGGCTAGAGAAGAAAGGGGAATAGATAGTGGTGATGCTAAAAAAGGGGAAGATGAGGTTATAATTGTTTCTTCGGATGCAGAGGACGAAATTTTAATACCTGCACTCCAGGAATATGTTCCGGAATTAGCGCTGGGTTACGCGAGAAAATTTAATCAATGCTCAAAAAAATAGCGAGGAGATTAAATCCTTATACGAACAGGCAGCCAGTCAAGTGCAGATTACCAATCAGGTTTATTCGCTAGAGAAGGAATTATTGGTCAAAAATCGTGAAGATAAGTTAGGTAATGTGGTGAAGTTAATAGTAGTGCAGGAAGAGTTGCGCGACCCCATTAAATCCTTGTGTCATGACAGAACATCTGCACACCTGGGAATTACGAAATCCAAAGACAAATTAAACCGATATTTTTACTGGCCGAATTGCTATAGAGATATGGAACGGTTTGTAAAAACTTGCGATCAGTGTCAGAGGGCTGGGAAGCCCAATGATAAAAAGAAAGCTCCACTAAAATTGGTCCCTGTTATTCAGGAGGTTTTTACTAAGCTAAATATTGATGTGCATGTGGGCCTCTCCCGATCACATCTAAAGGGAATCGATATCTTATCACGGCCATTTGTATGTCATCAAAATTCCCTGAAGCTATTCCGGTGTCTGATATTAGTTCCGTTAGTGTCACAGATGCGCTGTTAAACATCTTTAGTCGGATGGGGTTTCCCTGTGAAATACAATGTGACCAGTCTACTTCTTTTACTAGTGCTCTGACTACCGAGTTTTTTGAAAGATTCGGAATACTTGTCAGGCATATAGTTCTGTGTATCATCCACAGAGTAACCCTGTTGAGCGATTTCATCGAACGTTGAAACGACTCTTACGAGTCTTATGTTTAGATGCAGGCTCCGAATGGGACAAACATCTTCCGTCAATTCTTTTAGCGTTACGAACTGTATCTCACGAAAGTACAGGGTATACACAGTCAGAGTTGGTGTATGGGAAAAATTTGCGAACCCCAGAGACGTTAGTAATGGAACATTGGATGGAACCGGAAGAAGAGGGTGATCTCGTCACTGAATATATGTGTTTAAGTTAATAAATAGATTAAAAAGATGTCAAGAAGTAGCAATAAATAAAATGGAGGAAATGCAAGTTAAGCGGAAGACTTGGTATGATAAAAACGCAGTAAAACGTGAATTTAAGGATGGGGATTTAGTCCTAGTGTTAGCTACATCCCGAACAAATAAACTAGCAGTGCAGTGGATAGGTCCCGGGACAATTTTAAGTAAAATTTCGGAAACGAACTATTTAGTCGAAATCCCCGGCAGACGCGAAACATCTCAAATCTATCATATAAATATGCTAAAACGATATTACAAAAGGCCAGAACACGTTAACGTAATTATTAATGATGAAACAAAAAACTCTCTCGCAGACCAGGAATTAGAAATCCCGTACTTAGAAAACAATTCTCTCGTTTATGATTTCGAGGACGTAATCCAGGCTAGCGAGTTGAACAAACACCTTCACGACAAACAAATGGATCGACTGCGCGAATTATTAAATAAATATTCTAAATGTTTTTCAAACAATCCCGGTTTAACTAATCTGGTTGAACACGAAATCCAGTTAGTTAGCGATCAACCAGTTAGGACGAAGCCCTATCGAATGTCGCACCGACAAAATGAAATCTTAAAAAACGAAATTAACCGAATGTTAAAATTAGGAATCATTGAGGTAGGAGAATCGGATTACATGTCCCCTATGATTTTAGTTGAGGTAGCTGGGAAAGAACCTCGTCCATGTATAGATTACAGAAAATTAAACGGGATCATTAGAACGGAATATTTTCCTCTTCCGAATATCAAAGAACGTGTAGAAAAAGTATCGGCGGCTAAATTTATTACCGTCTTAGACCTATCTAAGGGATATTGGCAAATACCTTTGAGTAAAACTGCACAGCGAGTTTCGGAGTTAAGAATTAAAGAATGCTCCATATTTCTTTAGTAAACTCATGGCTGAATTACTTAACGGACTAGAGGATTTCGTTGTCCCGTATCTAAACGATATCGCAATTTTCTCAGATACTTGGGAGTCGCACATTAAACATATGGAAACGGTTCTGCAGAGAATAAAGAGAGCTAAGTTAACGATAAAACCTTCAAAGTGTAAGTTTGCGCAACAAAATGTCAAATTTTTGGGTCACATTGTGGGTCAGGGTTTTCGCACCCCTTCCGAGATCAAAGTTCAGGCTGTTCTAGAGTTCCCTACCCCTTGCACGAAAACCCAAATACGTGCTTTCTTAGGTCTAGCGGGTTATTACCAAAAATATATAAATCTATTCTCGGTAATCGCTGCTCCGTTGACGGACGCGTTGAAGGGAAGAGCAAAGAAGGGAGAAATTACGTGGACGACGAAGTGTGAAAACGCATTTCGAGAACTAAAAGGGAAACTAATTGATAAGCCCGTCTTGTACGCGCCAAATTTTGAACGAGAATTCATTGTTCAAACGGACGCTTCAAACGCAGGTATGGGAGCAGTTTTAACTCAATTAACTGAACAAGGTGAGGAGCATCCAATCCTTTACCTGAGTAAGAAATTTTGAGAGGTAGAGAAGCGTTATTGTGCGACGGAGAAGGAATGTTCTAGTATTGTTTTCGCAATTAAAAGGTTACATTATTACTTAGATGGAAATTCATTTTTAGTTATGACCGATCACAACCCTTTGGTGTGGTTGAATAGAAATGTTAGTTCTAACCCTAGATTGATGCGATGGGCTTTGGCTTTGCAACCATATAATTTTAGAATTGTACATCGGTCGGGTAAAAGTCACAAAAATGCAGATAGTCTCAGCAGATCGGTGATAGATAATTAGGAAATGTTAACAATGTTCTCTTGCTCATGAATCATAATTGTTGCTTATAATGTTTTTTTTTAGTTAAAGGTTAATAATTGTATTAATTTTATTTATTTACTAGTACTGTATATCATATCGAATGGAGATGCGTGTCAAAAGATAAAGCCATGAAAAGCAAATGTATTACTATGCTTAATTTTGTGTATAGGGTTTTAAAATATACATGAGTATTTAGTTTACGCATGAGGCATATTGTGAAGAATATTTTATGTGCAAGGTCTTACACTAGCATTTGATATAACATGTTGTTAGTATAATTGATACTAGGCATTGTGATAGGAGTGTTTGTATTTTTTATTTAATGTTATAGTATGTTTTCTTACATTGCTTACATTGCTATTTCGTAATATGGATTTGTGTAAGTTCCCTAGCAAGAACACTCACTCACTAGAAATAAGTTAATTCCAAATTTAGTTCAGCGTTTTCTTTAGTAATAAAAATTGCAGCTCAAAAATATAGTGGTGCTTGATGAAGGGATGTGTCGGTAATCTGTCAGTTGTCTCATCGTCATTCCATTAAACTTTTCTCAACGGAAAAGTTCTATAAGAGAGGGCGAGAGCTGTAACGTCGCTTCTCCAAACATCAACATCTGGTCGGTTTCTTTGTAGACCCGACACCCACACGTGCAGCTTGCAGGTGCAACGCAACCCCTTTTTGACCCCCGAAGAATCTAGCTCGTCGACCGGAAGATGAGGGGGAGAGAAGCTTTGAACTTGCACGAGAGCGGTGGCGAACGAATCCTCCTCTCACAAAATATTGGACTCTAACAATCTATAATTAAATTTAATAACTTAACTGTATCATTTAGTAAATAATATTCAATAGTTGTGACGTAAATAAATTCCATATTTTAATTAACCAAGAATACGCTACCGTTATTCTTTCAAACGTTACAACCTCAAATCTTTTACCGCCAGGGTCCTCAAACCTTTTACCACCAGGTGTCTCCAACTACCTTAATCCGACTCTGAACATTACTCTCGTACTTATCAAGAATATTTTTCAAGTCAGTGTTTCTCAAACTGTGGGGCGCGCCCCCCTTGGGGGGGGCGTGATAACTCTACAAGGGAGGAGCGAGCATATTGAAAAGTCGACTTGAAAGTAAACAAACAAAATACTTTCTGTTATAATAAATGATAGAATACACATTTACACTGATATAATACACTTATAAATGTTTCAGTACTGTACAATGTATTTTATTATTAATTTAACAATACTAAATTAAGAACAAATTTGATAATTATCAGTGACCCCATGAATTTGTATTAACATTTATCTAGATAATTTGTATGGTTTATATAATTAATTCCTTAACTGCCGATTAAAAGTTACGCGATTTGCTCCCTAATGTCACCGTTTTCCATGCAGACGAGCGTATTTTGATGGCGGGTTTTTAGGGGGAGGAGAAAAGGAATAAAAAAATAAGCAAATCCTCTGAAATTAGTAAATCCCCTTCGCGAACACTGCCACCAAGGTCCTTTTATTGCATTCTAAAGCCTTCAGAATAATTTTATGGATCACACTGCACAGAAAAAATCATACTTCGGAAAGACGTATATATATGTCCAGAAAATTAATACTTTGACTGAGCCAGACATTAATAAACGTCGGTGGCTCATACGGGGTTAAAGTCGTATTGTAGCTTTAGTGTCAAAGTATAGTGTTATTGAATTCAATGCATTGTTATTGTATGGAGGGGGCGCGATGAAAATGATGATTGAATAGTGGGTCATGTATAGTGAAAGTTTGAGAAGCACTGTTTTAAGCTATTAATATTCTAAGAAATTTCTTTCGACGTGTATCTTTGGCGAAGAATAATCTTTGAGAAACATTTTATTTGGTGCACTTTCTGTATGATTTATTGAAATAAGAGTTTGACTACAGGAAATTCAAAAGATTATTTTACTATTATATTTAGCATTAAATTGAAATTTCAGTAAATTAATGCATATTTTTAGATTAATAGTTTATCTGGACTATAAATATGTATCATGCTAAATGTTACTATTATTCCTAAGGTACATAATAGAAAAACTAATAATCTTTGTTTTATTTTCAAAAAGATGTATAACTTTTTCTTTTCATATTTTAAACACTTTTTTCCCAAAAGAAAACTCTTAAGAATCGACTCTAAATTTCTTTTAGCGTTATTTGTTTCATCATTCCTGGCAAACTAGAGGTTTTCAATTGTTGGTGTCGCCATCTATTGTATTCATCAGGGTTTTTTACCTGAACTCGATTTTAACATTTTAAATAATCCTAATCTGGTTGTTAAATCTAGGGAGATTATAAATCACCAATGCAAACAAATATAGTTTCTTTCAAGACTATGTGTATTTACTTTTATATTTTTAGCAATTTATCTAAGCCAAAAATGTTTTAATAAAATAGGGAAAGCTTTATATTCAAAATGATTTAAATTTTCTTAATGTTAAATGTACATGATTATAATAACCAAGCTTATTGTTTTTTTAGGAAAAAAACCAACACTTATACATAAAACATTTAAAACTAATTTAATAGTTTAGAGTCAAAACGAACAAAAAGTGGATTGCAGTCATTATGCGGATAAAACCAAGGTAACCTATCATCTTCCACAATTCATCCCCAGTTACAATAAACTGGAACAATTTCATCTTTTTGACAACTACATCTAAACGATCGTTGAAGTTAATTACCATTAACTCTACATTTTCTTTCGAACCAGAGCAATTTGTCTATTCCCACTCATCTCCTTATCGCAAATAAACATTTCTACTAAGCTTTTACTATCTTCTGCACCATTTCCATCTCCTTTTCTTCTTCTCCCAATATAAAAGATTCAAGATGAATCTATTTAAGCCACCCCTTGTCCTTTTCCTACTCATACGGATGGATTTGTAAAATATTATCTATCGCTTTCCGTTATTCTAACATCGCCATTGCACTCTCTCCCCAAAAAAACAGCTATTCATTTGTTGGTGTCGACATCTACCGAGCTTAATACGAAGCTCTGTACTGTATCATATTTTATTCATAAAACGATATGATCGTTTGAAGTGGAGATAGTTCCCAATATTCCCAAAAGAATTTCAATGTCTCATAAATTATACCTAAATTCAAATTTAATTTAGTGAGTTTGACTTAATTCTAAGCTTTATATATAAGTTTATCTTTAATGCTACGTATTATATAACGTTTTACATATATTGTTATTCACATACATTTCATACTTGTTTCCATTCTTCAACTGTTTAGAGTGCGTTTATTTCCAATTAGCATAAACGCTTATAAGGCTTTTATATTTCAAATACTTAATATTATTGTGTTAAGATTTCTTTTAAACAGATTTACTCTGACAAATTTAAATATTTTATTTACAATAACAAATAAAAACAATGGGGTTTTTTTTGTAGTTACAAGACATTTTAACTGTCAGAAATTTTTTAGTCAAAAGTTTCAATCTAATTCAATTATTTCATTTTCAAAGTATTCTTGAAAAAATGGTTTTTTTTCAAAAAAATAAAAAAGAATTAAAGCTCAAAGAATTTTCTTTCTCTATTACATTCTTCAGAAATTATTACAAAAATATGCACAATATTATCCAAGTTTAATTTCCTAATTACTGCTGTAATAATGTAATATCAAAGCAGTAAGAATATTTAAAACATAATAATATATTGTAAAAATATATTTGCATCAAAATGCAGTTAAAATTAAGACATTAATCAAAGCAACAAAGAGATTTTCATGTTTACGTGTAAAAGTTGTATTGGATTTGTTTTAAAGAAAATTTCATACACTGCGGGTAAATTTAGGTGATTATACCAAAACAAAACGCCTTAAGTATTTACAGCAAATACATAAAGAGTAAAAAAAAAGAAAGAAAGAAATATATATTATTAACATCATGTGTATTATTACCCACATAAACAGAGACTTGTTTGACAGTTATAGTATTTTTACAAAAGAAATAAAAAAACATGCATTTCTAACAAAATGTCAGTGATTTGTTAGAAATCCAACACACACACACATACTATTATCTCTCTTACATTTAAAAATAAATTATAAAAACTGCCTTTTTTATTGTGAGAAAAGTTCTTAATTCTGCAAGGCATTCATGGAAAGAACAACGTCGTAAGAATGTTATTTAATAGATATGCGTCACAGTATCTTCAGACCTCTTTTCAGGCTTTGGTATGCTTAGCTTTTCATGGATTTGAATTAATTACTGCATTATTTTATCCTCATATAAGAGGGACTATGTAAATAACTTTGTGCTTAGTAAAAGTGCTGCTTCATACAACATGAAGGAACTTCTGGCGATCCCTTTTCCCGCAAGTCACAAACAGCAAAAATGATAGGAATGAAATGTGTAATAATTTATTTGGCTGGGAATTACTTTGAGATCAGTTCTCAATATATAAGACATCATGGATAAGATTGTCTGTGGACCCGCATATAGGTGGTTCAAATCACGTGATTCAGATACTTCCCAATCATCAATCCCTTAACTGATTCATCTGTATACCCAGAGACGTCTTAAGACTTCTTGAGGCCCTGGGCCCCTACTTAAAAATAGGCCATGTTCCCCGTCCCGTTTTTTGGAGTATACATCCGGAAATAACAGTTGACCATTTAAATTATTCAAATTATGATCTTATAAAGGTTGAGTCGAGAACGAGATGAGGCCCCTATTGTAGTCGAGGACCTGGGCCCGGTCCCGGTTGGCCCATGCCTGAAGACGTCCTTGCGTACCCCGCATGGGCTACTGAAAGCTGGCCACAATCAGTTTGGATGTACGAGCACTAATATTTTCTTTTTTCTATATTTTTGATTTAACCATATTTTTAATTCTTATTACGAGATTATTAGTGCTGGTATTTTTAAGAGATGCCGTTCGACCATAGCACTGAAATACTTCTCTTCCGGGATTTTCTTTTTGGTGAAGACGGGAATTTTCCATTGAAGGCTGGAATTTAGATTCTTGAAAATATTCGATAAAGAACAGGGGTTGAGAAAAAGTCAATGAGCAATTTGTTGATTGAGAATAAATGAAAATGGAAAGATAATCCAAAAAAGCCGAGGTTGTATCTGCCTCCATTGCAATGTACGACTTATTATTATACCAAACTTCCAACTGAGTATGCATATATATCTGAATATGCAAATGCACACACACACACAAAATCCTCAACCGTTTGAAAAAGAGATGCGAACATGAAATTTTTTGTAAGAGAGTATGAGAGAAATTCTCTTTTAAGATATATGAAACATTATCCATAGTATACAGAGTGTATTTATAAAAAGCAAGCATTTAAGGGTTTTTGTGTTCCGCACAATTTTAAGATTAAAAACAGTATGAAAACTTTAAAATTGAAAATTAAAACAAAATTCTTCTATTTTCGCCTTCTGTTAGGTATTATGCTTAATTATGTGCAATTAAAAATGTGTCATATTTGGAACTTTTTGAGCCGATTAAGGGGTTAATGGTTAAGCGGTAACTGAACCCTAGTGGTCAACACTCAATAGCCTAAAATTAATGGTCGAATGTAATCTCAAAACAAATGTACATCAGAATCTGTCTGAAACATTTATTCATTAGCCATGATTGTTCGATTTAACCCTTTCGTGGGAAGTGGCTAATAGGTCTAGCAACATAACGAAAAAATTTTTCCAAGTGGGCGGTGGATATTTAGTCTATCCACATGCACTAATTGAAGCTAAAACGCATAAAAACCAATACAGATGGCAGTACGATACCTTTTTTTGCATTTCATGTCCTCTGATGAGTAATTAGAAACAGTTTTTCTCGGTGTAATTCTACAAATTGTATTTTGATTAATATAAATAAAATTTCAAATCTGTGAAAAAATTTTGAGAAGTCCTAAGTATACTTCTCTCATCTGAATGAATTAAGCAAATAAATTAAACAAATGTACAATTGAATAGAATAAAAAAAG
The DNA here is from genome assembly GCA_019973935.1 of Trichonephila clavipes. Lineage (NCBI taxonomy): Eukaryota > Metazoa > Arthropoda > Arachnida > Araneae > Nephilidae > Trichonephila > Trichonephila clavipes. The sequence goes on along the minus strand of BMAU01020226.1, from coordinate 507,034 downwards.
GCTTTGCTTAGGTTTTTGGAAAGCTTTTATATGTGGATAGATGCTATATCCACTGCCCACGTGAAACAAAAAAGGGATCTTGAAATGATCACTTTTCCTCCACTCGAGAGAGAGCACTTGAGAATCATTTGAGAATGTTGGGGGTAAGAAATATAAACAAACTTTGTTTACAATATGTGGTACGAGATTCTTAGGTTCGAAAATCTTTCATTATAGCTTTTCTGTGCGTACCACTGTGCCTTCAAGCAATCGGTCTTACTTGCTTTGAAAAGCTTCACAGTAAATAGCTGATGAAATTCGGGAAATAACTAATTTAAATCCTCAAAAATATTACTTTGTTTCTAATTTTTATGCTAAAATTAAATAAAATGTAGATATATACCAATTCCAATGCATATTTTAGTAAGTATTCTATATATTGTACAATTATTCTATTATTATTTTATTATACTTGCACTTAGTATTTAACTGTTATTGAAATACTTAATTTTTCATAAAAAGTTTATTGCAATGAGCTTTATTATTTCTGTCCTGAAAAGTAAGTTAAGTGTCTTAAATGTTCAGTGGCTATAACTTCTGGCCACCACCCAGGAACAAAACTCCTAAACAGTTTTCTTTTCTTTTTTTTTGACAAAATAATGTTTATAGAGGATCAGAACATAACATTTATCAATTACTTTATCACTGAAAAGTGTGTTTTAGCTTTATGCCTGTGAAAGGGTTAAACGATTAATGGGGCATACGTCAAACTCGTTGCTTCAAATGGAGACTACTACTGGTGTGACGAATCTGTACGGAACCTTTCCACTAATCTTCTTAGGCGTCTTTCTGGGGAATATAAATTCGCGTTTATTTCCAATCAACTCCAAAAAGAGGTACTGGATATTTAAATTAGATAAGGTATTTAAGTCGAGAGTTGCGAGATAGCAAGAGAGATGATGGTAGACTATTGAGCCAGTAATTTAAACGCATTACTAGAAGATTCAAGGAGATTAGATTCGTGAAAACGTCGTGCTGCGAGACGTAACAGAAAGCTGATATAAGTCAGCGGTAAATACTATAATTCACGTACGCTTAAAATAAGCGTCTGTTTAAGCGACTTAGTTAAACTTAGTGAAAGTTAAGAATTCGAATACGCGCGCGTGTATTTCTCGGATCTCCTGTTTCGGTAAACCTTACTTGAGTTTGAGCTAGATTATTAACTAATTACATTCTTAGTAATTTAATTTAATATAAAGGCAAATCCCTTTAAGAGACGTAACATTATCTTATTATATGTTATCACAGATTTTTTTGAGAAAATTATAATAATAAATAAATATTATTATTATTCAAAATGGCTCTTAGTGGTTATTTGCATCAAAATAATCTTGGTGTTCAAGGTATGACCCAGGGGGGTCATCACAGTGGCGCCCAACTAGTAAATCCCGAGTTCAGAGTCGGATCTAATTTTTGAATCATCCCTGAGTAGTATTTTTCGGTGGTGGAGAATGTGGTTGGATTTTTGGAAAGTATGGATAATAACTTAACATAATACGAGATACTCACACAACGCGCTTGTGCATATTTAAAGGGTCATCTCACAGGACGGGCACTAGATTGGTTTGAGGTTATAGGGTTGTTGAAGACAAGGCGACGGATTACGCGCATTTAAAACAAGCGCTGTCAAAACAGTTCCCCGTGGTTAGAAATAGGTCGGAACTAGAAACGCGTTTCTATTAATCATCTCAAAAGCATAACCAAAAACCGTCTGATTTTGTGTATGATTTGTTGAAGATTCACAAAATCTTAAAACTCGAAATGACGGAGGAAAAATTGATCGATCATATTATTAGTAGGTTAGAACCTCAGTTTTTGGATTATGTAGAGGTTTGGAATCCGCAAACCACATCTAACCTCCTACAAATTATTGATAAGTATGAGGAACGGTTTTTAAATAGAAAGATCAGAGGTTCGAGTTGGGAATCCCGAGATATAAAACCAAAAGAGAACAATCGTTTCCCTAACAGGAATAGACAGATAAATTGGAGGGAAACGAGAGGTAACAATAGATACGTGGACAATAGTAGACCACGGAGAGTTCAATAGATTTGAGAGTCAAGGTGTTGCGGATAATCAGAGATTCGATGGTCGACGCCGAGGTAGTCAATCGGATCATAGATTCCACAATCAAGGTGGTCGACAAGGTGGTTCGAGGAATAGGGCTTTCAGGGGTCAGAATGATCGAAACAGATATTTAAACTTTTAAGCGATCGATGCGAGTATGGGGGTGATCGATCGCGATGTACGGAAAATCCTCCAGATACGGAACACCGAACTATCAGGGTATCCTCATTGCGAATGACTTCAGTAGATTTACTTTATGTCCCCATTCTTTTAAATGAGACATTCATTACAGCTCTTTGGGACACGGGAGCGGAAAAATCTTTCATATCAGAGTAAGTCAACCGCAAATATTTTTCGTATCGACCTCGTCAAAAGACGAAAGATAGATTAGTGACTGCCCAGGGAGCCCCGTGTTGTCACTTAGGTTGGGTTGAATTACTGATTCACATCCGAGAATTCCACAAAAACCTGGGAAACTCACATTCTTTACAATATGCTGTACCAATGCATTTTAGGCATTGATTTTATGAAGGAGTCCAAATTGATTTAAGATTTCGATCAGAAATCTCTGATCATTCCAGATGATCAAATTAAGCAGTTACCAAAAGTGGAAGAGCCGGTCGAGATTGATCTATCAGATACAAAGCTCGGTGAAGGGCAAAAGCAAAAGTTAAGGGATTTATTTAATGGTTTTAAATGGCTATTTTTAGATCAGCCGGAGTTAACTCATGTTTTATACCATGAAATCGATACTGGGGACAAGGGACCGGTAGTGTCGAGACCCTATAAATATGACAGTGTCAAAAAAGGAATAATCGATTATCACATTGAGAAAATGTTGCAAGACGGTTAGATCCGTCCTATTCAATCCCCATACGCGTCACCAGTAGTTTTAACGCGCACAAATAATGGCCTTCCTCCGAATTCTCCTGAAGCGTATCGATTCACGATTGATTATCGCAAACTTAATGCAATAACTAACTACCCCGGATATCCATAACCGGTGATTGATGATCTAATCACAAATATTCCGCATACTTGATTGATGTCCAAATTGGATTTAAAAAGTGGTTATTTTCAATTGGCGATTAGTCCAAAAGATATCGAGAAAACCGCGTTTATTACTCGCAATGGCACGTTTGCATTCCTCAGAATGCCTTCCGGCCTTTCAGGGGCGGTGCCAAATTTCCAAAAAGCCATTGATATAATATTAAAACCTGTTATTGGGCGTTTCGTGTCGGTTTATATGGATGATGTTATAAAAACATCTCCATCGTTTAATGAACACTTAGATCATTTGAATCAGGTATTTACATTGTTGAGAGACGCAGGGCTAACACTAAATAAAGAAAATGCCACTTCGGACGTGACAAATTGAAGTATTTAGGTCTCGTAATTAGTAAAGAAGGGATCGAAACACACAATAGTAAAGTGAAGGCAATCACAGAAATGAAACCACCTAAAAATAGCAAGGAAGTGTCGAAATTTTTAGGGATCGCGGGGTGGTATCAGAAATTTATACCCAAGTATGCAGATATATGTGAACCATTATATCGGTTAAAGAAAAAGGGGGCTAAATTTAATTGGTCGACAGAAGCACAGGATTTTTTTGAAAAGATAAAACGAGCATTAACAGAGGCACCAGTTTTACAATTACCAAATTTTATACAACAGTTTAACTTATTTACTGATGCTAGTGGGGTTGGAATTGAAGCTATGCTTAATCAAAACCACAGATCTATTGCATTCGCGTCTAGAATCCTCAAAAAGGTGGAACGAAACTATATTGTTACTGAACGCGAATGTTTGGCGGTGATATGGGCCTTAAATAAGTTTAAAACTTATTTCGGAACCCTGCCGGTGAAGGTAATCACAGATCACGCGGCATTAACAAAGCTAACGAATGGGAAAAACTTATCTAGTCGAATGATTAGATGGGCACTCAAGTTATCCGAGTTCAACATAGAATGGGAACACCGACCGGGGGTCCAAAACGTTGTCGTGTACGTTTTGTCTAGGAATCCAGTAGGCAATATGGATGGATCACAAATTTCGTGCGCAGCTCTTCGAGCCTTACCCTTAAACTCCCGAGAACAACTCATTCGAGAGCAAAGGAAAGATCCTGAGTTAGGACACATCTACCGTTATTTAGAAAACCCAGACGATGGTTCCGTTAAGGGCTCTTGGAAACCAAAAAAAAACTTTTTTTTGTCAATTTCAGATTATTGCATTTTAAAATTCTTTATCTCATTACCTTTCCAAAAATACCTCATTTTAATCTATAGCACAATTAGAAGTGCTAAAATTTTGTTTTTAAACAATCATCTAAACGCACGTCACCGATTTAAATGGACAGAAAAAAGGTAAACATTGCACTTCCTCTTTGGCCAGCTAGAAGTTTGACGTCATTTTTAAAATGTCTTCCACGATGCTAGCTGCCAAGCCTCAATTATTTTTCACCCTAAGAACGGCTTCAGCGATACAACTAATTATACGTTGTTTACATTTGTAGTTTTGGAAAAAAAAATCGTTCGTTCAAACGCTGTTTGTTTTGCTCAAGTTGTGTTTATAGTAATTAGACCTGCTTAGCTCTTTACAACGTTATTATTTTGATTTTAGTATTAATTTGTTATATTTAAAATGCCTAGATCTAGTGGCAAAGTTTTTTAAAAAAGGCGAGGTAATTTTAATCAAGGCAGAATAAGTAATTCCGAATCAACAGTGAGAAGTGATTCTGTACCACAGCAGTCTTCTGCTTCTAACAGTAATATTTCTGCTTCAGAAAAAAAACTTAGCAATTTAAATAACTCATACAAAAGTGAGTTTTATAGTGGATTTAAAAATGCTATTGTGGATTTGAATATTTTAGCTGGTGTGTTTTCTGAAGCTGTCAAATGTTTACAGTGTGGAGCAACAGGGCTTAACCTTTCCTGTGAAGAAAAGTGTTCTGGTGGAGCTGTTTAACTTGATATAATCTGTGATATTTGCAGTTATAGCTACAACTTTTGTTCCTCCAAGAAGTGCAAAGCTGAAATTGGAAAACCCAGCACCTACGAAGTAAACACCAGGCTTGTTTATGCAATGAGATGCATAGGGAAAAGTGCAGAAGCTGCACGAATGTTTTGCGGAATCATGAACTTACCACCCCCACCGACAAAGTTCTCAAAGTACGATAAAATGCTGTTAGGTGCAACTAAGGATGTGTGTGATGCAACGATGAAAGATGCCGTAAAAGAAGCTGTAGAAGAAAACCAAAATATTAGAGACATTCCTGTGGCGGTTGATGGAACATAGCAAAAGAGAGGATATTCCTCCATGAATGGTGTTGTGACAGTTACGAGTGTGGACACAGGAAAGGTAATTGACACTGAGATATTATCTAAACATTGTGTTTGCAAAGATAAAAAGAAACATGGACCGGTCTGCAAGAAGAACTTCAACGGGTATAGTGGAAGAATGGAAGTCGATGGAGCTCTATCGATATTTCAGCGCTCTGTTCAACGCTATGATGTGCGTTACACGAAATATTTAGGAGATGGTGACTCCAAAGCTTTCGATAACATTGTGAAGAATGAAGTATACGATGATAATTGTACGATCACAAAACTTGAGTGTATAGGCCATGTTATGAAACGGATGGGATCTTGCCTCCGACGTTTCAAAGCAAAGATGAGAGGCCAAAAATTGTCAGATGGCAAGGCATTATGTGGAAAAAATAGATTAACGGAAGCATCTATTGACCAATTACAAATATATTATGGTCTTGCCATTCGAAGAAATTTATCAAGTATGAAGGATATGCGACAAGGTATATGGGCAATATTTCTTCACAAAATATCAACGGATGAAAATCCACAACATGGATTTTGTCCATCAGGTCCTGACACGTGGTGCCGTTATAAGAAGGCACAATTGGAAAATAAAGTTTACCACCACAAACATAAACTTCCAGTTGCTGTTGTGGAAGCCATTAGGCCTATTTTTAGGGATCTTTCTGATCCAGAGCTATTGAAAAAATGCTTACACGGAAACACGCAGAATCCAAATGAAAGCATTAATAATGTTATTTGGTCTCGTGTCCCTAAAAAGACATTCGTGCACTTAGAAACACTTTCCTTTGGTACGTATGATGCTATTGCATCCTTTAATAAAGGGAATACAACTAAGTTGGATATTTTGAAAAAACTAAACATAGAGCCTGGATATTATGCGACATGCTGCATGGAACGCCTCGACAAAGAGAGGGATTACAAGGGCAAGATATGCCAATTTGCAAAAAACTAAGGAGGTCAGAAAGGTAAAAAGACTTAAAAGAATTATACAAGAGGGGGAATTTTCAAAAAATGCTGAAAACTTGGAATATGGAGCTGGAATGTTTTGATAAGGTGAGTTTTTTTTATAAAAATGTGTTTTTCTCAAAATGTCATTTTTGAAGGTTCGATGTACCTTTTCTCAGAAAGTATATATCTTATGTAAACATAATTTATATGACACATTCTTTGTATGTTCTAGTATTTACTGGAATGAGCTTTTAGCAAAATTTTGTATATATTTTTTATACATTTTTTTTAAAAAAATTTGTTTTCTCGAAATAAATCAAATAAATTTTTTTAAAAAACTAATAAAAATTTTAAAAAAAGCTCATTTCAGTATAATACTAAATCTATGCTTAACTTGTAAAAAAAATTTGGGTGTTGTACTTACAACAGATTCTTAGAAAAGGAACATTGAAAAAGGGCTTTTTAACGTTATCAGTATAGGGCGTTCCAATACCCCTTAATGCGACTGTATGCGAGGGTTGGTCCCAGGATTTCAAACTTATAGATGGTCTACTCTTTTACGCGAAATATTCTACAACTCTTGGAGAACTAAGAGTGTATATTCCTAGATCGCTTCGCGAAGCAATAATGAAAGAATTTCATGATCTGCCCTTAGCAGGTCATCTAGGAGAAAGAGGAAGACCTATTTTAAATTACGCGACACATGTTATTTTCCATATATGAGGAAATATATATTTGAATATGTATCAACCTGTGACCGGTGTCAAAAATTTAATTACAAAAATGCGCTACCAGCTGGTCGTTTAATTCCGATAGTATCGAATTACCCCAATGAAATTGTAACGTTAGACCTATTAGGCCCCTACCCCGCATCCCGATCCCAAAGATATAGATTTTTATTAGTAATAATTGATCATTTCACTAAGTGGAGTGAGCTTATTCCTTTACGAAAAGCTTCGGCCCAGGCCATAGCTAACGCCCTTTTCAGAATTGTATTTCACGCGTTACGGAGCTCCGATTTCTTTAAATAGTGATTACGGCCCCTAGTTTATATCAGAGGTATTTGAACACTTAAGTCACAGGTTGGACATAAAACATAGGAAAACGGTAACATACAGGACACAGGCGAATTTAACGGAAAGAGTTAATCGCAATTAGTCCAGATGATAGCCTTTTTTGGTAAAAGAAAATCACGAAAACTGGGACCGATTTCTTCATGAATTCGCTTTCACGCTGCGAACTTCAGTGAACGAAACAACAAATAAAACTCCGACTGAGTTATTCTTAGGTAGAAAGATTATAACACCTTTTAGCAAATCAATAAATGTCACAGAAGGTGCTGAATATGTAGGAAGAAACACATTGAGAAATTATTCGATGAAGCAAGGCAGAATATGCGGAAACAACACAAACATTGGGAAAAATATTATAATCGGAAAAGGAGGGTAGTTAACATCAAAGTAAATGATTTGGTGTTGGTACAAACTCATTTTATAAGTGCTGCGGGTAGGAGAGTGGTTGGAAAGTTTATGCCTAAGTTTAAAGGGCCATATAGAGTGTTGGAGGTAAGGAATAACAATTTAATTATTTTGAAGAAGGGTAAAAGGGTAACAGTTAATAGTGAACAGGTGCGAGTGTATCGTCCACGACAATCCGACACGATTAGTTCGGACAGTCATCTTGGGACACTATATGAAGGACAGAGGTCGAGTAATAGGTCAAGTAGATCGAAACCAGGAAAATTTAAAGGATCTTGGAAAACCTCGAGTGAGGAGAGTAACGGTCATAAATTAAGTAAGGATAATGCCGGATGGGAGGATCCGAGATTGAAACGTAAAGTAGAGACAAATGGATCAGGGGACAGGAAGGATTTAAAGAGGTCCAAAATTTGCAGAAAACGTTCTCTGCAGGGGTCCGAACATAGGAACCAGGAAACACCAACCCCTGAACCAAAACAGGGGATAAAAAGAGCAATTCCGTCCTCGGTTTCATCTCGAAATTATAAATATAAAAGACCTAATAACCCCTCCCAGGGATCACAGTCCATTGCAGGTCCTTCTCATCAACAAGATTCCAGGCAGGACAAGCCACCTACAGAACTGAGCAGGCACGAAGGAAGTGGACAATACAACAAGGCCCGGGAGACAAAGACAACTAAAAACGGAACCAACAGGGCAGCTGAGATGGGACCTTTCCGGTCTAAACAGGCGACAGCAGTGAGACCTTCTCCGTATTACCTACGCAGCCGAGTAAGACAACCCGAAGGATTTCCAGAGGAGCGGAGGAACATGGAAATGGAAAGTATCCCACAGAACAACATCAGGAGATTGATTGATTGATTGAATATTAACGTCGCACTGTTCAGCTGCACGAGGGCTTTTGGCGACGGACCACGTAATTTTGAACCATGGTCAAGTGACGTGGACGACACCTGAGCTGGCACACCCCTCTCCTAACTACCACACCACACCAACGGGAGGACGTTTCAGCTCTCGACAGATTTAACGTGCATCGCTGCCCTACACGGCGGGTCTTTAGTGGTACTGGGCTCGAACCCGTGACAAAGCAAGCCACGGTCCGATACCTATACCACTCGGCTACCGCGGCCACACAACATCAGGAGAAGGAGCCTCAATATGGAAGCCTTAGACGGAGATCCAGTGGATAGGAGCGAATAAATGACAAAGAAAAATATCAGGTTGTATCGTTTCTTTCTTTTCTCCTTACGAACAAGTGGTCGGAAGAATTATTGCAATGAAGCAAGTCACGGGCGGATTTTTAATTTAAGAAGCCAAGCAAAAGCGGACACTACAATGAGTGTGTTTTTTCTTGATGAGAAAAATCAGCTTTTGTTTTAATTTTTTTGTATAAATATGGAGAAAACATTTGTAAGAATGCATTTGTTTACTTCTATGTATGACTTCGCTAAGATGCGACAATTCCTTTGGTTGTTTGTTTTATTGTTTTATTTGAAAAATGTTTGAAATTGTATGTATATATATGTGCATATTTTATCTCACATCTGGTGACTTGATACGCGGCGTAATTAGTTAGAGCTAACATTTAATACTAACAAGCGCAGCATGTATGGAATGGGAATGTTAAGGAACCAGATGCTTCAATTGATGTATATGAAAATGTTATGTAAAAAATGAAGGAATCTGTATGTACTATAGATGTTTGTTTTTTCACACAAAGAAATTCTCATTTCAGGGTAGCTGACCCTGAGCATTGTATATTCAACAAAAGAAGCAAGATGCAAGTCCGAATATGTTTTATAATATTTAAGTAGATTTTTAAGTAGTTAAGTAAACCATGCAGACAGGTTTTTTACCACTTCGGTGGTTTTTCCCTCGCCTCAGAGCCAAATGGGCGTGGTGTAGGGAAATCTAATTCTGTAAATGTTACGTCCTTTAAAGTGTAGTTTTAGGTTGTAATTTTTTTTTCCTTAGGGAAGGAGAATTTTTAGTATCCGATTGGTAGATATGTATATTAAAGTCGTCGGGACTATAAATCAAGTCTAGGAATTGGTAAAGTAATTTATTTTCAGGCCGTTTGTGACCTTCGAATAAATCCCGTTTTCTTTTTGGAGGTGTTTGTGACGAATCTGTACGGAACATTTCCACTAATCTTCTTAGGCGTCTATCTGGGGAATATATAAATTCGCGTTTATTTCCAATCAACTCCAAAAAGAGGTACGGGATATTTAAATTAGATAAGGCATTTAAGTCGAGAGTTGCGAGATAGCAAGAGAGATGATGGTAGGCTATTGAGCCAGTAATTTAAACGCATTACTAGAAGATTCAAGGAGATTAGATTCGTGAAGACGTCGTGCTGCGAGACGTAACAGAAAGCTGATATAAGCCAGCGGTAAATACTATAATTCACGTACGCTTAAAATAAGCGTCAATTTAAGCGACTTATTTAAAGTTAATGAAAGTTAAGAATTCGAATACGCGCGTGTATTTCTCGGATTTCCTATTTCGGTAAACCTTACTTGAGTTTAAGCTAGATTATTAACTAATTGCATTCTTAGTAATTTAATTTAATATAAAGGCAAATCCCTTTAAGAGACGTAACATTATCTTATTATATGTTATCAGAGATTTTTTTGAGAAAAAAATTATAATAATAACTAAATATTATTATTCAAAATGGCTCTTAGTGGTTATTTGCCTCAAATTAATCTTGGTGTTCAATGTGACCCGGGGCATCACAATGGCATTAATGGAAAAAGTTTTGAATAACATTTAATACAACAAGTGGTATACAACAGTCGCAGCACACACACACAAAGATTGGAAATATATCCTCTTCAAGTAATATTCACAATGTCTATGAAAAGAAAAAACATTCCTTAAAAGGCTTCTCGGTGACCCCTGCTCGTGTGTGTACAGTGACAAAGAGTAAAGCCGCATTCACACCAAGGGTTGAGCATCTAGACAATCAGAGACTTTATCTTGAGTGAGATGAAGTCTCTGATTGGCTAGACGCTGCTTGCCTTGGTATGAATGCGGCTTAAGACTTTGCCTTTCATAGAGTGAGGTGGCCACAGTAGCTTAGTGGTCAAGGTATCGGATGGTTGCTGGCTTGTCAAGAGTTACAGCACAGTACCACTAAAGAACCATCGTGTAGGAAAGCGCGATGCATATTAAAACTGTCGAGAGCTCAAACGTCCTCCCGTTGGTGTGGTTCGGTAGTTAGGAGAAAGGGGGTGCTAGGTGTTTTCCTCGTCACTTGATCAGGGTTCAAAATTACGAGGTTGGTTGCCAAAAGCTCTTGTGTAGTGCCAAAAGCCCTCGTGAACAGTGTGATACAGTAATATGCTCTCACTCACATTCATGGTGTGAGTTTTCATTTCCGTCCCTTTCTGTAGAAGTACGAGGACAACTGCGAACAGGCAGCGTAATTTTTAACCGCGGTTAAGGGACGAGGAAAACACATTAAATGGCACCCTTCTCTTCAAACTACCACATCACACCAGCGGAATGACTGAGCCAGGACAGAATGTAGTGTACATAGCCCCTTGTGACGTTTGGGAAAATTGATGGGTAGTGTGAGGGATAGAATTGATTTATTACGACCACAGTTATTAATTACAGTATGTACTGTTTGTTACGTCATTCAAAATACTGACTATTTCCATTCTGCAGAATGTGTTATTTGTGAAGGAGGAGGCAAACTCAACCGTTCTTTCCAGTATTTCAAAACAGACTGACTTTCCACTATGTTGGGAGAGAAGGGTGGCGGTCGCCTCTTACACGTCGAATTACAATCGGGGTTCCTGCTCACAGGAAGTGTTGTTTTCTATGGCCATCGGTTGCCGGTGTGATATCGGATGAAAGGAACCCCCCCCCAATATTTTAGAAGGGCATGTGTGGACATGGACGGTGAAATGCTTTCTATTTATTTAATCCAATTTTGCAGCTGCGAGGCAAAAAACGTTACACTCTCTACGCAACAGGTCTGTTGCTTTGTTCTTACTTATACCACCTGATCGACAGAAACATCAGATCAAGGTCCTCGAAATTCATCTCGGTGTAGGGCTAGATTTTTACGCCTGTCGTTAGTCTTAGCTTCGAGCACCATGCAGGTGACAGTACGATTTGGCTCGGTTCCACCCCAATTTTGAGGGATGGTGAGGGGTTCTATCTATCTTACTCTTCCCCCAATCACTCGGCTCGACGGCTGTTTAGAGTACCCCCATCTCGTGAAGGCACTATACATTTACAAACATCCATGCCTTCTTCGGGATTCAAACCCATGCCCTACGGCACCGCTGTCAGTGTCACTAACCACTATATCGCTTGGGCAGCGAAACGGGTTTTCAGTGGGATTAAGGCTCGAACTCATAGCGCTCCAGCTACAACCCCCCACCCTTCACTATGACCACAAGGTTGCAGCGGCCACAGTGTATCTTGCGCAAACACCCTCCTTCGCTTAAAACATTCTGGTTTTCACTACTACTAATCGTTAATAGACCTTTTTGTTCTTGATAATCAAACTTCCTATTAATGTTTCATGTCCCCTTAATGCTGAAAAAAATCAGCACATGTGGAATCATTACATCATTAATTGTGTTGATGTGCTATTCTTAATTATTAATGAATTATTAATTAGTCAATGAAAGCTCTTCATTCACGCGTCATCAAATTTTTGAAGTGATAACTTCTATAGGCGCGTTTTGCTGGAAAGAGAACTTCAATGAACATCACGCTCGGATTTGTAGCGCTCATTAGACTTTTTTCGTCTTTAGTCAGAAATGCTACTCGGATAAAGTCGTCCGCGACATACACAACCCTAAAAAGAAAAATTAGGAACGTTTCCTCCCTCCCCCACCACTCCGAAACGACATGAAACGCGGTCGTCTGTCCCCCCACCAATGCGTCGTAAAAAATAGGCTTAGAGAAAGAAATCTTACACTAAAATTTTAACATAAAATATAGAAAAGAACAAATTTTTATAGGACTAAGTAAACATTATAATTATCGATAGCAAATATTGCAGTGAATTTAAGAATAAAAATCTATTTTTGTAAGCGAATCGGAATAGCAATGAACTAATAGTTCTATTAATTACATTACTTAAATATACTTTGAACATAAAAAGAAAATTAAAACAATTAAAAATTTAAAATAACAAAATTAAGTATACATGTATTAAGAAAAAATTACATTAAATAATTTAAATACAAGAAAACAAAACGTAATTAAGAAGACTTACTTTACAGCAACACCGGATATATTTGTACAAAACTGCCATACAATGACAAAAGAGCTGGTATAAGCTAAATATCATGATATAAATTTTCCAATTAAATTTCTTTTTAAAGATTTTAACCTAGATTCCCCTTTTCCCAATCTGCTACCTGTCTAACTATCCCTTTGCTTAGATTAATTCATGGATAGAATTGAATATTGTTAAATTACAACCAAAATTTTCAAGGCCGGATTGGGTCTTCTGAACAAATTACCTATGATTTAAGTGGGAGTTTCTAAAGTAGATTTTTTTCAAAAGACAAATCAAATTCTTTAGTTGATTCTTTATAATCAAAATTTAATTTAATTATGTTAAATGATCCTAATGAAAGCACGAGGAAGTACGGAACAACGCTTGACGAAGTTTTGTCTTATAGATATTTAAATAAAATTTTGAATCTCGAAACTATTTATAGCTTATTTCAGCAACCATAAACACATTGTTTCCTTCTTAGAATACAATTAATTCACAAACATGATTGTATATTTCGCACAAAAATATTGCTTTATGAGTACAAACATGTGAATAAATAATTTTATAGAACAATACTAATATCCCCTTGTTTTTTATTCACCGAACTAATCTCTGAAATAACATTACAAAATTTGAAGTTATCACTTCTATCGAGTAGTCATGAGCACACACACTTTTTTTTGTAGGCGTGTTTGATTTCAGAGAAATTAAGGTATGAGGTCCGTTCAATACATATTACTTTTACTCATTGAAAAAAGTCAAACAGTTTTTTCCATTTTCAATATTCTTATTCTTTTATTTCTCGATGTTTCTTCCCCTCTTTTGAATGAATTTTCATCCCCATACTAATCCGAATTTCAAAACATTACATTCAAGACCACTGCTGTATGTAATCAAAATATCTCTGAATGATTATTATTCTTAGAATTTAAAACTTTGAATTGGGGATGGGAGATGATAATACAAGGGAAAAAATTCCTGAAATATGTCAAGGACACATTCCTGTGTCACAATGAAGCATGTCAAGACCGCCGCAGCACCCTCTGACCCTATAATTTTCAAGTAATTGACCAGTGCAAAATGTCGTGAGAAAATTCGCTTTCCTCCTTTCAAACTTTGTAAGTTTTTATATAAAGATTCACCAGAATGCAAACTATTGCTTTTCCCCCTCCTGACTGGAGGATGAAAAGGAGAAAAAAATTGTTTTAGATAGACTTAATTAAGCATGCAGAAGCCCATGATACCTGACAGAAATATTCTGTATCACATACAGATGAAAGTTGTAGAAGATTTCTTCAAAACTAGAGTACGAAAAAAAAAGGGGTTTTTTTTCAGTCGATTAGAAATTTTCAATGTTTATTTACTTATTTCCACATCCTGTTTTGGAGTTGTTTTAGAATGAGGGTAAGTTTATTTAAAACATCCGTTGCTTTCGTTTCTAGTATATAAAAAAAAGTTTGGCGAAAAAAGATTAACTTTTTTTTTCCATGTCTGTTTGAACATCGCTGAAACTTTTCCCACGAACATATCACAAATCCAATTCCCCCCGCGACTCCCACGTCGAATAGTTTCAACACCTGAATTGCGAGAAATCGTTTTGGGAATAAGATTTTTTTTAAGGTTGATGTTTTTTTGCTTTTCGAGAGTCAATCACCATTCCTAAACATAGAAATATTTTATATAAAACCTGTTATTTAAGAGAGTGGACAAAAAATATGTATAATTTAGTGGATATTTATATTTAACTCATAATAAAAACTAACGTAATCACTTAGAAATCACTTAGTTATTTATTTAATTTATTAGTCAAATAATATTAGTATATTACCGAATATCGTTCATATTTGAAGCAAACAGTTTTGCTATCATTTTTTTCTACTTGTACTATTTTTTTTAGTTTGCCTTTATTGGATAACGAATTTTTCCCTTTAGCTCTGGTTCGAATTTTTATATAAACAGACATTATTTTTCAAAGTAATCGAGTCAAATTATAAATCATTTCTCTTCAGTGGTTATCCAAAGTTCTTTTAATGGCTTCGTGAATTAGTAGCCTGCGTTATCTGGTCATTGGTTCAAGTCCGAATCGCCGTGAAGAGGAAAGTACCCTCGTTAAATCTGTCAAAACTCAATGTCCTCACGCTGTCGTATTGGGAAAGTTTGGATAGTGAATTGCTAGCTTAGGTGTCATCCTTGTTACTCGACTGATATTCAAAAATACGATGTCAATCCCCTACAGCAGTGCTTCTCAAACTTTTAATGTTTGCGACCCAATTTTCAATCCTTATTTTCATCATTAATAATGTACTTTGACACTAAAGCAAAACTACGACCTTAATTATGTACCATGCAAATTATGGAATCAAGTATTAAATTTTGTGCTTGACAAGTCGATAGGGTCACTAGTGATAATTTAACTTTTGTTCTTAACTTAGCATTGATAAGTTAATTAGTAAATTAATTATTAAGTTAATTAGTAAATACATAGTGCAGTAATGATATATTTTTAAGAGTAAATATGTTTTTTACTTTTTATTGTGTCAGAATGTATATTTTATTTTGCTTCCTTTCAGTAAATAAGTAAGTTTTTTAAAATTATCTTATTTTCGATATGTCCGCGTCTCTCATGTCAAGTCATCACGCCCTAATCGCTCAGATCACTGAAACATGAGGTCTTGATATGAGTGAACGTCTTAGTCAGTGAATATTAACGTCACTCTATTCAGCTACTCCAAGGCTTTTGGCAACGGACCTCGTCATTTCGAACCCTGGTTAAGTAAAGAGGACGACACCTGAACTGGCACCCCCTCTCCTAACTACCACACCAACGGGAGAACGTTTGAGCTTCGACAAATTTAACGTGCATCGCCCTTCTACACGGCGGATCTTCCACGGTGCTAGGCTTGAACTCATGACACGGCAGCTTCAAGTCCGTTACCTTGTTACCTTGGCCACTATGCTATCAGAGCTTCATGAATGTCTTAGACTATTTACTGAGGGGGGGGACATATTCAAACATTAGCTCAAGAATAAGCTGTGTTCAGTGTAGGAGAGGTATCACTAAGAAGTTCCTAGTGACCTTGGTGATCAGTTGAAACGATTTGAAGCCAGTGAGGCGCACAGGAATTTTTCAGGAGGGGGAGTGATCGAGGGTTGAAAGTCCACCTTTCTCGTATCATACCCCAATACGCCGCCAAACATATTCTTTTCATTTTGTCGATTGTTGGGAACAAAAAAAAAACAGTAAAAAATGAATTATTGAACAGATAATTAGCATTAATTAATAAAATGAATTTTTAATAACAGAGACTTAACTAAATCTTACGTACTATGTGCATACAGTTAGGATTATAATCAATTGAAAAAAATAAAGAGTGTTGGGGGAATATGAACAAAGGTTTCTCCCCTCTTCTTTTCATACACCTCTGTTTGCAGCACATGATTTTAACTACTTATCTGGTTGTCCACAGGCAACTTTATCCGAGATCCTTAGACAACTCAGATGAGAAGAAATGTCCACTTAGATAAATTATCAAGTGACTTTATTTTTATAATTGCACACGTCGATTTTCGAGAGAAATCATCTCTGCCAGCTAACTGTTACAATTCAACCAATGATCTTAATAGCATATCTTCACACAAAAAGATATGTGTGTGCTTATTTCAATCAAGATTCGATTAACTCTCTGACTGGAGCTTCCGTCTCTCAGGCGGGGATCATTTGCTTTGATGCCTGCAGATAACGCTGTGGTGGGCTGCTTTGACATCTTCAGTTGAACTCTATCCAATGAGAGGATGCCGTGGTGTTACATGGCGAATTTTTTCAACTCACGATATGCGCGATTTTTCTTATTTATCACCGTCTATCAGACGGATATTTCTATAGTTTTTTTCGTGTTTGGTATTATTTTTAATTAATTTTTTTACATGTATATAAATAATTTCTAATCAGTTTTTATAAAAATACTAATCACAATTGTAGTGATACAAATATATTGCTGTGCTTGATTTAACCCCGCACATCTTATTTGAGCCATACTCAATTTCATGAGCAATAATCACATTTAAAACAGTCCTTAGGTAATGAATTTTTTTAAAAAAAATTACGTACCCGTCTGTCAGACGGATGTTTCTCAGTGCGGCAAAAAAAAAATCATGTTCCGGCCAGAGGATTAAGAGCATGCAGTTTGGTTTTCAGGCAGTTTCTGTATTTCTTAAATTTTGAAAAAAAAAGGTGAAATTGCTCCACACTTTACTTCCTGCCAACATTACAGTCACAAAGTTTGGAAGAACATAGGTTAAATCTATTGAGGTACATTTTAAAATTACCATGACCAGTAAGCAATTGTGTGAATTAAAGTTTGTAAGAAAGAGAAAGTCAGAAAAGAGTGATCTGATTTCGTGTATTGAGTGTTTGAAAGAGAGACAACGTTTGTTTTTCAGTTCTTTTTTTGTAGAACAATTTCGAAATATTAACTGGAATTTCAATCCCCCACTTGGTTGTGAATTTTGCCAAGAAATCAGCCCTTTCGTTTCCATATATTCCAGTACGGCCACAAGCAAGAGAAAAAAACACTATAGGATATTTGAATGCTTAAGACATCTAAGATTCTTTTGAATTTGCACAAGAATGTTATTGAAAGATTAAATACTTTGTAGAGTTTCTGAGGAGGAAAGAGAATCTGAACCAGTTAAATATTTAGAAGAGCCTTTATTCTGCATGATCCATTTTATAGTATAGTTGATTCTCTCTCTTAAAAGCTCGGCAAAAAAAGTGTATTCATCACGAATTCATAATTGGTGATGTTCAATTTCAAAATCATTATGAAAATTACAAATGCAAAACCAACGCGATTATTAATTTTGCTTCCATCGGTAAAGCAAACAAACGGATAATCTTCATCAACTTTACTATGGTAGCTGATTAAATGGATGTCACACCGTTCTGAAGGAAGTGGGAGATCTGAACTAAACAGTCATAGCTAGATACAAAAGATGAAGATAGTAAACTTTGAAAGTAATAGAATGGAGGATAAAGATATCAACTGGAGAAAAACAAAAATTACAAAAACTGATTCATAACTAATAGTACGGTAATCACAGATGACACGTAGTAAAATACGTCTCTGGATACGCCGTAGAAGCTTATAGCAGTGTCCCAAATTCCTGGGTCATATGTAATGAATGGCACAATACTTTGCTAATAGATAGCAGCATGAACATTGGAACTCCCTTCTGAGTCTTACTGATTGCTTCATCGTGGCGGGAGGGTGTTCCTGGGCGGAATGGGCGAAGTACGTTGGGAGTTTGCTCTAGGCAGGTCACCCTAGACGTGAAGGTCATTCCATAATGTCCAGTTAAAATCAGCAGGCATTGGAGTCAAGACAGACTTCTACCATTTGGTGATCCAATCCTTGGATGAACAGAAGCTGCACATTTCATCCTTCATGATAACTCATTGACTCTCATTATAGATGTATCTACACTGATCATCTTCTTGTGCTTAACTTTTTGAGAGTCAACGATTTAATTGATTTTGTCTGACTTCATCAGACCCTGCAGGATTAGCAACAACAGCAGCATATTGGAACTAATACCATAATAGTTGCGAGCAATACGATTTAATCTTTGTTGCAGTTTATCACATTTCTGTGAAACATAAGCTATTTGCTTATTCGAAGAAAACTTATTGTCAAGAGATAGTCCTAAGGCTGTCAATGTTAAAGAATAAAACCCAGATTTGGAGGCTTTTTTTGGATAAAAAGTATTTCAACATTAATATCATATTCTGGCTTCGCTGTCCTATTTAGAGCAGCATATTTCGTTAAGCTCCTCATTCTTATCCAAGTTGACCAGTTTTTTCTGATACAAAACATGTTTCACTTTTTTTTCTATACCGTAATGTTAAATGAGATATCATTTTACATGTTGAAAGGTAAAAATAATTATTTATGCAATATGTTATAAAGACGCTACGTTATAAACAGATGTATGAATTACAATGTTGCAAAATTTTCACGAAAATTAAGACATTATTCTGTCTGAAAATGTACTCCGCGTTTAGTTCAGGCTTCCGTACATTTAATGAAAACAGCCTTCTCTACTGAAGCCAAAAGGAAACCATCCAAGAGAAAATGAATAAAGATCTTAATGTTCCACCGCTTCTTGAATCAGAAAATCAGACAATCAGAACATTTCTTTAGCCGGTTACCTCAGATTTCAAATGTATCTATCAGGAAATTGCTGGCTTACGACAATTCCATCCCTAGCTCTTCTAAGAAACCTAGAGCAGTTTTTAACCACGCGTATCAACACTTCCCAGACCTGAAAAGGATGAGAATGTCTTGATATGAATTAAAAAATTCTTATATATCTACATAAAATTTAAAAAAAAAAAATGTTTTGTATACATTGTTACACTAGTTGTTTTCTTTTGCAAAACTTTACTCACTCTAATTATTACCCCCCCCCGTGCCAAGCAAGCTTTTGATCGCGTTTAGTGAGGAAACTTCACCCCTCATGATCTTATTTCAAACTCCTATACCTTTTCTAACTTTCTTCCAAGTGATTATTTAAAGTTTCCTTTCAATAACTGCACGTAGTTAATTAAGAGGTAACTAGTAACGGACTTAAAAATCATATTCTCTTAATCCTTGTTATTAAAGAAATTTATCCCTTCTCTTCTCGTTCCGTCGAGATACGGCAGACGGTTGAAAGATGGGTTTTGTTGTCAAGGAGATGTAGTGGTTTCCCACTCTCTCCTCCACCAGCGTTGTTGCGCTGCTCTCAATGTGGACTCCTATTTATTTTTATATGTAACTTGAACAAATTATTCTATGTTCAACTTATTATGATGAGTGGATAATAGAACTTTCTCTAAGGTTTCACGTAAATATATAACCGTTACCGTTATGAGAAAATGAGAAGAATTGAGGGGGTTTCGTTCCTTAATAAACATTACACTGGATATAACAGGATTAAATTCCAATTTAAATTGTTTTGACCAATAGGTTTTTAGGTAAGTTATTAAGCGACTTTATTTCATTACATATGTCGACTTTCCAGAGAAAAGATCTCCGCCAGCTACCTCATACAATTTAAACTATCACGTTAATAGCATCTATTCATACAAAAAATATAAGCATGGGCTTATTTCAATAAAGATTCGATAATATAGTGATTAATTCAATCCATAAAAAGGGAAGCATGCCAATAACTGGGGAAAAAAATTTAAGTTATTATGATGATTTTCTTTTTTATGGCATTGTTGAGATATTGTCATTTTCAAAGGAGTCTTATAAATTTGAAAATTTCTCTGGAAATGAGAAGTACTAATTTCGATCTGATATTTATTTTTAATCTCAAAATCATCCTTATCAACATTTTGCCTGATTTATAAAAATGCTGTAAAAGGGGCTAAATTATTTATAATATGAATAAATTAGACTTTGCTTTTAGTAAGAAAACAACATTTAATAACAACAGTTAATAAGAAGGAACGTAAGAAGAACATTTTCCCCTTAAATCGTGCACGCCACTTTACGAACGTCTGAGCTTGGTAGAATGATCAATGTATGTCTCAGCTTCGTTCACAGGATACTTTCATGAGAGGGTTACATTTCTAAGAGATGTAAAAGAAAGCACCGAAGAGCAATTTTCATTGTAAAAATTAAAAATGTGTTGGTCTACGGATAGGTGGGTGAGCCCCACCCTTGTCTATACCAATACTATGTCTTCAGTGGGACCACCGAACGTCTGAAATCTATTCCATTTTGTCCTGCTAACGTCTGCAGGCATAGAATATGAGTCAGGTTTCTGCCATTCAGTTCTCCGTTCCTTTAGATACGAGAAGCTATTCCTCATCCACTTTCACCTACTCAAGAAAAAATATTTACAGAACTCTTTTTTTTTTCGTTTCAAAATTAATATAGAGACAGAGCTACTTGGACAATATCCCATGAATGACTAGTCGTATAATATGCAGAATGACAATCACTATAGCATGCTCTGTAGCAAAAACCCTTCTAAATTGTTTTTCTGACAACAAATTAAGTCATTGGATAAATCTATCAATATGCACCAATTTTGGCATGATCCAAACCACCCTTCACCATATATATCCCCTATTATATATTTGATGCCCTCCAAACAATATTTTTCTTCCCAACTCATATTAGTGCCCGGCAATAGCGCATATAGGTGGAGGTGGATTCCCGGGTCCGGACCTCACCCCGTAAGCCCTTGTTCCTTTTTTACACGATTGATTATAATCCTAGGAATATAGTGCAAGTAATTTAATGAATTATTTGTTATTAATAATTAATTTTATTAATTAATGGTAATTATTTATTTAATAGTTTATTTTTTACTATTTTTGTTCACGTCAATCGACAAAATCGAAAGAATATGTTGGGCGGCATATTGGAGCATTATACGAGAATGGTGGACTTCCAACCCTAGACTTCCCCCTCCCTTGAAAATACCTGTGTGTGCCCCTGTTGCCCGGACTTTTTCGGATAAGCAATATTACGGACTTAATCTAGCCTTGTTGGTCATAAGAAACTTGCTATAGCACAAGACTAGTTGCAAAAGTGTAGATTCTCATGTAAAATAAAAGGAATGTAAGTTATATATTAAAATATGCTGTTCCCCATATCCATGGACAGTGGCAAGCAAATAATGGTTCACAAAGAGTTTTTTGCTACCCGCCTAGACAATTAAAAAATTAAATAGACAGCAAATATTCTTTAAATTTTAGTCAACAAATATTTGTAAGCTAAGTTTTTCTTGCATGAAAATCAACAAGAGTAAATTTAGGTGCAACTTGGTTGACTTTGACTTGCAGGCAGTGATGGAAATTTCAACAAGCAAAAGCATTCCCGAATTCAAAACAAAAAAAAAATGTAGAAAAATGTGAAAGGGTGCATTTGTCTCATAAAACTGATTCTAAAAGTAAATATGCTTGCAGCTATAGATATGAAATTGGCGCAATAAATGGATTGAACAAAACTGTCACTATTTTATTTAACTCGTATTTATTGACATTTATATATGGAACAATTTATTTCTTTTGTGAGATGCTAAGTTCATTAATGAATGCAATCATTTTCTAAAGGTGAAGCCCTCAAAATAATTGCCCACCCTTGATGTAAAGAGTGGAACATTATTGCAAGGAGTATTTTATTTCTTTTCCAACTGGATTGCATAACCATAACACGTTGAGAATATACTTTATTTGCCCCAGTAAACTTAGAGGCTTACTTTTCTTTTTTTTTTTTTTTGATACTATGATACGAAACTGTGATAGTTAATGATAGCATCTAAGTGATATTTAAGAACTACAAAAAAAATCTGTAAATAGGACTCATTACTTCCATAAAGTGCCAAAAATGTACGATAGTGTCTTGGCTCCTACAAGAAATATTCCTCAAACTCTGTCAAAGGCATTCAACCATCGTGGCAATACTTTTAATAAAAGGGAAAAGAAACTACAAGTATAGGTTTAATTGAACCCCAAGAGATTAATCAATCATCTCAATCCAGCCAACGAAAGAGAGATCGCCTATCGTTTCAACACCCTTATGAAAACCTACGTTAACACCAATTGACGCGTCACTTTCTCAACAGGGGGTGCCAAGAAGGTTGATATTAAGAGGGAATCGCAATCTGCTCATGACTCCTAATTGGAAGGTGAGGACCGGATGTAGGGTCGCACGCGTTCCAAACCAAGTGTCACTCAAATGAGACGGTGGGCCTTCTCTGACCCCTTCTTCCACCCCCATCTTGAGATGACGTCACGGTGCGTCGTCCTTGGCTCACGCAACAGTGGTTTTGTGTGTTTCCTGCTTTTTTTGTCGTCTTTCCTCTGTTTCGAGAGTCGTGGATTCTTTCTCACGCTTCCAACCTGAGCCGGGAATTCTACTACGCATGCGCGGGGGTGGAAGAGAGAAATATATGAATGACACCCTTTTCTTTTGAATTGAGGTTAAATGTAAGAGCTATTTAAGAAAAAAAAGAGAAAAGAGAAGAATAAAATAGTATGTGACGACTGATGGAAAGGCAGAGGTTAAACACCTCCGGGAATTTTGTCGAGTTTATTTTAATTCTGCAATTCCTGGAACTGATTTTGAATCTGAATGGAGTTTTGTCATTTCTCGTGTTCTTTTTTTTCGTGTGTTTATTTTCTTGCGTTAGAGAATATATAAAAAGATAAAATATAATAATAAATTAAAAGCAAAAATCTGTATGATATATGGAAATACTTTTCTTTTTTCTCTCGATAAGTTAATAAATATTTAGATTGTGTTCATGTCTGCAACCCCCCCCCCTTTTCTGCTGCATGTAAAACTTAAATTTAATTCAAATTTTCATTTAAAAGAAGTTACAACGTATAAGGGCTCTTTTAAGAATTTCATTTTTTATTTTTATGTAAATTAATTTTAATGCGTCTCATTGAATTCAATTTGCGAATAAACTATAAGAAAATAATGAAAACGGAAAAGATAAAATTAAGGTTTAATGATCTTGGGTTGCAGCATCCAGCAAAAAATTTATATTTTAGAAGTCGCAACTCATGAGTCGCTTTTGGTCATGGAATCTTACTCCAAAACCATGTTATGTGACAGCTTTTAAAAATATTAATTTTCAATAATGATAATAAATTTAAGTAAATTGAAAGTCAGTTGAGCAAGTTACAAAAATTGATATAAAATTCTTTAAGTCTAAACTAACATTACAAGATTAATTCATAATAAAAGGACTGCTTCCTTGAAAAAATTCTATTAACAAAAATGATTTACATACATTTTAACATTTATACACCGAAAAAAAAATAAGGTCAAATATTTTTAATTATAATTTGTCTCAATTGCATATCTACTATATTAGTCTCATTGTTACAATTTTTTTCGATATTTTCTTATTGCGAAAGAAAACTAAACAGCTATAGAGTACGAAATTAAAGGCTGATAAGATTTGGGACCCTCCATATCTGATTACCGTTTTTAATACAAATGGAGATAGGCAGGGGATATACTTACTGATGAATGAAGTAAATGTTCCCCATCTGGTATAGTGGTTAGCGACGTTGACTGCTGTGCCATAGGGTCTGGGTGCGAATCCCGGTGAAGACAGATTTCGTAAATGCATAGTGTTTTCGCGGCATGGGGGTACTATAAATAGCCATCGAGACGCAAATCCTCTCGTGAGGTTGGCGGAAGGGGAAGAGAGTTGGGAGGTTTGTGAAGGTCCCCTTGGACCTCACTTTGAGAACGAGAATAAGTAGGAATCAGATAAGAGCCAGTAGCCATTTTTATAAATAACTTTCTTTATTTGGTTATCTTATCCAAATAGAATCAAAGACTTATTAACAAATATATCTAACTAGTATTATGAGGTTTTTTAAAGGGGATGTCCTTTAAATTAACTTAAATATTTAATGATCCAATTAATTAACAATTAGAATATCGATCACGCAGAGATTACCACGATAAGAGATCCCAGATTTATATTTAATAATGTTCCTATTGAACATTTAACTTTAATCTCACTCCTAATATAAACGTTTAATGAGACTTCAAATATAAATTAATATTTACCACACAATCTCAACTCTTCTTGAGAGTAAATTATCCACCAAGAAATCTTCAATTATAAATTTCTAATTTCACTATTATGCCTTTCTGCTTCAATCTCTCTCTCCTACTGCTCTAACTTTACGATTCCGTTTGACTTAAATACTTTATCTAATCTGCATAACAAGGAATCCTGTCCCCTTTTTGGAGCTGATTGGAAATAGGTAGGGAATTAAATTTCCCTAAAAAAGACGACTCAGAAGGTTAGTGATAAAGTTCCGTATAGATTTGTCACAGGTTCCTGACCACACTTCAGGTGTCCTCCCTCAGAATTGGGGTGGAAACGAGCCAAATCGTACTGTCACATTCATGGTGCTCAAAGCTATGGTTAACGACAGGCGTCACTTAGCCCTTTGCCATGATGAATTTTCTGGGCCTCGATCTGGCCTTTGCCGATCAGGTGGCCTCAGTAATAACAGCAACAACATGAAATAAAACAAGTAATATAAAAAAATTAATTCAATTCCTACACAGATCAACAAAGAAAAATTTTATTTTAGCTACTTTTTATTAAATAGTTACAATTAATATAAATACGTATATACATATGACAGAATCACAACATTAAGTGATCATTCATTTTTATTAATTACCATTAAAGTATCGTATTGTCATTCAAAACAATCGTGTGTATAAAATTTCAGTTGAACTGAATGCTTTAAAATGTGAAAAAAAAATCTTTTAAAGTTTTGACCCAAGTTGCTAAAATGTTTGCTAAGAATGATGCCAACTTGGATGTATTTGTGTTTCTTTAAATAATTTTTTAATCAATTAATTTTATTAATTATAATTAAATTACTGTATTGTCATCCAAAATAATCATGTATATAATATTTCAGCTCAATTGAGCGCTTTAAAATGTATTTTCTTAACGATTGAAAATTCCACCAAGATAAATAAATAAATATAGGAAGAGTGTGAGCTATAAAGTAGGAATTAAAAAAAGCTGAAAAAAATTCTGTTGAAGAAAAATGAATTCACACAAATTAAGAGATCTTCAACATTAAACATCGTAATTTTTTCAAAGTTAATTTTGATTTGATATATTGCGCGTGAGGGAAACGTAGTGAGTTCTTTGAGTGTTATTTTCTATATGTACTACTATCCAAAAGAATTCAGGAATGCAAGTATATCACATTTATTTATTGATGATTAGATATATTTTGAAGGCAACGCATTACACGGAAACGCAAGAAAACACAGTTACAAAACATTAAGACAAAAGGGAAAAGTGTAAGCAATGCTTAGGACAGACAAAAGCATTTTTCTTCCTTATTCAAAAGCCCTCAACTTAGTTAAACCAAAAACACTTCTAAAATTTTCTAAAATCATATTGTGCAAGCTAATTAGTTGAATCTGCCTAAAAATTTGATAATTTTGCACGTTTTTCAATTTATTATATTAATTCACTCTCTCCCTATATTAAATATATGTATACTAGGGCACAAAAAGGAGGGTCCTGGGGGTCGGGATCCCCCACAAAGCCCTTGATTTTTTTCCGATTGATTATAATTCTAAGTATATAGTACGTAAAATTTAATTAAGTATTGGTTGTTAATGATTAATTTTATTAATTAATGCTAATTATTTATTCAATAATTAGTTTTTTACTGTGTTTTGTTCCCAAAAATCGACAGAATCAGAAGGAGCATGATACAAGAATGGTGAATTTCCGACCCCGGATCCCCCCCTTGAAAAATTCCTGTGTGCGCTACTGATGTATACTATATATATATATATATATATATATTAACTAAATATTGCTTAAATCAGAAATACCCAATTAATTTTATTAATAGTAATATGAATAAAGCTATTCAAAATAGTAAGGAATAACAATTCTGCGATTGATAATAGTTTATTACTATAAACTTACATATTTCATAGTTATATTTGACTGCATATTCTAATATTAGGTAAAATTACTTATAATTATTTTATTCGTATATATACTCCAGTATTACTAAAATTATGGTAATTTGTAACTCTCTTATTAATTTTGATTTCCATTCTTTTTACACCTTTGTTAAGAGCTACATTTCAGCCATTCACATGATTTAAATCAGCTTTATGGTCCAGAATCTAGCAATAACTTATTTATTGCACTCAGATTTAGCTTGGGCTCTGCATTTTTAAATGCAATTTTTAGGAAAGTTATGTCTATCTTGTAATGGATTCAGATAATCCGTTACTTTCAATAGGTTTTTGCTCAGTATTTTTTACATAAAGGGGGAAGGTTGGCTGGCCAAAAAACATGTTCAACCCCACTTTTATATAAATTATTTT